>LNAC01001299.1:151698-192899 GCA_002007465.1 Ailurus styani
CTTCCTTCCTTCCTTCCTTCCTTCCTTCCTTCCTTCCTTCCTTCCTTCATTTCTTTTTTGGCTGAGTAATATTACACTATATATAATCACCCACATCTTCTTTATCCATTCATCTATTGATGGATGCCTGGGCTCTTTAAATATTTTGGCTATTGGGGACATTGCTACTATAAACATGTGCTTCAGGTGCCCCTTCAGATCACTACGTTTGTATCTTTGAGGTAAATATTCAGTAGGGCAAATGCTGGGTCATAGTGTAGCTCTATCTTTAGCTTTTTGAGAAACCGATATACTGTTTTCCAGAGTGGCTGTACCAGCTTGCATTCCCACAGAAGTGTAAGAGGGTTCCCTCTTTCTCTGCATCCTTGCCAACATCTGCTGTCCTGATTTGTTAATTTTAGCCATTCTAACTGGTGTGAGGTGGTATCTCATTGTGGATTTGATTTATATTTCCCTGATGACAAGTGATGTTGAGCATTTTTTCATGTCTCTGCTGGCCATTGTATGCCTTTTTTTTTTTTGTAGAAATGTCTGTTCATGTCTTCTGCCCATTTCTTGACTGGATTTTTTGTTTTCTGGGTGTTGAGTTTGAGAAGTTCTTTATACATTTTGGCTACTAGCCCTTTATCTGGTAGGACATTTGCAAATATCTTTTCTCACTCTGTCATTTGTATTTTGGTTTTGTTAACTGTTTCCTTTGCTGTGCAAAAGCTTTTTATCTTGATAAAATCCCAATAGTTAACCTTGCCTTTGGAGACATGCCTAGCAAGAAGTTGCTGCTCTTGAGGTCAAAGAGGTTGCTTTCTATTTTCGTCTCTAGGATTGTGATGGATTCCTGTCTCACGTTAAGGTTTTTCATCCATTTTGAAATTATTTTTGCATATGGTGTAAGAAGATGGTCCAGGTTCATTCTTCTGCATATGACTGTCCAATTTTCCCAACACCATTTATTGAAGAGACTGTCTTTTTTCCATTGGATATTTTTTTCTTGCTTTGTTAAAGATTAGTCGACCATGGATCTGAGGGTCCATTCATGGGTTCTCTGCGCTTTTTCATTGATCTCTGTGTCTGCTTTTGTGCCAGTACCATACTAGCTTGATTATTACAGCTTTATAATATAGCTTAAATTCTGGATTTGTGATGCCACCAGTTTTGGTTTTCTTTTTCAACATTCCTTTAGCTATTCAGACTTTTAATTTTGGTTCCATACAAATTTTAGGATTATTTGTTCCAGATTTGTGAAAGTTGTTAATGGTATTTTGGCAGGGGTTGCACTGAATTTGTAGCTTGCTCTGGGTAGCATAATTATTGTAATGATATTTGTTCTAGTCCACGAGGATTTTTTTCTTCCATTTTTTGTGTCTCCTTCAATTTCTTTCATATTTTTTGATAGTTGTCAAAGTACGTATCCTTTACTTCTTTTGTTGGTTTAGTACAAAGTATCTTATGTTTCTGATGCAATTGTAAATGGGAATGTTTCCTTAATTTCTCCTTCTTCCATTTCATGGTTAGTGTATAGAAATGCAACTGATTACTGTGCATTGATTTTATATCCTGCCATTTTGCTGAATTCCTATATGAGTTCTTGCCATTTTTGGGTGGAGTCTTTTGGGTTTTCAACGTAGAGTATCATGTCATCTGTGAAGAGTGAAAGTTTTACTTCCTCCATCCCCATTCGGAAATGTTCTATTTCTTCTTGTTGTCTTATTTCTGAAACTAGAATTTCCAATCAAATGTCGAATAGCAGTGATGAAGGTGAACACCTGTGTCTTGTTCCTGACATTAAGGGGAAAGCTCTGTTTTTCCCTATTGAGAATGATCCTCCCTGTGGGTTTGTTCAACAGTGTTTTTATGATATTGAAGTATTTTCCCTCTATCCTTACACTCTAGAGAGTTATAATAAAGGATGCTGTATTTTGTCAAATGCTATTTCTGCATCTATTGAGAGGATCATATGGTTCTTTTCCTTTCTTTTATTAATGTGGTTTATCACATTCATTGATTTCTGTATGTTAAACCACCCTTGCCGCCCAGGAATAAAACTCACTTGGTCTTGTTGAATTATTCTTTTAAAATATTTTTTTAAAGATTTTATTTATTTATTTGACAGAGAGAGATTACAAGTAGGCAGAGAGAGAGGAGGAAGCAGGCTCCCTGCTGAGCAGAGAGCCCGATGCGGGCCTCGATCCCAGGACCCTGAGATCATGACCTGAGCCGAAGGCAGAGGCTTTAACCCACTGAGCCACCCAGGTGCCCTGAATTACTCTTTTAATGTACTGTTGGATCCTAATGCTTAGTAACTTGGTGCCAACTTTTGCATCCATATTCTTCAGGGATATTGTTTTTACAATTCTCCTTTTTGGTGGGGTCATTGTCTGATTTGGGAATCAAGGTAATCCTGGCCTCATAGAATGGTTTTGGATTTTTTTCTTCCAGTTCCATTTTTTGGAACAGCTTCAGAATAATAGGCACTAATTTTTCTTTAAAGGACTGGTGGCAGGCACCTGGGTAGTTCAGTGGGTTAAAGTGTCTGCCTTCAGCTCAGGTCGTGATCTCAGGGTCCTGGGATCGAGCCCCGCATCGGGCTCTCCGCTCAGCAGGGAACCTGCTTCCTTCTCTCTCTGCCTGCCTCTGCCTACTTGTAATCTCTCCCTCTGTCAAATAAATAAGTAAAATCTTTTAAAAAATGACTGGTGGATTTCCTCCTAGGAAGCCATCCAGTCCTGGACTCTTTTTGTTAAGAGATTTATGATTACAGTTTCAATTCCCTTGCTGCTTATGAGTCTTTTCAGATTTTCTATTTTTCTACTGCTTCAATTTTGGTAGTTTATAATTCCAAGAATACACCCGTTTCATCCAGATTACCTAAATTTTTGGCATACTATTGCTCATAATATTTTCTTACAATTCTTTGTGTTTCTGCAGTGTTGGGTGTTTTCTCTTTTGCATTCATGATTTTATTTTGGGGGTTCTTTCCTTTTCTTTTTGATCAGTCTGGCTATGGGATTATCAATTTTGTTAATTCTTTCAAAGAAATAGCTCCTTGTTTTGTTGATCGGGTCTATTTGGTTTTTTTATTTATACATTATCAATTTCTGCTCTAATCTTTATTATTTCCCTTCTCCTGCTGAATTTAGGCTTTATTTGTTCTTTCTCCAGCTTCTTTAGGTGTAAGTTTAAATTGTATATTTGAGATTTTTCTTACTTCTTTAGGCCTATATTGTAATATATTTATGAGGAGATGTTTGCTGATGCATTTGAAGAAGAAACATCTCACAAGGAGCATTGGGATCACTAAGTCTCACTGCTTGTGGGTATATTTTGGACTATACTTTGAGCCTACTCCCCATCAATCTAGGCAGAGAGGGAGAGGGGAATCCCAGTCTTGGATGGTCACACTGGAAAGATAGACACACACTGGAAGAGACAGGATTGACACATGTTGATGAATCACTGGACAAGAGAATGGAGCCCGTTAGCTTCCCTTCCCATGGTGGTGTTGACTATTTCTCCCCTCTCTGTTGACTTTCTCTCTGGCCTCTAAGGCCTGAGCCATTCTGAGCACATGAGAGGTTCTGATTGCACTTTCACATAGATTTAAATTGCTGTGCAAACACCACTGCCTGCATACAGAATACATTGATAGTTGGCCTCAACCTCATGATGAGCCCTAATAATTGTAAGGATGGCTTTATTCCCACAGATGGATCCAGAGAAGCAATCAAAGACCTCAGAGGGATGGTTGTGTGTCTTCTAGTCTTCTAGATAAGGGGAGCCTGGCCTTGGGTCTGCTGGTGGCAACCAGGGTAGTTACTGGTAGAAATTGCCCCAAACCCACAAGTGAATATGAGTGTTCCACTTAGAGATCCTGCCAATGATGGCTCCTGGGTCACTACAATCTGAGAATCTTCCCTTAAAACCAAAGGGGAGACAGGTGCTTTATAGGAGACAAGAGTCATCCTGAGATCCTGCTTTAATATGCTCCTCATGGATGCAGAGTTCCTCCTCTGAATTGAGCCATTAGTGAGGAGTTCAAAAAGATGCCCTTTCCAAGCCATGGTGGGATCCTCACAGGACGTGGCCTCCTCAGGATCCTGAGCTGGAGAGGATTGTCCTTGGGAACTTTTCATGTGTCCAGACCCATTAGCAGTAGAGGTCTTTCATGCAAAAGAACACCCTCTCTCTCCTTGCCCCAGTGTCACTATGATGTCCCCTGGGGGAGTTCATGAAAGAGACATATGCTGGGACCTCACACAGACCAATACATGTAGGTTGACTGGGACACTGAGTGATGAGGTGTGGTCCTTCACCAAATGAGCTGCCCCAGAACACTGGTGACCTTAGAATCAGGTTTCTTTTCTGGAAAGCATGAAAGCTGAATGAGGAGATGGTTGCATTCTCCACCTCCTGGTCCTGCTTCTAGTTCATCCCAAATCTGCCCCCCAAGCTTGGAAATTTTCCCTTACCAGTGGTACACCTGATCCTGTCCATTGTGGGAGATTAGTGACACTCTTCTCACAAGTCATGAACCTAGTGGGAAATTATAGCCTCGTATGCGGGTGTGTGAAGGGCCAGGGTCTCTTACTGACAGTCCTTGAAATTGTATCCAGTAGCACCAGTGGGGGGACCAGCACTGGAGTCCACATGCAGATCTGCACTGTTGGCCTCAGGATGCCAGCTGTATTCTGCTCTAAGAAGGCATCAGTACTCTCATCAATAAATTGGACATTCCTTCCAACATCAGACTTTAAAATAGAAATACATGAGACTCATAAGCAAAAATAAAAATGACACAGTGTCTGAATGAGTTCGTGTAGTCATCATGGAGCGTTTAAACTCTCTTTCTTGGGACACCAGGGTGGCTCTGTCAATTAAGCATCAGGCTTTGGCTGAGGTCATGATCCTAAGGTCCTGGGATCGAGTCCCTCATTGGGCTCCTTGCTCAACTGGGAGCCTGCTTTCTCCCTCTGCCTGCCACTCCCCCTCCGTGTCTGCTCTCTATTTCTCTCTCTCTGACACATAAATAGTTAAAATATTTAAATAAACAAGTGAATAAAGAAAATAAACCCTCTTTCTTGGAGCACCTGGGTGGCTCAGTTGTTTAAGCATCTGCCTTCAACTCAGGTCTTTATCTGGAGTCCTGGGGTCTAGCCCTGGATCTGTCTTCCTTCTCAATGGGAAGTCTGCTTCCCCCCTTCCCCTTCCCCCCCACTCATGCACATGCACACTCGCTTTCTCTCCAATAAATAAATATCTTGGGGAGAAGAACCTTTCTTGAGCAATGTCCTATGGAGCAGCAGGAATGGGAAGAGAAGGTTGAGGGGATTAGAACTGAGGAGGAGGAAGAGGAAGAAAGGGACAATAACATTTCTCCAGTTAGCTTTCAAATGCAGCCACAAAGTTGGTGTTCATCACAGTGTGAACTAAAATATGCTATTGCATTATTTTCAGAATTGCAAGTATATTTCATATAATGTGTCTGGTTAACGTTTCCACTTTTCATTGTTTGAGAGCTCAACTCACACAAAAATTTCTGATTAATTATTTTATGCCTAGTAAGCAAAGGATTCTTTGCTACATGGAGAAAAGTGTGTAATGTTAAATGCATCGTTTGAAAATAAGGAGGATCTGAAACTTAAGAGAACAAGAAAAAAATACCAAAAAGTTGAAATATCTGAATAACACAGAATCATCTTCTGTAATTCACTCTAAAATATAGAAATAAAGCACAAATAACATATTATTTAGAAATAATAACCAAAATCATGACAGAGTGAGAGCTCAGGCATTCATTATATATTTCACCATGAATAAATTGGAGAATCACAGTAATCATCCTGGCTCTTTGTCCCCTAAAGGGAGCCCCTGAACCAACCCTAGAGAGGAGCGCCCCCTGGTGGTTGTTGGATGGGCCGCTAGTCCCAAGGAAGAGCTTTCTCCAGGGGCTTGGTTCTGCACGCTGTCCACCTGGGGCTAGAAGATCAGTGAATCCTGTTCCACTGCGTCCATGACTTCATGTTCCTTTCCCGCAGTGTGTCAGGGCAGCACCTCTGGAAGTTCGCAGCTCCTTCTCTGCTCCAGGCTTCTGACATGTGGCTCATTGGGCCTCCTTATTTGCTTTGTCCAGGGTCTGTGTTCACATCACCCAGAGATTTCAGTTACCCCAGTCTTGGCTCCAATCCTCCCCGGATCAAGGCAAATGCCTCTCTGTATAAAATGGATTCTACTTCTATCTATCAGCTGTATTTACAGGTTGTTATACCTGCTGGTTTGGGTTTCATTGTTTTCCTATAATCAGAATATGGATTTGTGCTATATTCTCTCTAAGTCTTTTAAATAATGCACATGTATATCGGCACATAGTATATAATTTATAACATATAATATAAAAAATAGAACACATAACATATAAAATGTAGTACATATATTTATATATAATGTATGAGATTTTATATTATATATGATACTTAATATTATTACAGTATCTGTATTTTGTAATTTAAAATATAGTACGTGGCAGATTTAACATAAATGTCTATACATTTTATGTAATGTTTATAATATATAATATTTATTAATAATGATCGCTAGTTATGTAAAATATGAATATACATATAAATATAAATTTCATTTTTCTTTAACATAGAGTCGGTTGCCATGACTTAGGCCTCTGAAGGAGATCTTAAAGGTACAAGGTGACAGAACAATGTGGTGGCAATCACCCTGGCAGATGATGGGAGTAAAGCCATGCAAATGACACCCCTCTGCATTTATTTTCTCAGCCCTGAAGGAAACTTCCTGTATATGAGGGAGTAGGTGAAGGGAAGAATCAGGACAGGACAGAAAAGCCCTGGAGTTCTACTCTCTGAAGCCTAATTGTTGGCATTCGCATCCTTCCCTCCCAGGGGTCTCTCATTGCTGTTGATTTTTTTTTCAGTATGCAAACTAGTCCAGTGGTAGGATTTTCTGTCCCTGCCTAGCAACCAGCCTGAACACTGACTTCATGGGAATGAAGGATGAAATGTGACATGAGAAAGTGAGTCAGAGCCAGTCACTCATGTGGCTCCAGGGGTACCTGTGCTGCAGAGTTACACTTCGGTGGGGACACTGCCTGCCAAGTGTGCAAGAATTAGTGTATTTTCTTAGTTGGCCTGGCCTAGGACTCTGTTCTCACAGGACCAGGATCACGGTGTCCTATTGGACTCAGAGATTTAGTCCACCTGCCCCTCAGACACCACCCAGCATTCCTGAATGGAATGGTGTCCAGACTGTACATTTGGATCATTCTAATGTCACTGCCCAGGGCGGTAGAATGAGGAGGTGCCCTCTGTGGTGTTTGGGGCTGCGGCGTTTTTTCACATCAGTAATGACCTGAAGACAGTTAAATACATGATGTACTGCACAGTGCTTCTATCACCAGGTACTTCAGGATTACCTGACATTCGAGTTTGCCTCTTCCAGGTTCCTGGGGTCGACCAGGCTACCTTCATCGTGAACCAAGTACAGGTCTAACTCTCAGAGTACCAAGGTGATTCGGACCTTGTAAAAATTCTACTTGGACTCATCTAACAGTGTGACCATTGTTTTCTCGTTGGGTATGGATTATCCTGTCAGGTCCTCAGCCCTCGCTGCAAGGGTTTTTCAACCTATGTTTGCTCTGACAATAGAATTGTTTTGGAAATTGTATCTCTGCTCTTGCCTACTTCATGAGGTTCAAATTTTCCTTGAATGTTAGCCTGAAATTCATATTTATTTGATCCTGTGATATACTTAATAAGTTTTTAGGCAAGTTTTGTAATTTTACTCAATGTGATGATTGTTATAAAGAGAAGATTAGTATAAACGGAGCCCTCCTCCTTTCTAAGGGGTTCTTCCATCTCTCCTGCACTGAAAACCCTCATGGCCCTTTTTCTATGCACACTGAGCCCTGCCTAAGATGTTTTTTTCAGAGCTTCATGGAATTCATAGGGGTTGGGTGTTTAAGATCTGGGTCCAATGAACAGACTTTCATCCAGCACCTTCCCATCCAAGGAGCCAGAGGGAGTGAATGGTAGACGTTGTGGGATTAAACTGTGGAGCAGTGAACACCTGGTTGAGATGACACTGAATGTGGAGATGGATTTGGATGGCGTTGGTTGTACCTTCCCAGTACTGAGTCATCCAATCCATGGTCAGTCGTGGTGTCCTCTCACTTATTTAAATCTTTTTCAGCACTCTTTTGTACTTTTCAGTTTACTAGTCTTTATCTTACTTCGTTAATTTCACTGTTAAAGGTTTTATCCTTTTTTATGCTATCCCAAATAGAATTTATTTTAACATCCTTTTGGGCTTCTTCCTTGTTTGTATAGAAAAAAAACCATCTATGCGTTGTAGGGAATTACTACCTACTTCAACTTCTTTAGGAAATACCAGATGGATACATTTTAGGGGTGATGATAGAGTTACTTCACTATTTTGGAACAGTAGGAACAAGTAATGAAGCAGGAGGGCATATGAAAGGGAAGCTCTGCATCCATGACCATGAAATGAGTGCTCTCACAGGGTAACCTCTCTGCATGGGAGGAGGTAAATAATTAAATAGAACACATGCTGCCTCCAGTACATTGTGGGAAATGGAAAACCTAACGCTTTTCCTTTTTTCCAGTTTGAGAAATACCTGTTTTGAGTGTTCCAGAACTTATGTAGTCATTTTTGAAACATGTATTTCACAAAGGCCAAGTATTCTCTGACTGCTGCAGGTAAAGGGAGTAATAGGAAGTGTCAGGAAGGAGCCAACCTCTGTGTTGCTGACCCAATGGTTCTGTCAAGACTTTTTCCAGCTCTGAGCTTCCTCAGGGTTTAGCCCCTGGGAGAGGACACCAACCTCCCCATACCCAGTCTCTCTCTGCTGGTTGACCAGCTCCCATTCCCCCCTGCAGCCTCCAGCATCTCCCCTACTTCCTCACTAGACCCTGATTCATTCTCTGAGGTCAATGATATCTAGGGAGAGTCCTCCCTCCAGCTTTGACTCCGATCTTGGACTCTTGAGTCATTTCAAGGTAGAGATAATTATTCATCTTTTCTTTTATATATCGATCAGAATTGTGCAATTAGTAATGTATAACTTTCTGATTATAAATTATTCCCAGAAAAGTATACTTTTATTTCATTGATTCATATGCTCCGCTATTGAGACATATTTAGTTGCAATTTATCAAGTTATAAAAATCATTCAGTATTTATCTCTGTACTAAGACCAGACATTTGTAAGGTGCATATTTTGAAGTAGAAGGTAGTAATTGAAATGCATGTTAATATTTAAAATACATAAGTATTAGTAAGATATGACATGTGCATAGACAGAAGTTCAGGGACGTTCACCAGAGGGTAATGCATACTGAGTTGGAAGGGGACCATCTAACTGAAGCCTTAGGTGAGGAGAGTACCAGGAACCATCAGTCCTCCCCAAGATATGTGGATCTGCACCATCTCTGTGCTCCCGATGTTGAGGAAGGACCTGAATGGGGACATATGCAAGACGCATGGATCTTCAGTAGAACGCTTGTTCACTTGGGATCATGCACCTTCTCCATATGAGGTGGCTGTCCCTATTTCCATACATCTACTCCACATATATGTCTCAATTCTGCTTCTGGTCTTAGACAATGGTAGGTATGAGAAGGAGAAGTAGGGGACAGAACTATGAACAGATTCTCAGAAGGGACATAAAAAAAATGTGGCCCAGGGAAAGGCTATCTCCAGAGCAGTCGAGAAAAGAGGAGAGAGGTCCTTCATGGAATCCCCCACCCCGTCCTTCGAGAATGCCAGGTGATTAGAGTGAAGGGAAACAAGTCAATTACCAGATGGGCAGGAACACAAATGTTTGGAGATGTCCTGGAGAGAGAAAAGGTGAAGCAAAGGAGAAATGACACTCTGCCTGAATCATCACAGGTTTCCCAGACATAATCCTTGCCCCTCTATAAGAGAGCTGTTGGAGGAACTTTCAGAATGTAATGGAATGAATGGCTGAGGGTGAGAGGAAGCTGTATGGGAAAAGAGAACCTGCGAGAAGATTGCTTAAGTCACTCAGGTAGAGAAATCTCTGTGAGATGAACAACTTGTCACCTGTCACTCACCTTGTGTCTTCCAATTTGAGGGAGGTCAACCTCCTCACTCCTCTCAGGACACCTCATAGAACTTCTTCTTCCATTCAGAAAAGCCCTGTCCCCACTCAGCCTCCCTGACATTTGGTGACCTGGACAGGGATGTTAATTGTGCTGACTTGGTAACCTCTGCTCTTCCCATGTCCAGAGTGGGAGCAGATGGCTGTTCTGGAATCCCACATGGGGTGGGGTCAGTTGGGGACCGCCTCCTGCAAATGAGGGCAAGTACTGCTCTCTGGTGGTAGCAGGTGGTGTTTTCATGTGGATGGTGTGCTGCAAATTGACATGGAGCCATGTAGGAAATATGACAGCACAGTCTCCTGAGCACCGTAATGGGGGCTAAGGACAGAGTCTTTGCTGTTGGGCCTGGAGTCATGCATAAGATATGGGGCTGCCTGGTGATGGTTCTAGTCACAGGAAAAAGGAAGAGATGTCTTAGGTTTCCCTATGGCCTGAGGGAAGTGCATCATCCAGGTTCTCCCAGGGGTTATGGGGGTCATAGTTCAGGAGAGGCACACATGGGTGGGAGTTATTACTCCCAGGCCCAATTGAGCAGGCTCAGGCTCTTCCCACTTGTGAGGGGATTAGGGATCAATCTCTACTCTCTTGTCAGGCACCTATAGCCCCTGGTCTTGGCAAAATCACAACCTGCATTTAAATAGAATTGGTGCTTCAAAATCTGGTTTTTAGGCATGGCTCAGCTGATTAAGCATCTGCCTTCAGCTCAGGTCATGATCCCAGGGTCCTAGCTTTAAGTCCTGCATCAGGCTCCTTGCTCAGGAGGGAGCTTGCTTCTCCCTCTACCTCTGCCTTCTGCTCCCCCTGCTGTGTTCTCTTTCTCTTACTATCTCTCTCTCCTTGTCAAATAAATGAAATATTTTAAAAATCTTTTTTAAAAATCAGGTTTTTAAATAACAGAATGGGACAAACCACTTATGAACTTTTGAATGAAAATGGATATGCAAATGAGAAATGGCATAGGGACATAAATTAAAAAAGAAAAAACTCATACTGTTAAGCTCTCATAACAATAAATAAAAAGCATACTTTACTAGGAAGAAAAGTGGTTTTCATTAAAAATTAACAAACCATTTTCCTTAGAAGAAAATAAACAATATTATTAAGAAGTACTCCTCAAAAAGGTAAAACATACAATTAGCTTTGAAAGAAACACTACTATGAGACTTCAAGGATCATAGTTTCTTTCGTTTGTTGATGTATTCTATCAATCATACATGGCAACATATGTGTGTGTATTTGAAAAGAATGGAAAACTTAAATTCTTATAGAAAGAAATAAAGCAGTGATACACTTATGTAAAATACAGAAGAGGAAAATTGCAGAATATTAGGACATACTGATGCATGTGTTCTAAATAAAATATCAGCGCTGAGATTCCATTATCAGATTGATACATTCAGACACTGTGACCATAGTGAGTTATTGCAGATATAGGGTGGGATTCCATACTGATAAATGCTCTAAGATAAAATATCAATGATAAATCAACAGATGTAAATAGCATGATCACACTAGATCTTGAAAGATACTTTGACTACATTGAAATCACAGCCCTGATACAAACCACATAAAATAGAGACACTTATACTGTGATGACACTCTCTCCCACACACAGAATTCAGTCCCACAGCCAGGAAATTAGCTAATGGAGTGGCTGGAGGGAGGACATTTCTACAAGTTCAGGATCAGGGAAATATGACCTATATGTTATGATTCAACAGTTTTATGCAGGTATTAGACAGTGGAAGTGAACAAGAAAAGTCCTGGTTAGATCTCAGCATTGATGGGAATGGACATGGAGTTATATCAGAAGATCCAAATATTTGATTCAGCCATAGATGCTCCAGGGTGTATCTATTCAGCCATAGATACTCATGCAGAAGAGTTTTAGAAGAAGTGCCAGAAGAAATTACCCCAATGAGCAAAAGAACTGGACTTCCTATTGAAGGCAAAGAAGGAGATTACATAGGTCTGAAAATTTCTAGAGATAGGTAAGTGACCAAGGATGAAGAGTCCTCAGAAGCCAGGGATGAGATCAGCACACTACCTGCCACCCCCACTCCATTAACTTCAGTGTAGAAGAGACTCTGTGCCCCAACCTGCTGGGGGAGATGAACTTTCTGTGTCCTTTGATACCCTTTGCCTAGGAAGGGGTGCAGTGTCTTGGAGGACAGAGAGAAGGAAGACCCCTCAGTCCCAGGTGGTTCCCCTGCATGGACCTGGACCCAGGTTAGAAAAAGTAGGAACAACAGAAGCAGAAACCACAGGCTGAGCCTGAGCAGGTGCTGGGGCTTCCCCCTTCCCATCAGATAGGAAAAGTGGTCAGGTCTCAGTTCTCATGGGCCTGGGAATCTGTGTGAACCCTGACATGCTGTCACCAGAGGGGCAGGGAGGAGGAGCTTCATCCTCAGACCTCAGCCCAGTGATGGTCTGGGAGCCAGAGCTGCCAGACACAGAACTAGAGACTGGCTCACAGTCCTCAGAGGGTAAATATCAAAATAGGTGAGGATTTGGCCCCTCGCTCATGGGTGCTGTTTGTACCAAGACACATTTTAAACAGTCCTGATGTGTCCTGAGCTGTAGTCTCTGTCCCTGTTCTGCCCTGACTTGTTATGGACTCTGCCTCAGGGTAACTGCCTGTAGCAGCAAGGAATTTGTGCTCAAGGTGAAGAAAACACACAATATCTTGCTCCCACAGACAGGCTTCAAGGAGAAATTTAAGGGAATGTGGAAAGACTCTGTGGACAAACTCCCTGAGGTTGGTCTCAGATCCAGTTTACATCAAGGAAAGAAGCAGCTGACTTGGCCCAAAAACTGGCTTGTGCAGGGAGGGAGCCCCATTGCTCTGGGGGCCCCAGGTTTTTATCTCACT
This sequence comes from Ailurus styani, assembly GCA_002007465.1. NCBI lineage: Eukaryota > Metazoa > Chordata > Mammalia > Carnivora > Ailuridae > Ailurus > Ailurus styani. Next base: position 164,734 of record LNAC01001299.1, read on the forward strand.
TCTCCACAGGCCAGGAACACTGTGTGAGCACTGAGACTGAGTTCAAAGGACTGGCAGTAATAATCAGCCTCAAACTCAGCCTGGAGCCTAGTGATGGTCAGAGAGCTTGAGCTGCTAGACCTGGAGCCTGAAAATCAGTCAGGGACACCTGAGGGTTGATTGCTACCACCATATATGAGGAGTTTAGGGGCCTTTCCTGGAAGCTGTTGTTACCGGTTCACACCAAAAACACCGATGTTACTCATGCTTCCAAAGCAAGAGATGGTGACCTTCTGGCCCAGGTCCCCTGACACTGAGGATGGCTGAGACAGTGCAGCCCAGGATCCTGGAACGGGGAGAAATAAAGAGATGGTGATGATCAGTTCTTGAGAGGAGAGGAAGAATCAGGGCCAACATACCCTCTTAGGACCCCTTCCCCTCCACACACATCCCATCACCTGTCCAGTGAGTGAGTATCATGAGGAGGGGAGAATACCAGGCCATGGCGGGGACAATCACGGATCCTGCCATCTGTGGCCCACAGCTGAGCAGAGCTTCCCCCTCATCCCTCCCTTCTCTCTTCATCCTCTGAGAGAGGGAGGGCCGACCCCAGCTCTCTGACCCCGCCCTGGCCCTGGGTCAGGTCCCTTTGCTTAAAGATGTAGGAGGGGTGGGCAGGGGAGGGGCAGTGGGGGCCAGGGGGTGGGGTGGATGCAGCTGTGAGCCCTAGGAAGAGAGTACAGGCAGTGGGATCTCCTGAAGGGACCCAGGTTTGATCAACCCAGAACTCCAAGTAAATCTAAGGCACAGCTGTAGAGAAACCCTCCTCCCACTAAGATGTTGACAGAATCGAGAAGTACGTTGGGAAAGCCATGTCTGTAACATAAGGAAGAGTGAAATGCTCTTAGCTCGGACTACCAAGTCTGGATAAAAGGCAAATTGGAACGACTATCTTGTTGCACAAAGATCAAAGCGTTTCCAGGTGTATGGATGGGGGGCCTAAGGAAACTTCCATGGATGAGACCCTATGAAACGACAGGGGTGAGAAGCCACATTTCATCCCGAATTGTTTCTCCCAATACCTGAAATAGGGTTCAAAACTGTGAGTGATAGGACATAGGGACTGCCGTGGACGTACCAGGGAGACACACAAGTCTGTGTAGAATGCATCATTCCATGAAGACCTTATCTCAGGAGGACAAAAGAGATCTTAATTGTAAGTGGCGAGGGACAAGCCAAAGGTCGTATACTTCACTTGAAGACACGGCGCTGCAGAGAAACTGTCCCTCAACGTTTCCCTTTTCCTTATATTTCAGACACCATAATCCACGTACTTCTAGCTTCTGGCAAGAACACATTAGTAGAGAAACCATCCTTCAAGCTCACATGTGTTTGCCTCAGAAGGAAGTGGTACTTTGAAAACTGTGTGTGAAACTTAAGCTCAAGTCAAATATTATGAACTTGGAGGACCAGGACTATACAGAAAGCACATCTGAATGAAAATCTGCTTTCATGAAGATAGAAGTGGATTCAGGTGTACACACGGTCTCCCATCCAAGTACTAACCAGGCCCGACCCTGCTTAGCTTCCGAGATCAGACGAGATCGTGCGCATTCAGGGTGGTATGGCCGTAGACCAGGTGTACACACAGAAGAGTAAGGAAAGCGCCATGGACGTAACTCCTAAGAAACAACACGGGAGAGAAACGAATATCAACTCACAGCGTCTCTCCTGTAGGTGGGTGCGGGGTCAAAGGTGTCTGTGTTTCTGTGCGTGCGTGTGCCTGTGTGTGTGTGGGGGGGGATCCGTGTGAACATATACAGAGCAGGCCATGTATGTCCCTGGGAGATACAAGAGTGGGCACAATGTACCTTTCCAATCAAGCTAGTTTCATGAAGACAGTAGCGATTTTACATTCACATGGCGAGGATCAAGGAATGGGTCATATACCTATCGGGCCTAAGGACAGCGCTATAGAGAAACCGTCCTTCCACTAAACTGTTCCTGCGAGGGGAGTGAAGTCCACTCAAAACTATGCCTGAAACAAAAGGAAAAGTAAAATGTTCTTAACTCAGAGGACCAAGGGTTGGTACACCCAAGAAAGTGAATGTGAATTGATATCTGAGTTCCCATAGATAGATGCAATTTCAGGGATGTGTGTGTGTGTGTGTGTGTGTGTGTGTTTGTGAGCTTGTGTGTGAGTGTGTTTAAGCATAAGGAAAGTGCCATCTACGTAACTCGAGGAAACAACATGGGGAGAGAAAGAATTTCAGCTCCCATCATCTGAAAAGAAGTTGGACGCATGTTGTAGGGTATGTGTAGAAGTACACAGGCGGTGCCATGTACTCCCCTGGGAGAAAAAGCAATCTGTGTGGTCTGCTTCTTCCCACTCAAATCTTATTTCGTGCAGACAGGAATGATTTCAAGTGTACGTGTGGAGTCCCAAGCAATGTGCCATGTGCTCAGCCTATGCCGCCTCAGACTCGATGAAGAAAGAAACAAAAATCGGTTTGCATGACTGTCGCTACCCAAGTCGGAAGTCCATTCTGAATTGCACGCAAAAGCATCTGGAAAGGGCCCTGTATGTAACTCTAAGAAGCAATCCTGTGAGAAACCAATCCTTCCACTACCATGTTACGGGAAGATGGGAATGATTTCCACACCGTGTGTGACAACCCATTGCAAGTGACATACGATGAATCTAAGAAACCAGTTGGCCAGGAGTGAAGCTCTCAATGCACATCTTGCATCATGGAGACAGGCCTACTTTCCAAGCTGGTGCAGTAGCCAGAGAGAGTATGCCATCACCACAATGCTAAGAAGCAGCACCGTGAAGAAACTCGGTTACAAAGAAGAGCAGCAATCCTGAAGGAAGAAGCATTCTCGAAGGTGTGTGTTGAAAGCTTGAGGAATGTGTGATAACTGTCATGCTGGGGAAAAACAAATCTGTTTACAATACACCTTTCAACTCCCAGCAACGCTGTAGAGAAAACGTCCTGCCCCTCGCATGTTCTTGCCAGAAGATAAGAGTACTTTGAAAAGTGTTTCTGAATCACGAGGAACCAGGAAATGTTATTACCCCCGAGGAGAGCGTCTGCAGAGAAGGCAAATTTGAATGAGCATCTGGTTGCACATTAGAAGAGTCTTCACGTGTATACATATGAGAGCCAAAGGCAAGTGCCATGGATGTAACCCTAAGAAATGACATGGGGAAGAAATTGAACTTCCGCTAACACACCGTCTCTCCAGAAGGTGGAAGCCTCTTCAGGACCGTGAGTGATGGTACATAAAGAGTGCTGTGGACTTACTGGGGAGATACACGTCAGTGTCGAATGCATCTTTCCACTAAGACCTTGTTTTGGGAAGACAGGAGTGCTCTTACATGGACGTAGCGAGGGTCAAGCAAAGTGTCCAGGACCTCGCTCTAAGGTACAGCGCTGTAGAGAAACCATCTTCCCATGAACATGTCAGAAGTGAGAAGTACATTGTGAAAACTATGTCTCAGACCTAAGGAAGAGTGAAATGCTCTAGCTCGGAGGACTAAGTCTGGATAAAAGGAAATTGTTATGACTATCTGGTTGCTTTAAGATGGAAGCGTTTCCAGGTCTATGGATAAGGGGCCTAAGGAAACTGCCATGGATGTGACCCTATGAAATGGCACAGGAGAGGAGCCGCATTTCATCCCAATTTGTCTCTCCTGATACCTGGAAGTGGGTTCAAAACTGGGAGTGATAGGACTTACCAGGGAGACACACAAGTGAGTGTCGAATGCATCTTTCCAAGAAGACCTTGTTTCAGGAGGACAGAAGCGATCTTAAATGTAGGTGGCAAGGGACAAACCAAGGGCCATACACTTCACTCGATGACATGGCACTGTAGAGAAAGTGTCCCTCAAAGTTTCTCTTTTCCTTATGTTTCAGACACCATAGTCCACGTACTTCTAGCTTCTGGTAAGAACGCAATAGTAGAAAAAACATCCTTCAGACTCACACGTGCTTGCCTCAGTAGACAGAAGTACTTACAAAACTTATGAAACGTAAGGTCAGGGCACCTGGGTGGCTCAGTGGGTTAATGCCTCTGCTTTCAGCTCAGGTCACGATCTCAGGGTCCTGGGATCGAGGCCCGCATCGGGGTCCCTGCTCAGCGAGGAGCCTGCTTCCCCCTCTCTCTCTCTGCCTGCCTCTCTGCCTCCTTGTGATCTCTCTCCCTCTGTGAAATAAATAAATGAAATCTTAAAAAAAAAAGAAACATAAGGTCAAGTCATATATTCTGAACTTGGAGGACCAAGTCACATCTGAATGAAAATCTGCTTTCACAAAGATAGCGGATTCAGGTGTATACATGGAAGAGTAAGGAAAGAGCCATCGATGTAATTACTAAGAAACAAAATGAGAAAAACCGAATCTGAACAGATATCGTCTCTCCTGGAGGTGGGTGCAGGTTCAAAGGTGTCTTTGTGTGTTTGCGTGGGTGCGAGTGTTTAAGCTTAAGGATAGTGCCATCCACGAAACCCGAGGAAACAACAGCACGAGGAGAGAAAGAGAATTTCAGCCCCCATCGTCTCCTCGGAAGTTGGACGCATGTTATAGGCTGTGTGTGGAAGTACACAGGGACTGACATGTACTCCACCTGGGAGAAAAAGCAATCTGTGTGGTCTGCTTCTTCCCACTTAAATCTTATTTCGTGAAGACAGGAACGATTTCAAGTGTACGTGTGGAAGTTGAAGCAAAGTGCCATGTGCTCAGCCTAAGCTGCCTCACTCTCGGGGAAGAACAAAACAAAAAACGTTTTGCATGAACATCGTTCCCGAGCTGGGAAGCCCTTTCTGAAGTGCGCATCAGGAAAGGGCCCTTTACATAACTCCGAGAAGCAACCCTGTTGAGAAACCAAGCCTTCCACTACCATCTTCGGGGAGACGGGAATGATTTCCATGACAACCCATGGCAACTGACATACGCTTGACTCTGAGAAACAAGTGGGCGAGGAGTGGAGCTCTCAGTGCACATCTAGGATCATGGAGACAGGCCTACTTGCCAAAGCAAGTGAGGAAGCAGGAAAGCATATGCCATTACCACAAAGTTAAGAAGCAGCACCATGTAGAAACCCATTTATGAAGAAGAAGAGCAATCCTGAAGGATGAAGTGTTCTCGAAGGTGATGTTGAAAGCTTGAGGAACGTGTCATAGATGTCACGCTGGTGGAAAACAAGCCTGTTTACAACACACCATTCAACTCCCAGTGACGGTGTAGAGAAACCATCCTGCCACTCACATTCTCTTGCCAGAAGATAAGAGTACTTTGAAAACTGTGTCTGAATCACAAGGAAACTGGAAAGTTTCTAACCTCTGAGGACCAAGTCTGCAGAGAAGCCAATTTGAATGAGGATCTGGATGCACGATGATAGAAGCGTCTTCACGTGTTCACATATGAAAGCTTAAAGCAAGTGGCATGGATGAAACCCTATGAAAAGACAAGGGGAAGAAATCAAGCTTCTGCTACCACATCATCTGTCCCAAATTAGAAGAGTCTTGAGGACCGTGAGTGACAGTACATAGGGCAGTGGATTTAGGGGGGAGAGACACGTCTGGGTCGAATGCATCTTTCCATTAAGACCTTGTTTTTAGAAGGAAGGAGCACTCTTAAGTGGACTTGGCAAGGGTCGAGCAAAGGGTCAAGGACCACACTCTAAGGCACAGTGCTGTAGAGAAACCGTCCTACCATTAACACGTTGTTGCCAGAAGAGAGAAGTACGTTGGGAAAGCTATGCCAGAAACCTAAGGAAGAGTGAAAGTGTATAGCTTGGAGAACTAAGTCAAGGTAAAAGGAAAATAGGTAAGACTATCTGGTTGCTCTAAGATCAAAGCATTTCCAAGTGTATGATATGGGGGCCTAAGGAAACTTCCATGGATGTAAGCTTATGAAACCACACAGGCGAGAAGCCACTTTTCATCCCAATTCGTCTCTCCTGGTGCCTGGAAATTGGCACAAAACTTTGAGTGATAGTCCATAGGGAGTGCCCTGTACATACCATGGAAACAAACAAGTCTTGTCGAATGCATCATTCTAAGAAGAGCGTGTTACAGGAAGACAGAAGCAATCTTAAATGTAAGTGGCATGGGACAAGCCAAGGGTCATACACTTCACTCAAAATCAAGGTGTTGCCGAGAAACCATCCTTTAACATTTCCCTTTTGTTTGATTCGGACACCTTTATCCACGTACTTCTAGCTTCTGGCAAGAACACGTTAGTAGAGAAACCACTATTCAAACTCACGTGCATTTGCCTCAGAATCAGAAGTACTTCCCCAACTCGGTCTGAAACATAAGATCAAGTCAAATATTCTGAATTCGGAGGACCAAGTCTATACACAAAGCACATCTGAACGAAAAGCTCTTTTCACGAATACAGTGCAGGATTCAGGGGAAGACACAGGAGAGTAAGAAAAGCGCCATGGACCTAACACCTAAGAAACAACATGGGAGAGAAAGCGAATTTCAACCGAATCGTCTCTCCTGCAGGTGGGTACAGATTCAAAAGTGTCTGTATTTGTGTGTTTGCGTGTGCCTCTGTGTGTGTGTGTGTGTGTGTGTGTCTGTGTGCATCTGTGTGTGTGTGTGTGAACGTATACAGTACATGCCTTGTAGGTCCCGGGGAGATAAAAGCGTGCACAGAACACGTCTTTCCACTCAAAGCTTGTATCATGAAGACCGAAGAGACTTTACATTACCATTGTGAGGATCAAGCAATAGGTCATATACTTAGCCCTAAGGACAGCACGGTAAAGAAACCGGCCTTCCACTAACCTGTTGCTGCCAGTGGAGTGGAGTCCTTTGAAACCTGCACATGAAACATAAGAGAAAGTGAAATGTTAACTCAGAGAACCAAGGACGTGTATATCCAAGAAGATAAATGTGAACTTATATCAGTGTTCCCATAGATAGATGAGGTATCGGGGTGTGCGTGTGTGAGTATTTAAGTGTAAGGAAAGTGCCATCCATGGAACTTGAGGAAACAATAGCACGGGGAGAGAAAGAGAATTTCAGCCCCCGTCGTCTCCCGAATGTTGGACGCGTGTTGTAGGCTGTGTGGGGAAGTACACAAGTAGTGCCATGTACTCACCTCGGTGAAAAAGCAATCTGTGCGGTCACCTTCCCACTCAAATCTTATTCCGTGAAGACAGGAACGATTTCAAGTGAGCATATGGAGGCCCAAGCAACGTGAGATGTGCTCAGCCTAAGCCGCCTCACTCTCGGGGATGAACAAAACAAAAAACGGTTTGCATGAACATCTTTCCCGTGCTGGGAAGCCCTTTCCAAAGTGCACGCAAAAGCATCAGGAAAGGACACTGTATGTAACTCTAAGCAACACTTGTGAGAAACCAATCCTTCCACTACCATGTTACGTGAAGATGGGAATGATTTCCACACCATGTGTGACAACCCACGGCGAGTGACATACGTTGACTCTAAGAAACCGGTGGGCCAGAAGTGAAGCTCTCAATGCACATCTTGGATCATGGAGACAGGCCTACCTTCCAAAGCTGTAGCGGAAGCTGAAGAGCATATGTCAACACCACAATGCTAAGATGTAGCACCGTATAGAAACCCGTTTACAATGAAGAGCAGCAATCCTGAAGGGAGAAACTTTCTCGAAGGTGAGTGTTGACAGCTTGAGGAACGTGTCAGAGCCCTCATGCTGTGGGAACACAAGCCTGTTTACAATACACCTTTCAATTCCCAGCGACACTGTAGAGAAAACATCCTACTCTTGTGCTCCTGCCAGAAGACAGGAGCACTTTGAAAAGTGTGTTTGAAACACAAGGAAATGGGAAAAGTTCTTAACTCCGAGGACCGATTCTGCAGAGAAGGCAAATTTGAAAGAGGATCTTGTTGCACGATTATAGAAGCATCTTCACATATTCACATATGGAAGCCTAAGGCAAGTGCCATGGATGTAAACCTATGAAATGAGACGGGGAAGAAATTGAATTTCCCCAACACACCTTGTCTCCAGAAGTTGGAAGACAGTTCAGGACCATGATTGATGGAACATAGAGATTACTGTGGACTTACTAAGGAGATACATGTCTGTGTCAAATCCATATTTCCACTAAGACCTTGTTTCCTGATGACAGGAGCGCTCCTAAGTGGATATGGCGACAGTCGACCAAAGGGTCAAGGACCTCACTCAAAGGCACAGCACTGTAGAGAAACCGTTCTCCCACTAGCAAATGGTTACCAGAAGCGAGAAGTACGTTGGGAAAGCTATATCTGAATCGTAAGGAATAGTGAAATGCTCCTATCTCAGAGGGCCAAGTCTGGATAAAAGGCAACTTGTAACGACTATATCATTGCATGAAGATCGACACATTTCCAGGTGTACAGAAGGGGGTCTACGGAAACTGCCATGGCCGTAGCCCTATGAAAGGACTCGGGAGAGGAGCTGCATTTCATCCTGATTCCTCTCTCCTGATACCTGGAAGCGGGTTCAAAACTGGGAGTGATAGGACATAGGGAGTGCCATGGACTTACCTGGGAGACACACAAGTCTGTGTCGAATGCATCTTTTCAAGAAGACCTTGTTTCAGGAGGAGAGAAGCCATCTTAAATGTAGGTGGTGAGGGACATACCAAGGGTCATACAGTTTACTCAATGACACAGTGCTACGGAGACACTGTCCCTCAACGTTTCCCTTTTCCTTTTGTTTCAGACACCATAGTTCACATACTGCCAGCTTCTGGTAAGAACACGTTAGTAGAAAAAATATCCTACAAACTCACATGTGCTGCCTCAGTAGGCAGAAGTACTTCCAAAACTGTGTCTGAAAAGTAAGGTCCAATCATATATTCTGAACTCAGAGGACCAAGTCTATACAGAAAGAACATTCGAATGAAAATCTGCTTTCACGAAGATAGCGGATTCAGGTGTATACATGGAAGAGTAAGGAAAGGACCATAGACGTAACTAGTAAGAAACAAAATGAGAGAAACCGAATCTGAGCAGATATTGTCCCTCCTGGATATGGATGCAGGTTCAAAGGTGTCTTTGCAGGTGCCAGTGTGTGTGTCCGTGTTTGTTCATATGTGTGTGTGCCTGTGTGTGTGTTGTGTCTGTGTGAATGTATACAGAGCATGCCATATACATCCCTGTAAGATACCAGCATGGGCAGAATGTGCCTTTCCACTCAAAGCTTGTTTCTTTAAGACAGAAGCGACCTTACAGTCACATGGCGAGGATCAAGCAATGTGCCATATAATTAACCCTAACTACAGCGATGATGTGAAACTGACCTTCTACTAATGTATTCCTGCCAGTGGAGAGGTGTCCTTTCAAAATTGCGATTGAAACATCAGGAAAAGCGAAATGTTCTTAACTCAGAGGACCAAGGGTTGGTACAACCAAAGAGGTGAATGTGAACTGATGTCTGGGTCCCCACTGATGCGATTTCAGTGGGTTGTGTGTGTGTGCGTGTGCATGTGTGTGTGACTGTGAGTGCTTCAAAGGGTATTGAAAGTGCCTTTCACGTAACTTGAAACAAGAACATGGGGAAGGAAAGAATTTCAGCTCCCATCATCAGACTGGCATTTGGATGTGTGTGTGTTGAAAAAAAGTTGAGTATGTGTGGAAAAACACAGGGAATTGCATGTATTTACATGGGAGAAAAAGCAATCTGTGTGGTAGGCTGCTTCCCACTCAGCTCTTATTTCCTGAAGACAGGAACTATTTCAAGTGTACGTGTGGAGGGGCAAGCAACATGTCTTGTGCTCAACCTAAGCCACCTCACTCTCGGAGAAGAAAGAAACAAAAAACTACATGAACATCACTCCCAAAGGCGGAAGCCCTTTCCGAATTGCATGTGAAAGGGTCAGGAAATGGTCCTGAAAGCAACCTTGTCAAAAAGCCAAGCTTTCCACTATCATCTTTGGGGAGACGGGAAGATTTCTACACCGTGTGTGACAACCCACGGCAAGGGACATATCCTTGACTTTGAGAAATCAGTGGGTGAAGAGTGGAGCTCTCAACGCACATCTTGGAACATGGAGACGGGCCTACTTGCCAAAGCAGGTGCGGAAGCAGGAGAACCTATGTCATCACCACAACGTTAAGAAGCAGCACCGTGTAGAAACCAGGTTACAAAAAGAACAGCAATTCTGAAGCGAGAAGCATTCTCGAAAAGTGGGTGTTGAAACCTTGAGGAACAAGTCATAGCCCCCACGCTGGGCAAAAAGAAGCCTCTTACAATACACCTTTCAACTCCCAGCGTCGCTGTAGAGAAACCGTCCTGCTACTCACATGCTCTTTCCAGAGGATAGGAGCACTTTGAAAACTATGTCTGAAACACAGGAAACAGGATTCTTACCTCCGAGGACTGAGACTGAGAAGGCAAATTTGAAGGAGGATCTGGGTGCACGACCATAGAAAAGTCTTCACGTGTACATGTAATGAAGCCTAAGGCAAGTGCCATGGATGTAACCTTACGAAAAGACATGGGGAAGAAATTGAACTTATGCTAACATCCCGTCCTTCCAGAAGTTGGGAGCCTCTTCGGGACCGTGAGTGAGGGTACGTGAAGTGTGCTGTGGACATACCGGAAAGAACCACGTCTGTGTTGCATGCATCTTTCCACTGAGACCTTGTTTCAGGAAGACAGGAAAGCTCTTAAATGGACATGGCGAGGGTTGAACAAAGGGTTAAGGACCTCATGCTAAGGCACAGCGCTGTAGAGAAACCGTCCTCCTACTAACATGTTGTTGCCAGAAGATTGAAGTACGTTGGGAAAGTTATGTCTGAGACCTAAGGAAGAGTAAAATGCTCTAGCTCAGAAGACTAAGTCTGGATAAAAGGCAAACTGTTATAAGACTATATGGTTGTCCAAAGATAGAAGTTCCCAGGTGTAAGGATAGGGGCCTAAGGAAACTGCCATGGATGTGACCTTATGAAATGACACGGGAGAAGAGTCGCATTGTTCATCCCGATTTCTCTCTCCTGATACCTGGAAGCGGGTTCCAAACTGGGAGTGATAGGACATATGGAGTGCTGTGGACTTACCTAGGAGACACAGAAGTCTGTGTTGAATGCATCTTTGCAAGATCTTGTTTCGGGAAGACAGAAGAGATCTTAACTGTAGGTGGCGAGGGACAAGCCTATGGTCATACACTTGTCTCGAAGACAAGGCTTTCTGGAGAAACTCTCCCTCAATATTTCCCTTTTCCTTATGTTTCAGACACCATAATCCATGTACTTCTAGCTTCTGGCAAGAACACGTTATTAGAGAAACGATCATTCAAACTCACATGTGTATACATCAGTCACCTGAAGTACTTCCAAAACTGTGTCTGAAACGTATGCTCGAGTCAAATATTCTGAACTCAGAGGACCAAGTCTATACCAAAGACATGTCTGAACGAAAATCTACTTTCACGAAGATAGAAGCGGATTTAGGTGTATGCATGGGAAGAGTTAGTAAAGCGCCATGGGCGAAACTCTTGACACCACAAGGGAGAGAAACAAAATCACAACCGACATCTTCTCTCCTGGAGGTGAGTGCAGGTTCAAAGGCTTCTTTGTGTGTGTGCGTGTGCCAGTGCGTGTGCTCTTGTTTGAGCGGGAGTGTGTGTCTGTGTGTGTCTGTGTGAACATATACAGAACACGCCATGTACTTCCCTTTTAGATATGAGCTTCCTCAGAATGTAGCCTTTCCACTCAAAGCTTGTTTCAATAAGACAGAAACGACCTTACAGTCACATGGCCATATAATTAGCCTTAACTACAGCGCTGAAGAGAAATCGTCCTTCTATGAAAGTGTTCCTGCTGTCCTTTGGAAATTGCGGCTGAAACATAAGAAAAAGCAAAATGTTCTTAACTCGGAGGACCACGGGTTGGTACACCCAGGAAGGTGAATGTGAAATGATATCTGGGTTCCAATAGATAAATGTGACTTCAGTGGTGTGTGTTTGTGTGTGTGTGTGACTGTATTTAAGTGTAAAGAAAGTGACATCCACGTAACTCGAAACAAGAACATGGGGAAAGAAAGAGAATTTCAGCTCCCATCATCAATCCGGAAGTTGGACACGTGTTACAGGGTGTGTGTGGAAAAAACACAGGGAGTGCCATGTATTCACATGGGAGAAAAACCAATCTGTTTGGTCGGCTTCTACCCACTCAGATCTTATTCCCTGAAGACAGGAAAGATTTCAAGTGTACCAGTGGAGGCGCAAGCAACGAGCCACGTGCTCAGCCTAAGTCGCCTCACACTCGGAGAAGAAAGAAACAAAAACCGGTTTGAATGAACATCATTCCTGAAGTCAGAAGCCCTTTCCAACGACCGCACGAAAGCATCAAGAAAGGGCCCTGAACCTAACTCTGAGAAGTAACCCTGTCGAGAAACCAAGTCTTCCACTACCATCTTGCGGGAAGACGGGAAGATTTCTACACTGTGCTTGACAATCCACGGCAAGCAACATACACTTGAATCTGAGAAATCAGTGGGCGAGGAGTGGAGCTCTCAATGCACATCTTGGATCATGGAGACAGGCCTACTTGCCAAAGCAGTGCGGAAGCAGGAGAACCTATGCCATCACCACAACGTTAACAAGCACTCTGTAGAAACACGGTTACAATAAGAACAGCAATTCTGAAGCGAGAAGCATTCTCAAAAGTGTGTGTTGAAAGCTTGAGGAACGTGTCATAGCACTCATGCTGGGAGAAAAAAAGGCCTCTTACAATACATCTCTCAGCTCCCAGTGACGCTGTAAAGAAACCGTCTTTCCACTCACGTGCTCTTGCCAGAAGATAAGAGTTCTTTGAAAACTATGTCTGAAACAAGGAAACGGGAAAGATTCTTATCTCTGAGGACTGAGTCTGCAGAGAAGGTAAATTTGAAGGAGGATCTGGATGTCTGTAGATATAAGCTTCTTCACAGGTACTCGTGTAGAAGCCTAAGGCAAGTGCCAAGGATGCAACCTTATGAAATGACACGGGGAAGAAATCGAACTTACTCTAACACACCATCCTTCCAGAAGTTGGAAGCCTCTTCAAGACTGTGAATAACGGTACATAGTGCTGTGGACTTACTGGGGAGATTCAAGTCTGTGTCGAATGCATCTTTCCACTGAAACCTTGTTTTGGGAAGACAGGAGCCTTCTTAAATGTATGGGTCGAGGGACAAGCCAAGGGTTGCACACTTCTGCCGAAGACATGGCTCTGCGAAGAAACTGTCCCTCAATATTTCCCTTTTCCTTATGTTTTAGACACCATTATCCACGTACTTCAAGCTTCTGGCAGGAACGCATTAGTACAGAACTCTCATATGCTTGCCTCCGTAGGCAGATGTTCTCCCAAATCTGTGTCTGAAATGTGACCTCAAGTCAAACACTCTGAACTCAGAGGACCAAGTCTATACAAAAGGCACATCTGAACGAAAATCTGCATTCATGAAGATAGAAGCAGATTCATGTGTATACATGGAAGAGTAAGGAAAGGGGCATCCACATAACTCCTAAGACAAAACACGGGAGAGAAAATGATTCTGAACCGACATCGTTTCTCCTGGAGGTAGGTGCAAGTTCAAGGGTATCTTTGTGGGTGCAGGTGTGCCAGTGTGTGTGAGCCTGTGTGTGTGTCTGTGTGAACGTATACAGAGCATGCCATGAACATCCCTGTTAGACACAAGTGTGCGCAGGATGTGCCTTTTCACTCAAAGCTTGTTTCTTTAAGACAGAAGTGATTTTACATTCACATAGGGTGGATGCTGCAATGTGTCATATAATTAGCCCTAACGACAGTGCTGTAGAGAAACCCTCCTTCTACCTACGTGTTCCTGCCAGTGGTGAGGTGTCCTTTCAAAATTGCAGCTGAAACATCAGGAAAAGCGAAATGTTTTTAACTCGGAGGACCAAGGGTTGGTACACCCAAGAAGGTGAATATGAACTGACATCTGGGTTCCCATAGATAGATGCGATTTCAGCGGTGTGTGTGTGTGTGTGTGTGTGTGTGTGTGAGTTTGAGTGTATTTAAGCATAAGGAAAGTTTTATCCACATATCTCAAGAAAACAACACGGAAAGAAAGAAAATGGCAGCTCTCATTGTCTGCCCAGAAGTTGGTAGCTTGTGTGTATGGAAGTACACAGGGACTGACATGTACCAACTGGGAGAAAAAGCAGTCTGTATGGTCTGCTTCTTCCCACTGAAATCTTATTCCGTGAAGACAGGAACGATTTCAAGCATACGTGTGGAGGGGCAAGCAATGTGGCATGTTCTCAGCCTAAGCTGCTTCACTCTCAGGGAAGAACAAAACAAAATGGTTGCATAAACATCATACCCAACATCAGAAGCCCTTTCAGAAGTGCGCATGGAAGCATCAGGAAAAGGCTGTACACGTAACTCTGAGAAGCAACCCTGTCGAGAAACCAATCCTTCCACTGCCATCTTACGGGAAGACGAAATCATTTCCCCACTGTGTGACAAACCATGGCCAGTGACATAGGCTTGACTCTGATAAACCGGTGGGTGAGGAGTGGAGCTCTCAGTGCACATCTAGGATGATGGAAACAGGCTTACTTGCCAAAGCAGGTGCGGAAGCAGGAGAGGGTATTCCATTACCACAAAGTTAAGCATTTTTGAAGATGTGTGTTGAAAGCTTGAGGAACGTGTCAGAGCCGTCACTCTGGGGGAAAAGAAGCCTGCTTACAATACACCATTCAACTCCCAGCGATGGTGTAGAGAAACCGTCCTGCCACTCACATTCTCTTGCCAGAAGATAAGAGTACTTTGAAAAATGTGTCTGAATCAAAAGGAAAGTTGAAAGGTTTTTACCTCCGAGGACTGAGTCTGCAGAGAAGGTAAATTTGAACGAGGATCTGGGAGCACGAAGAGAGAAGCATCTTCACGTATACTTGTATGAAAGCCTAAGGCAAGTGGCATGGATGAAACCCTATGAAACGACACGTGGAAGAAATCGAACTTCCGCTAACATACCGTCTGTCCATAATTGGAATCGTCTTGAGGACCGTGCGTGACAGTATGTAGAAAGTGCAATGGACTTACTTGGGAGATACACATCAGTGTCGAATGCCTCTTTCCACTAAGACCTTGTTTCGGGAAGGCAAGTGAACTCGTAAGTGGACGTGACAACAGTGGAGCAAAGTGTCAAGGACCTCACTCTAAGGCACAATGCTGTAGAGTAACCGTCCTACATGTTGCCAGAAAAGAGGAGTACTTTGGCAGAGATATGACTGAAACCTAAGGAAGAGTGAAAGGCTCTAGCTTGGAGGACTAAAGTCTGGATCAAGGGAAAATTGGTACGACTATCTGGTTTCCTGAAGATGGAATCGTTTCCAGGTGTATGGATAGGGGCCTAAGGAAACTGCCATGGATGTGACCTTAAGAAACGACATGGGTGAGAAGCTGCATTTCATCACGATTTGTCTCTCTTGAAACCTGGAAGCGGAATAAAAACTGTGATAAGACATAAGGTGTGCCTTGGACTTACCAGGGAGACACACAGGTCTGTGTCGAATGCTTCTTTCCAAGAAGACCTTGGTTCAGGAGGATAGAGTGACCTTAAATGTAGGTGGCTATGGACAAGCCAAGAGTCCTACACTTCACTCCAAGACATGGCACTGAGAAGAACCTGTCCCTTGAGGTTTCTCTCTTACTTATGTTTCAGACACCATAATCCACTTACTTCTAGCTTCTGGCATGAACATATTAATAGAGAAATCATCCTTCAAACTCTCATGTGTGTGCCATAGTAGGAAGAAGTGCTTCCGAAACTGTGTCTGAAACTTAAGCTCAAGACAAATATTCTTAACTCGGAGGACCAAGGCTATACAAAAGGCACATCTGAATGAAAATCTGCTTTCATGAAGATAGAAGTGGAATCATGTATATACACGGAAGAGGAAGGAAAGCACCAACGACATAACTCCTAGGAAACAACACAGGAGAAAAAAAAGACTTAGAACTGACATTTTCTCTCCTGGAGCAGGAGCAGATTCAACAGTGTCTGGTTTGTGTGTTTGCATGTGCGTGTGTGAGTGTGTGTGTGTGTGTGTGTGTGTGTTTCTTTGTGAACTTGTACAGAGCATGCCATGTATGTCCCTGGGAGATACAAGCATGCGATGAATGCGCCTTTCCACTCAAAGCTTGCTTCATGAAGACAAGCCATTTTACATTGACACGGAGATGTCAAATACTTCTCCCAAAGCACAGCACAGTTGATAAACCGTCCTTCCACTAACCTGCTCCTGTCAGTGGAGAGTTCTTTCAAAACTGCCCATGAAACATAAGGAATAGTGAAATGTTCTTAATTATGAGGACCAAGCCTATGTAAACCAAAGAGGGTGAATATGAACTGGTATCTGGGTTCATAGATGCAATTTCAGGGGTGTGTGTGTGTTTGTGTGTGTGGGGGGGTGAGTGTATAAGCGTAATGAAAGTGCTAACCAAGTTATTCGAGGAAACAACCCGAGATGAGAAATAGAATTTTAACTCCGATTATCTGCCCAGAACTTAATCACGTGTTCTAGGAAATGTGTGGAAGTACATAGGGAGTGCCATGTACACACCTGGGAGAAAAGCAGTCTCTGTGGTCGGCTTTGTCCCACTCAGATCTTATTCTCTGAAGACAGGAACGATTTCAAGTATACGTGTGGAGGCCCAAGAAACAGGCCATGTGCTCAGCCTAATCCGCCTCACTCTCGGAGAAGAAAGAAACCAAAAAGGGTTTGCATGAAAATCCTGAAGTCAGAAGCCCATTCCAAAGTGCGTATGAAAGCATCAGGAAAGCGCCCTGTAGATAACGCTGAGAAAAATCACTGTCGAGAAAGCAATCCTTCCACTACCGTGTTACAGAAAGACGAGAATGATTTTCACACTGTGTGAAAACCGACAGCAAGTGACATATGCTTGACTCTGAGAAACAGGTGGGCAATGGTTGGAGCTCTCTACGCACATCTTGAATTGTGGAGATAGGCCTACTTGCCAAAGTACTGCTTCAGATGCAGAAGCAGGAGAGTGTATTCCATCACCAGAATGTAAAGAACAGCACCATGAAAAACCCGGTTACAAAGAAGAGCCGAATCCTGTAGGAAGAAGCATTCTTGAAGGTGTGTGTTGAAAGCTTGAGGAGTGTCTTGTAGCCATCACGCTGGGGGAGAACAAGCCAGTTTACAATATACCTGTTACTCCCAGCAATGTTGTATAGGAACCTTACTGCCACTCACATACATTCACCAGAAGATAAGAGTACTTCTAAAACTGTGTCTGAAACACAAAAAAAATGTAAACATTCTTACATCTGAGGACCGAGTCTGCAGAAAAGGCAAATTTGAGAGAGGATCTGGTTGCACAATGATAGAAGCATCTTCACGTGTAGTCCTATGGAAACCTAAGACAAGTACCATGGACTTAACCCTATGAAAGGACACGGGGAAGAAATCGAATTTCCACTAAAACACCATCTCTTCAGAAGTAGGACGACTGTTCAGGACCTTCAGTCATGATACATACAGAGTGCTACGGACTTAACGGGGAGACACACGTCTGTCAAATGCATCATTCCACTAAGACCTTGTTTTGGGAAGACAGGAGGGCTCTTAAGTGGACGTGGGGAGGGTTGGGCAAAGGGTCACGTACGTCACTCTAAGGCACAGCGCTGTAGAGAAATAGTCCTCCCACTAACATGTGGCCAGAATCACCAAGTACGTTGGGAAAGCTGTCTGAAACTTAAGGAAGAGTGAAATGCTCTTACCTGGGTGGACCAAGTATGGATAAAAGGCAAATTGGAATGACTATCTGATTGCACGAATATTGACGTGTTTGCGAGTGTACAGATGGAGGCTTAAGGAAAGTGCCATGGACGTAACCATAAGTAATGACACTGGGAAGAAATCGAACTTCCACTAACACACCGTCTCTCCAGAAGTTGGAAGCCTCTTCGGGACCGCGAGTGATGGTACATGAAGAATGCCATGGACTTAGCAGGAAAATACACTTCTGTGTCGAATGCATCTAACCTCTAAGACCTTGTTTCAGTAAGACGGGATTGCTCTTAAGTGGACGTGGCAAGGATCGAGTAAAGGGTCACATAGCTCACTTTAAAGCACAGCACTGAGGGGAAACGTTCCCGGCACTAATATGTTGCCAGACGTGAGAAACACATTAGGAAAGCAATGTATGAAACCTTAGGAAGAGTGAAATGCTCATAGCTCCCATGACCAAGTCTGGATAAAAGCCATAGTGGAACGACTATCTGGTTGCACGAAGATTGAAGCGTTTCCAGGTGTACGGATGGGTTGGTAAAGGAACCTGCCATGGATGTAAACCTATGAAACGACATGGGAGAGAAGCCAAATTTCATCCAGATTTGTCTCCCCTGATACCTTGCAGAGGGCTCAAAACTGTGAGTGATAGGACATAGGACATGCTGTGGACTTACCAGAGAGACACACAAGTCTGTGTCGAGTGCATCATTCCAAGAAGACATGGTTTCGGGAGAAGTGATCATCAATGTAAGTGGCAAGGAACAAGCCAAGGGTAATACATTTCACTCGAAGACATGGCACCGCGGAGATACTGTCCCTCAACGTGTCCCTTGTACTTATATTTCAGACACCATAATCCACGGACTTCTAGCTTCTGGCAAGAACTCATTAATGGAGAAACAATTCAAACTCACATGTACGTGCCTCAGATGGAAGAAGTACTTCCAGAACAGGGTCGGAAACTTAAGCTCATCCCAAATAGTCTGAACTCAGAGGACCAAGTCTATACAGAAATTACATTTCAATGAAAAGCTTCTTTGAC
This sequence comes from Ailurus styani, assembly GCA_002007465.1. Taxonomy (NCBI): domain Eukaryota; kingdom Metazoa; phylum Chordata; class Mammalia; order Carnivora; family Ailuridae; genus Ailurus; species Ailurus styani. The sequence continues at coordinate 183,518 of LNAC01001299.1, forward strand.
GAAGATAGAAGCGGGTTCAGGTGAAGACACAGAAGAGTAAGGAAAGCGCCATTGACGTAACTCCTAAGAAACAACACAGAGAGAAACTGAATCTCAACCAACATCGTCTCTCCTGGAGGTGTATGCATATACAAAGTTTTCTGTATCTGTGTGTTTGCCTGTGCCTCTGGGTGTGTGTGTGTGTGCGTGATCATACAAAAAGCATGCCTTTTAAGTCCCTGGAATACAAGCATGCGCTGAATATGACTTTCCACTCAAACCCTGCTTCGTGAAGACGGAAATGACTTTACATTCACATGGAGTGGATCAAACGATGGGTCGTATACTTAGCCCTAAAGACAGAGTGGTAGAGAAACCATCCTTCCACTATCCTGTTCCTGCCAGTGGAGAGGAGTCTTTTGAAACCTGCACCTGAATCAAGGGAAAGTGAAATAGTCTTAACTCGGAAGACCAAAGGTGTGTACACCCAAGAAGGTGAATGTGAACTGATATCTGTGTTTCCATAGATAGATGCATTTTTTGAGGTGCGTGTGTGTGAGCATGTGTGTGTTTGTGAGTGTGTTTCAATGTAGGGTAAGTGCCATCCACAAAACTCGAGGAGACAACAGCACAGGGAGAAAAGAGAATTTCAGCCCCCATGGTCTCCCCAGAAGATGCAGCTGTGCTGTAGGGTGTGTTAGGAAGTACACAGGGAGTGCCAAGTACTCACCTGGGTGGAAAAGCAATCTGTGTGGTCAGTTTCTTCCCACTCAAATCTTTATTCGGTGAAAACAGGAACGATTTCAAGTGTATGTGTGCAGGCCCAAGCAACGTGCTATTAATCATCGTAATCTGCCTCACTCTCGGGGAAGAAAGAAACAAAAAATTGTTTGCATGAACATCGTTCCCGAGGTCGGAAGCTCGTTCAGAAGTGCGTGGGAAAGCATCAGGAAAGGGTCTTGTACGTAGCTCTAAGATACAACCATGTCGAGAAACCAATCCTTCCACTACAACCTTATGGGAAGACAGGAATGATTTCCACACTGTCCGTGACTACCCATGGCTAGTGACATACGATGAATCTAAGAATCCAGTTGGCCAGGAGTGTAGCTCTCCACGCACATCTTACATCATGGAGTCAAGCCTATGTTCCAAAGCTCGTGTAGTGGCCAGAAAGCATATGCCACCACCACAATGCTAAGAAACAGCACCGTGTAGAAAGCCGTTTACAAAGAAGAGCAGCAATCCTGAAAGGAGAAGCATTCTCGAAGGTGACTATTGAAAGCTTGAGGAATGTGTCAGAGCCCGCACGCTGGAGGAGAACAAACCTCTGCACAATACACCTTTGAACACCCAGTGACGCTGTAGAGAAACTGTCCTGTCACTCACATGCTCTTGCCAGAAGATAGAAGTACTTTGAAAAATGCTTCTGACACACAAGGAAATGTTAAAGGTTCTTACCTCCGAGGAACGAGTATAAAGAGAAGGCAAATTTGAATGAGGATCCGGTTGCACGATTATAGAAGCATCTTCACGTGGTCAAATATGGAAGCCTAAGGCAAGTGCCATGGATTTAACCCTATGAAACGACTCAGGGAATAAACTGAATTTCCGCTAATACAGCGACTCTACAGAAGTTGGAAGACTGTTCAGAACAATGAGTGACGGTACATAGAGATTTCCGTGGAATTACCGGGAAGATACACATCTGTGACGAATGCAACTTTCCACTAAGACCCTGTTTCGGGAAGACAGGAACTCTCCTAAATGGATGTGGTGAGGTCGATCAAAGGGTCATGTACCTCACTCTAAAGCAAGCGCTGAGGAGAAACGTCCTCCCACTAACATGGTGCCAGAAGCGAAAAGTACGTTGGGAAAGTTATGTCTGAGACCTAAGGAAGAGTGAAATGCTCTTAGCTCAGACGAACAAGTCTGAGGCAAGTTGGAATGAGTATTTGTTGCACAAAGATTGAAGCTTTTACAAGTGTATGAATGGGGGCCTAAATACACTGCCATAGATGTAAGTCATTGAAATGACACGGGAGAGAAGTGGCATTTCATCCTGATTCGTCTCTCTTGGTGCCTGGAAGCGGGCTCAAAACTTTGAGTGATAGGACATAGGGAGCGCCATGGACATACTAGTCCGTGTCAAAAGCATCATTCCAAGAAGACCCTGCTTCAGGAGTACAGAAGCGATCTTAAAGTAAGTGGCGTGGGACAAGCCAAGGATCATACATTTCACTCAAAATCACAGTGCTGCAGGGAAACTATCCCTCAACGTTTCCCTTTTGCTTGTTTCACATACCATTATCCACGTACTTCTAGCCTCTGGCAAGAACACGTTAGTAGAGAAACCATCCTTCAAACTCACATGTACTTTCTTCAGAATCAGAAGTGCTTCCACAACTAAGTCTGAAACGTACAATCAAGTCAAATATTCTAAACTCGGGGGTCCAAGTCTATACACAAGGCACATTTCAGCGAAAAGCTGCTCTCACGAAGAAAGAAGCGGATTCAGGTGTATACATGGAAGAGTTTGGAAAGCGGCGTCGATGTATCTCCTAAGAAACAACACGGGAGAGGACAGGATTCTCAACCGAGATTGTCTCTCAGGGAATTAGGTGCAGATTCAATGGTGGCTGCGTTTATGTGTTTGCGTGTGCATGGGTGTGTGTGTGTGTGTGTGTGTGTGTGTGTGTGTGTGTGTGTGTGAGAGAGAGAGAGAGAGAGAGAGAGAGAGAGAGAAGAGAGAGAGAGACTATGTACAGAGCATGCTTTGTACAACCCTGGAGATACAAAAGAGCCCAGAATGTGCCTTTCGACTCAAGGCTTGTTTCACGAAGACAGAAGAGACTTTATATTCACACTGTGAAAATCAAGCAATAGGTCATATAATTAGCCCTAAGGACAGCGCGGTAGAGAAACCATCCTTCCACTACCCTGTTCCTGCCAGTGGAGAAGAGCCTTTTGAAACCTGCACCGAAACAAGAAAAAGTGAAATTTCAACTCAGAGTACCAAGGATGTATACACCCAAGAAGATAAATGTGAATTGATATCAACGTTCCCATAGATAGATATTATTTCAGGGGTGTGTTTGTGTGTGTGTGTGTGTGTGTGTGTGTGTGTGTGTGTGTAAGCGTAAGGAAAGTGCCATCCACGGAACTCTAGGAAACAACAGCGTGGAGAAAGAAGGGGACTATGAGCCCCTATCATCTCCCCGGATGTTGGACGCGTGTTGTAGGCTGTGTGGGGAAGTACACAAGTAGTGCCATGTACTCACCTGGGTGAAAAAGCAATCTGTGTGGTCACCTTCTTCCCACTCATATCTTACTCCATGAAGACAGGGACGATTTCAAGTGTACGTGTGGAGGCCCAAGCAACATGCCATGTGCTCAGCCTAAGCCGCCACACTCTCGGGGAAGAACAACAAAAAATCCATTTGCATGAACATCGTTCCTGAGCTGGGAAGCCCTTTCCGAAGTGCACGCAAAAGCATCAGGAAAGGACACTGTATGTAACTCTGAGAAGCAACCCTTGTGAGAAACCAATCCTTCCACTACCATGTTATGTGAAGATGGGAATGATTTCCACACTGTGTGCGACAACCCACGGCGAGTGACATACGTTGACTCTAAGAAACCGGTGGACTAGGAGTGAAGCTCTCAACACACATCTTGGATCGTGGAGACAGGCCTCCTTTCTGAAGTTGTTGCAGAAAACGAAGAGCATATGTCAACACTCCAACACTGAGAAGCAACACCGTATAAAACCCGGTTACGAAGAAGAGCAGTAAACCTGAAGCATTCTCGAAGGTGAGTGTTGAAAGCTTGAGGAATGTGTCAGAGCCATCTTGCTGTGGGAACACAAGCCTGTTTACAATACACTTTTTAACTCCCAGAGACAGTGTAGAGATACCGACCTGCCACTGTCATGCCTTTGCTAGAAGATAGGAGCACTTTGAAAAGTGTGTGTGAAACACAAGGAAATGGGAAAGGTTCTTAACACCGAGGACTGATTCTGCAGAGAAGGCAAATTTGAACCAGGTTCTCATTGCACAATTATAGAAGCGTCTTCACGTGTTCACATAAGGAAACCTAACGCAAGTGCCATGGATGTAAACCTATGAAATGAAACAGGGAAAAAATCGAATTTCCCCAAAACACCGTGACTCCAGAAGTTGGAAGACAGTTCAGGACCATGAGTGATGGTACATAGAGATTACCATGGAGTTACCGAGGAGATTCACGTCTGTGTGGAATGCACAGTGCTGTAGAGAAACCGTCCTCTCACTAGCAAGTTTTTGCCAGAAGGGAGAAGTACATATGCCTGAATCGTAAGGAAGGGTGAAATGCTCTTAGCTCGGTCCACCAAGTATGGATAAAAGGCAAATTGGAATGACTATCTGGTTGCAGGAAGATTGCAGCATTTCCAGGTGTACGGATGGGCGCCTAAGGAAACTGCCATGGATGTAACCCTATGCAATGACATGGGAGAGAAGCCGCACTTCATCCCAATTCGTCTCTCCTGATACCTGGAAGCGGGTTCAAAACTGGGAGTGATAGGACATAGGGGGAGTGCCGTGGACTGACCAGGGAGACACACAAGTCTGTGTCAAATACATCTTTCCAAGAAGACCTTGTTTCAGGAGGACAGAAGTGATCTTAAATGTAGGTGGTGAGGGACACGCCAAGGGTCATACACTTCGCTCTGAGGCTCGGTGCTGTGGAGATACTGTGCTTCAACGTTTCCCTTTCTGGATTCCCCAAGAGAGGTGCTTTGTAAGTTTCATGTATGGAAGCCAAACGAATGTGCGTAGAATAGAAGTCTTCATGAAAGAGCACTGAAGTGAAACCGAGTTTCCGCTAACATCATCTCTCCTGAAGGTGGAGGCATGTTCAACATCGGGAGTGAAAGAACACAGAGAGTGCCATATAGACTCCTAGAAGATACATGTCTGCCTCAAATGGGTATTTTATCTACAACCATGTGCCATAAAGACAGATGCAATTTCAACTGTGCATGTAGAGGCCGAAGCAAAGGTTCGTATACTTAACTTCAGGATAAAGCGCATTCCAGGAGTATCCTTCAACTCACATCTTCCTGCCAGAAGATAGACCTCTTTCCAAAAGTGTGTATGAGACAAAAGGAAAAGTGAAATCTTCTTACCTCAGAGGCGAAAGTCTGTATAGAATGCAAATTTGAAGAAGTATCTGCTTTCACGAAGAGAGAAGTCTTTTCAGGGGTATGCTTGAAAGTGTAAGGAGATTGCCATGAATGTACCACTTCTGAAACTGAATGGGAGGGAAACAGAAGTTCAGCAAATTTGATCTCTAACAAATGTGGAATCGAGGACAAGAGTGGGAATGAAAGTACACAGAGAGTGCTATGTAACTCTCTGGAAGATACAAGTCTGTATACAACGGGGAAGTCCACTAAATTCTTGCATCATGAAGTCAAAAGTGATTTCCCAAGAACAGGCAGAGAACCAAGCAAATGGTCATCTTCTAAACTCAAAGGCATAGTGCTGTAGAGAAGCCGTCCTTCAACAGACCTGGTCTTGCACACGAGAGACGTACTTTGAAAACTGGGTCTGCTCGGTCAGGAAAAGTGAATTATTCTCATCTCAGTGGTCCAAGTCTGTAGAGCAGGCAAACTGGAATGTATGTCTCGATTCCGCAAGAGAGACGCATTGTCAGGGTTATGTATGGAAGCCAAAGGAATGTGCGTAGCATGGAGGTCTTCAAGAAAGAGAACTGAAGTGAAACCGAGTTTCAGCTAATATCATGTCTCCTAAAGGGGAAAGCGTGTTCGACATCAGGAGTGGAAGGACGCAGAGCATGCCATATACATATTTGGAGATACAAGTGTTGGGAGAATGGGTATTTCCACTAAACCCTTGCTTCATGTAGACAGTAGAGAGTTCCAAGAAATAGGTAGAGGACCTAGCCAATGACCATATTCTCACCAGAAAAAAAAGCACTGTAGGGAAACCATCCTGCAACTGACATGTCTTGCCAGAAGACACAAGTGTTTTGAACACCGGCTCTGCACTGTAAGGAAAAGTATAATATTCTCATTTCAGAGGGCTAAACCTATAGAGAAGGTACCCTGGAAAGTATATCTGGATTCAGGACGAGAGACTAGTTGTGAGGTACAGGTATGGAAGCCAAAGCAATGTGCCAAAATGTAACTTCTCATGAAACAACACAGACGTGAAACTGAATTTCAGGTAACATCTACCCTTTGAAGGTGGAAGCTTGTTCAACATGGGGAGTGAATGGACACAGGGAGTGTCATATACATATCTGGATGATTCAAGTCCGGGTAAAGTGTGTATTTCCACTAAACTTTTGCTTCATGAAGACAGAAGTCATTTACAATGCACAGGTAGAGGCCCAAGTCAAGGGTTCTATACTTAAGTCTAAGGCTTCTTATCTGTATAAAATGACAAGGTGGAGAAAATCAACACAAAGAGAACAAGAGGCAGTAACGATGGTTAGGGACCTAATCAATGTGGACATCAATAATATGTCAGAACAAGAGTTCAGAATGAGAATTATTAAGTTGCTGGGTGGGTTCAAAAAAAGCATGGAAGATAAGAGAACATCAATCTCCAGAGAAATAAAAACCCTTTCTGGAGAAATAAAAGAACTAAAATCTAACCAATCGGAAATTTTTTTAAAAAAAGCTTTTAAGTTGGAATAAAAAATGGAGGCTCTTACTGCGAGGACAAATGAGTCAGAAGACAGAATTAGTGATTTAGAAGACCAAATGACACAGAATAAGGAAGGGGAGGAAAGGAGAGACAAACAACGACAGGACCATGGGGGAGAAATCTAGAGAAAACTGATACCATAAGACAAAACGATATTAGAATAATTGGGATCCCAGAAGAGGGAGAGAGGAGGTGGCAGAAGGTATATTGGAGCAAATGATAGTACAGAATTTCCCTAATTTGGCGAAGGGAACAAGCATCAAAATCCAGAAGGCACAGAGAACCCCCCTCAAAATCAATAAATATAGGTCCACACCTCGTCATCTAATAGTAAAACTTACAAGTCTTAGTGACAAAGAGAAAATCCTGAAAGCAGCTTGGGAAAAGAGATCTATAACATACAATGGTAGAGTCTACGGCCATACCACACTGAACGCGCCCGATCTCGTCTGATCTCGGAAGCTAAGCAGGGTCGGGCCTGGTTAGTACNTAAGACAAAACGATATTAGAATAATTGGGATCCCAGAAGAGGGAGAGAGGAGGTGGCAGAATGTATATTGGTGCAAATGATAGTACAGAATTTCCCTAATTTGGCGAAGGGAAGAAGCATCAAAATCCAGAAGGCACAGAGATCCCCCCTCAAAATCAATAAATATAGGTCCACACCTCGTCATCTAATAGTAAAACTTACAAGTCTTAGTGACAAAGAGAAAATCCTGAAAGCAGCTTGGGAAAAGAGATCTATAACATACAATGGTAGAGTCTACGGCCATACCACACTGAACGCGCCCGATCTCGTCTGATCTCGGAAGCTAAGCAGGGTCGGGCCTGGTTAGTACTTGGATGGGAAACATACAATGGTAGAAATATTAGACTGACAGCAGAACTATCCACAGAGACCTGGCAGGCCAGAAAGAACTGGCATGATATATTCAGAGAACTAAACCAGAAAAATGGTTTTTTATGCAGCCAAGAATACTATATCAAGCTAGGCTGTCACTGAAAATAAGAGAGATAAAAAGCTTCCAGGACAGGGCGCCTGGGTGGCTCAGTGGGTTAAAGCCTCTGCTTTCGGCTCAGGTCATGATCTCAGGGTCCTGGGATCGAGGCCCACATTGGGCTCCCTGCTCAGCAGGGAGCCTGCTTCCCCCTCTCTCTCTCTGCCTGCCTCTCTGCCTCCTTGTGATCTCTCTCCCTCTGTGAAATAAATAAAAAAAACTAAAAAAAAAGCTTCCAGGACAAACAAAAACTTAAGGAATTTGCAAACACCAAGCCAACCCTACAGGAAATATGGAAAGAAGTCCTCTAAGCAAAGAGAGCCTAAAAGAAACATAGACCAGCAAGAAGAGACACAATTGCAGTAACTTTCACTTACAGACAATACAATGGTTCTATATTCGTATTTCTCAATAGTTTCCCTGAATGTAAATGGTCTAAATGCCCAACCTAAAAGATACAGGTTATCAGAATGGATAAAAAAACCAAGACCCATTGATATGCTGTCTACAGGAAACTCATTTTACATGCAAAGACACCTCCAGATTGAAAGTGAGGGGGTGGAAAACAATTTACCATGCCAATGAACAGCAAAAGAAAGCTGGAGTGGCAATCCTTATATTAGATAAATTAGATTTCAAGCCAAAGAACATCATAAGAGATGAGGAAGAACACTATATCATAGTTAAAGTATATGTCCAACAAGAAGCTCTAATAATCATAAATATCTATGCTCCTAACATGGGTGCAGCCAATTATATAAACCAATTAATAACAAAATAATAATAGGGGACTTTAATATGAATATTGGGAAGGGTTTGTGCTTTGGTGAATGCTGTGAAAGGTATAAGCCTGATGATTCACAGACATGCACCCCTGGGCAAATAATAATAACAATAATAAATAAATAACAATAATAGTAGGGGACTTTAACAGCCCCCTCACTGAAATGGACAGATCATCGAGGCAAAAGATCAACAAGGAAATAAAAGCTTTAAATGACACCCTGGACCAGTTGGACATCACAGATATATTCAGAACATTCCATCCCAAAACAACAGACTACACTTTCTTCTCTAGTGCACATGAAACATTCTCCAGAATAGACCATATTCTGGGTCACAAATCAGGACTCAACAGGTACCAAAAGATTGGGAACATTCCATGTATATTTTCAAGCCATAATGCTCTGAACCTAGAACTCAACCACATGAGTAAAGTTGGAAAGAACTCAAATACTTGGAGGCCAAAGAACATCCTACTCAAGAATGAGTGGGTCAACAAGGAAATTAAAAAGAATTTAAGAAATCATGGAAACAAATGAAAAAGAAAACACAACTGTTCCAAATCTTTGGGACACAGCAAAAGCAGTCCTGAAAGCAAAGTATGTCACAACACAAGCCTTTCTCAAGAAACAAGAAAGGTCTCAAATACACAACCTAATTCTACAGCTAAAGCAGCTGGCAAAAGAACAGCAAAGAAAGCCTAAACACAGCAGGAGAAGAGAAATATTAAAGATCAGAGCAGAAATCAATGAAATAGAAACCAAAAAAACAGTAGAACAAATCAATGAAACTAGGAGCTGGTTCTTTATAAGAATTAATAAGATTGATAAACCCCTGGCCAGACTTATCCAAAAGAAAAGAGAAAGGACTCAAATTAAGAAAATCATGAATGAAAGAGGAGATATC
>LNAC01001299.1:193034-249775 GCA_002007465.1 Ailurus styani
ATTGAAGCAGTCATCAAACATCTCCCAACAAACAAGAGCCCAGGGCCAGATGGCTTCCCAGGGGAATTCTACCAAACGTTCAACAAAGAATTAATACCTATTCTCCTGAAACTGTTCCATAATATAGAAATGGAAGGTAAACTTCCAAACTGCTTTTGTGAGGCCAGCATTGCCTTGATCCCAAAACCAGGCAAAGACCCCATCCAAAAGGAGAATTACAGAACAATATCTTTGATGAACACGGATGCAAAAATCCTCAACAAAATACTAGCCAATAGGATCCAGCAGCACATAAAAAGGATTATTCACCACGACCAAGTGGGATTTATTCCTGGGATGCAAGGTTGGTTTAACATTCGCAAATCAATCAATGTGATACAAGACATTAATAAAAGAAAGAACAAGAACCATATGATCCTCTCAATAGATGCTGAAAAAGCATTTGACAAAGTACAGCACCCTTTCTTAATCAAAACTCTTCATAGTGTAGGCATAGAGGGTACATACCTCAATATCATCAAAGCCATCTACGAAAAACCCACAGCGAATATCATTCTCAATGGAGAAAAACTGAGAGCTTTTCCCCTAAAGTCAGGAACACGGCAAGGCTGTCCACTATCACCACTGCTATTCAACATAGTACTAGAAGTCCTAGCCTCAGCAATCAGACAACAAAAAGAAATAAAAGGCATCCAAATCGGCAAGGAAGAGGTCAAACTCTCACTCTTTGCAGATGATATGATACTTTATGTGGAAAACCCAAAGGACTCCACTCCAAAACTGCTAGCACTCATACAGGAATTCAGTCAAGTGTCAGGATATAAAATCAATGCACAGAAATCAGTTGCATTTCTATATACCAACAACAAAACAGAAGAAAGAGAAATTAAAGAGTCAATCCCATTTACAATTGCACCCAAAACCATAAGATACCTAGGAATAAACCTAACCAAAGAGGCAAAGAATCTGTATTCAGAAAACTATAAAGTACTCATGAAAGAAATTGAGGAAGACACAAAGAAGTGGAAAAACATTCCATGCTCATGGATGGGTAGAATAAATATTGTGAAAATGTCTATGCTACCTAGAGCAATCTACACATTTAATGCAATCCCCATCAAAATACCAGCAATTTATTTCAAAGAAATGGAACAAATAATCCTAAAATTTATATGGAACCAGAAAAGACCCCGAATAGCCAAAGGAATGTTGAAAAAAAAAAGCAAAGTTGGCGGCATCACAATTCCAGATTTCAAGCTCTATTACAAAGCCGTCATCATCAAGACAGTATGGTACTGGCACAAAAACAGACACATAGACCAGTGGAACAGAATAGAGAACCCAAAAATGGACCCTCAACTCTATGGTCAACTAATCTTCGACAAAGCAGGAAAGAATGTCCAGTGGGAAAAAGACAGTCTCTTCAACAAATGGTGTTGGGAAAACTGGTCAGCCACATGCAGAAAAATGAAACTGGATCATTTCCTGACACCACACACAAAAATAGACTCAAAATGGATAAAAGACCTCAATGTGAGAAAGGAATCCATCAAAATCCTCGAGGAGAACACAGGCAGCAACCTCTTCGACCTCAACCGCAGCAACTTCTTCCTAGGAACATCACCAAAGGCAAGGGAAGCAAGGGCAAAAATGAACTCTTGGGACTTCATCAAGATTAAAAGCTTTTGCACAGCAAAGGAAACAGTCAACAAAACCAAAAGACAACTGACAGAATGGGAGAAGATATTTGCAAATGACATATCAGATAAATGGCTTGTATCCAAAATCTATAAAGAACTTCTCAAACTCAACACCCAGTAAAGAAATGGGCAGAAGTCAGGAACAGATATTTCTCCAAAGAAGACATCCAAATGGACAACAGATACAGAAGAACCTGCTCAACATCACTCAGCATCAGGGAAATACAAATTAAAAGCGCAGTGAGATACCACCTCACACCAGTCTGAATGGCTAAAATTAACAAGTCAGGAAGCAACAGATATTGGCGAGGATGCGGAGAAAGGGGAATCCTCCTACACTGTTGGTAAGCTGGTGCAGCCACTCTGGAAAACAGGATGGAAGTTCCGCAAAAAGTTTTAAATAGAGCTATCCTACGACCCAGCACTCACACTATTGGGCATTTACCCTAACGATACAAAGGTAGTGATCCTCAGGGCACATGCACCGAAATGTTTATATTAATAATGTCCATAATAGCCAAACTATGGGAAGAATCTAGATGTCCATCAACAGATGAATGGATACAGAAGATGTGGTATAGATGGATAGATAGATATAGATAGATATACAACGAAATACTCTGCAGCCATTAAAGAAACGAAATCTTGCCATTTGCAACGACGTAGATGGAGCTAGAGTATATTATGCTTAGCAAAATAAGTCAATCAGAGAAAGACAATTATCGTATGATCTCTCTGATATGAGGAACTTAGGGGCAGGGCAGAGGGTCGTGGGGTGTAGGGAGGGTAAAATAATGAAACAAGGTGTGATCGTAAAGGAGAAAAACCATAAGAGATGCTTAATCTCACAAAACAAACTAAGGGTTACTGGTTGTGGGAGGGTAGGGATAGGGTGGCTGGGTTATGGACATTGGGGAGGATTTGTGCTATAGTGAGTGTTGTGAAGATGTAAGCCTGATCATTCACAGACCTTGGGGCAAATAATTAAAAAAGTAATAAAAGAATACAAATACATAGATAGGAAAAAAATCCAAGTGACTGAGAGGCACCTTCCTAATATGGGAAAAACTGTGCAGTCTAAATATAGTGACTCAGTTATGCAGGATAACTTGGGGGGTAGGAAGGAACTCATCTGTCTGACCCAGAATGACTAAAAAGTTTCAGGAGAGGAGTCTAATAAAAGACTCCTCTCCTGAAATGGACTTCTAAAATCTTGCACATTTTGGGGGGGTGCCACGGTGGCTCAGTACATTGAGAGTCTGACTCTTGGTGTCCGCTCAGGTCCTGATCTCATGGGTCCTGAGATGGATCCCTGAGTCAGGCTCCATGCTCAGCTGGAGTCTGCTTAAGATTCTCTCCCTCTGACCGTTACCCCACGTGCTCTCTCTCTCAAATACAACTTAAAAAAATAAATCAAACAAACAAAAAACATGTAGGTTTTTAATATTATCCCAGGTAATTTTTTTTAAGTAAGCTCTTCAACCAGACTGGAACCCAATGCTGGGCTCAAACTCATGACGCTGAGATCGAGACTTGAGCTGAGTTCAACGTCTCATGCTGAACTGAGCCACCCAGGCACCCCCAACCTCAAGGTAATTTTTTAATAAGCACCCCATGTTATGTATACTAATTGCAAGTCTTTGGTGGCAAGTGACAAGCCCATCTCAAAATTAGTTTTAGCAAAAAGAGAACATGAGGGTTCATGTGTGGAATTAATAGAATAATATAGAAAAAGTCGTGGCTTCAGGCACAGCTGGATCCTTGGTCCAAGTAATAGAAAATGTTCTCTTTGTCTCTCTCCTTTGCTTTGCAGCCCCCCACCCACCTCCCCAAAATCTCAGTCCTCAAAGTGTGCACTTCTGTTCTTCTCGTCTTCAGGACTAAGATTTCATTTGGAACCAGCTGGTATGGGGTGAATTATGTTCTCCAAAAATTCACACGTTTAACTCCTGGACCTTAGTCCCTCAAAATGTGACTGCATTTGGAAATAGGCAGATTGCCAATGTAATTAGCTAAGATGAGGTCCTTAGATTGGAGCCCTGATCCGATCTGACCCATGTTCTGGAAGGAAGGGGAGATCCGGAGACACACACTTGCACACGCACACACACACAGATGTAACACCATGAACAGTGAGATAAGGGTACAGATGGCCCCAGCAGATGCTGGATCCTCCCTCCCAGCCTCAGGAAGAACTCAACCCTGCCCATGACCTGACCTTGGACGTCTAGACTCTGGAACTGTGAGAATACATTTCTGTCAGTTAAGAGATGGATGTGAAATATTTCTTTCTGTGTCTCCAGCAACCTGAGGCACCAGCCGAGCAGAAGGGAAGCGAGCAGACTCCCAGGGCCAGAATCCTAAGAGCAAAGCCAGTGATCACAGCCCATGACTGCAGGGCCTTGTTCTGCCCTCCAGCAGCGTCTCAGTAGAAATTGGACAGAGATTACAATAGGCAGACTAGTCATGCTTTAACACCTGCATGCTCACTGTTAGCCTGGGTCAATGGTCCTCAGAACTTATTTGCAATTAAGGAAAAAATTTGGGAAGGTTGGGTGATAGGAGCAGCTTGCAAAATGAGGGTTTTGCAAAATGCCTTTAAATTGTCACAGGCCAAGTGTTCCCACAATTATGCAGTTCTGTGATATTAGCTCAAACCAGGAAAAATAATCTCCTTATGCAAAATGTATGTGGTTAAAAAAGATGAATATTTTTATTCAGCTGTCCCTGCCTGTCCAAATACTAATTATATTTCTTCCTTTTTATTCATGTAGAGTTTTTTATGTAGGTGTAGTCATGGTTTAGTAAATCCATAACAATTTGTTGAACAGCAATGCTGATCACATCTCTCCAGCTAAGCCTTGCAAAGCATTTCATTAAAGTGGTGTTCTGCACCAAAGTTCACTCTGTGAATTTGAGTGTGTGACAACAGAACATTGCCCCCCTCACACCCCATACTTTTAAAAAGTCTCTTTACATATGATCGGCCAGTGTTGCTGGGAAACTTCTTTGTCCCCAGAGGATGCAAAAGTGGGTCAGGTTGGTGGTGAACACAAGTCTTTGTTCTAGATTTTACTGCCCTGTTTGTACTGGGGAAAAAATATCGTGAAAGCATCAGCCTTGCAGGACTAGCCTGGGTGGGGGAAATGGTTTCAGCAGAGGCCTTCTGCGAGATTTCTTTTGGATGTGGTGGTCACTTGGACAATGTTCTGGAGCATTCCTCCGTGCGAGGAAACACCTGGGAAGGTGGCCAATCAGGGATGGGCAGTGATCATTCTTGATGCACAGAAGCCTTCGTTGGGGCAATGTGTTCCTCGTGGAATTTTACAATGGACTGAAATGGAGTGAGGGAACTCTAACATGACATCCAATTTCCCTCTCCTTCAGAAAATCACTTAGAAGTGAAACCATCTTTCTTACTCTTTCCAGCGCACCACATTGTGCAAAAGGCTCACCAAGAAAGTTTCACTCTTGAGCACATTTCCCAGGTGGCCTCATTAAGAAGTGGCATCCCTATGCCTCCAAGACCCTCATGAGAAGACAGTGATATGGACACTTGTGGATGAAGGAGGAATGCGTTTCATTCTGTGTAAAGAGGCTGGAGGGGATCACCAATTTGCATGGTTTTTGGAAATGCACCTGTCGGAGTCACAAGAATTTATTAAGAAAAAAATCCAGGACAAGGGAGGCTTTCCGTTTTTCTTAGGTGAAAGACAGACCACTTACATAGTAGTGGGGTTTTAGGATCAAGTCAGGGAGATACAGAGCAGGTGTATTACTGACCTCCTCGTTTGTGCTGTGTTNTGCTGTAACACATCAGACACAGTTTTCCATGGAAACACATCTTAACAAGTGCACTTTTCTCGCACACTTATGACTTCAATATCAGCAGATCTCAGAATGATTGAAACAAACCTTTCAGTATTCAGAGAACTTCTTTGCCCTTCTCAGTAAACTGCCTCAGAGAGCCAGCAATTCCATTCTATGCTGACAAGACAAACCAGGTACAGCAATGCCTTAAATTGTATGGTCGCTGCTGTGTGGACATTCACCAACGTCTTCCTGATCTAAGATGGTGTAAAGTTCAGCCCAGTAGAAAAAGACAAGTGTATATGAGCCTGGCCCCCTCAGGAGCCTTGGGCTGGCTTCCAGGAAAGGTGATTCCTTGGGCCTAACTTGTGCAAATCATGTGCTTTACACTGACCACCTGCTTTCCTTCCGGAATTCTGGAATTTTTGTACTTGTCAGGCATAAGGGCCTCCGTGACTAGCCTGCAGTTAACACCCTGAGTCTTTAATGAGCTTCCCTGAGAGATGACATTTTTCTTGTGTTGCCACAAATCACTGCTAGTGGAGTTCATGGCATCCCGTGCAACTCTACTGGGAGAAGACTCTAGATGCTGGGGCCTGGTTTCCCCTGGATGCTTCCACGTGT
The DNA here is from genome assembly GCA_002007465.1 of Ailurus styani. Classification (NCBI taxonomy): domain Eukaryota; kingdom Metazoa; phylum Chordata; class Mammalia; order Carnivora; family Ailuridae; genus Ailurus; species Ailurus styani. The sequence goes on from LNAC01001299.1 coordinate 199,169, forward strand.
CGTTTCCCTTTGCTGATTTCATTTTATGTCTTTTTGCTGCAATAAATCACAGCCATATGCTGAGTGCTAGGAGTCCTCCTTGTGAATTGTGAAAATGGGGGGTGGGCTTGGGGCTCCCCAGTACACCTCTCATCCCTCACCTCAGGTGGAGGTCATTCACTTTTTTCACCATTTATTATGACATGAGTAGGTTGTTATGGATGAGTCATGAGAGTACTAGCAGATGTGGGCCATCACAGCTACTGTTTGAGTCGAAGGGATCCTCAGTTTGCAGAGTTTTGATCAAATACAAAATTTCCCTTTGTCAGATACTTTCTGTGTATTTATTAGGATTACCATTACCTTATTCTTCTTCTTCTTTTAGTTTGATAATTTGTTGAATTTCCCTGATGGATGTACCTATGTCAAACCCTTGCATTCCTGGGAAAGTCCCACTTTATCATGATGTATTTTTCCTTTGTATATATCAATGAATTCTATTTGCTGAATTTTTGCATCTACTTCATGAGGCATACATTCTTGTGATATTTCGATAACCTAGAGGGATCCTGGCCTTATAAAGTAAGTTGGGAATTGTCTCTTCCTCCCACATGAACCCTCATCAGTACACACTGTGTCCTCTCCACCCACCCTCTGAAGATCCAGAGCTCTCTCTCTCTGGGACACTCTCAACACTATGCACTCCAAATTCTAGCTGCTTGGTCCCCAGTTCTCTCTCCTCAAGACCTCCCGGTTCCACCTGGGTTCTCCCCCTCTGCACCGTGGTCTAGAATCTCTCTACAGACATTACACTGGGACAACCCTAGAGCTCACCTCATTTTTTTCTTTTGTCTCAGAAACCTCTACTCTTCATTGCCTGCTATTCGGTATCTGGAAAAAATCATCACTTCCTATATTTTGTGTGGGTTTTTTGGGGGGTGTTGTCTCAGGAGAGAAAGTGAATATCGCCCCCCTCTCTCTATCTTGGCTATAAGATTCTCAGTGTGATCCTGCAATAATTTGCACACGTTCAGATCGTTTGGAGAAGGATCCTCATCCCACCTAAGAAGCTCTCTCCTCTGGAACTGGGGGCCTTTGTGAAGCAAAAGCTGAAGAGAATATTTTGCAAGGTCGTCTTTAGCTTTAACATTCTATTACCCAATGTGGATGCTCCAGTTAGAAATGATAAGTTATGACACGTTTAATAAAACCGGGAAGGTAGCCTGTAGTGATCTAAGGCATGGATGATCTAGGATAAATTGTGTGATTTTTTTAGGCTTCCACACCTTTGAAAATAATCTTAGCACACACGTGCAAGGCACTTCATAGTGGCAACAGTGAAGTTGGTCCATGTGGTCCACTCTGTTGGTGGCCTGCCCAGCAACCATCACACTCCCTTGCTCCCAGTGGAATCAGTCTTGTTCAGATGTCCACTCCTGCACAGAGCCATGAGCCTTTGGGAAGCTTATTGGACTCCAGCCGCTGGGATGGCTCTTCACTCACAGCATGCTCTCCCTAGACAAAGGGTCTGAAAGGACACAGAAAGTTCATCTCCCTCATCAGGTTGGGACACAGGGTCTCTACACTGAAATCCATGGCCCCTGAACAGTGAGGAATCTGAGGTCTTAATTCTTGGTCATTTCTCTATTTCTAGAAGTTTCCAGAACTATGCAATCCTATTAGTCTTTCATAGGAATGCTCGTTCTTTCTGCTTATTGGGCTGATTTCTTCTATCTCTGCTGCACAAACAGGGAGTATTGAGGAATTGTATATTTGGGTCTTTTGGGAAGAATCCCTTTTTATTCCCATCAATGCTGAGATCTAACCAGTGATTTCTTTTGTTCATTTGCATTGTCTAACACTTGCAGAAAGATATTGAATAAAAATGGAGTTAAGGACATTTATGCCTGTTCCTGATCTTGTTGAAATGTCCTCCCCCCTCACTACAGTAGCTAATTTCCTGTCTGGGGGACTGTGGCGTAGGTGTGTGGGAGAGAGTGTGTTTCCATGGTTCAAATGTGTCTATCTGTTTCTATATTATGCAATTTTTGTTAGGACTTTGCTTTCCGTTTGTCAAAGATTCTTTCAAGCTCCAGTGAGGGAATGTGATTTTCATCTATCTATTTACTAATAGGATGCCTTACATAAGATAATTTATTAATATGGAATTCAACTTGTACACCTGCAGTAAATCACATATGCTCATGGTGTATGAAAATATGGAGGTGATTTCAGAGTCACACTGTCATGTTATATTTAGATCACTTGCAAAGTATGTCCATACTGACCTACAAATTTCTTTTTCCTATATATTATTTGTCAGGTGTAGGTATACAATTATAGGTGTAGGTTTACAATTATTTCTATAAGAATTTTAATTTTCCAGGGACAATTGTNAACAGTGAAGTTGGTCCATGTGGTCCACTCTGTTGGTGGCCTGCCCAGCAACCATCACACTCCCTTGCTCCCAGTGGAATNGAGTTCAAGGCAGATGTTGGACATGGAGCCTAATTAAAATAGTAAAAATAAGCAAACAAACAAATAAATAATTTTCCATTGTTTTTCCATTATTTTGAAATAACATATATATGAAGTGAACACATAAATTTTCCTTCTCTCTGAAGCCTTATTAATGTTTCCTGTGAAGCTAACACCATCTCATGGCTTTTTGTAGAACAGTTCCTAATAGTAGTCTCTTTTTTTTCTCTTCCTTAAAATGATTTTACTCATTTATTAGAAAGAGAGAGGAAGGGGGGGGAGAGTAGGGCAAGCATGAGCAGGGAGAGGGGCAGAAGGACAAGCTGACTCCCTTCTGAGCAGGGAGCCCCACAGCCTGCTTGATCCCAGGACCCTGGGAACCTGAGCTTAAAGGAAGGCAAACGCTTAACTGACTGAGCCACCAAGGAGTATGTATATTTTCCACAGAAACTGGTCTGTTTATTCATTTCTTTCTTTCTTTTTTTTTAAANAGAGAGAGAGGGAAAGTAGAGCAAGGATTAGCAGGGGGAGGGGCAGAAGGACAAGCTGACTCCCTACTGAGCAGGGAGCCCCAGAACGTGCTTGACCCCAGGACCCTGGGATCATGAGTTTAAAGGAAGGCAAATGCTTAACTGACTGAGTCACTAAGGAGTACGTATATTTGCCACAGAAATTGGTCTGTTTATTCAGTTTTTTCTAATGGAGCCATTTTTTCCTTCCCATTAAAATATGCTTTTATGCCTTACTATAACAGAGGTTAACAGTGTGATTCTTTTTAATTTTTAAAATTTTTCCACATGTCATTTCATAGTTTGCATATTTGTGTATTATTCATTTTCATTCAAAAGGCAGGAAGTTGTGGTTCTATTCTGTGTTTTAAAAAACAGGATTTTGAAGAGCCAACTACAAAGTTGAAAATAAAACCCTATGGCCTAGCAATTGCACTACTGGGTATGTACCACAAAGATGCAAATGTAGTGGTCCGAAGGGGCACATGCACTCCAACGTTTATAGCGGCAATGTCCACAATAGCCAAACTATGGAAAGAGCTCAGATGTTCATCTACACATGCTTGGATAAAAAGATGGATAAAGAATATATATATATATATATATATATATATATATATATATATATATATATATATATTTGTATATATATATATTTGTATATACCACACCTTCTTTATCATACACACACACACTGACACACACACACACACACAATGGAATATTATGTAGCTATCCAAAAACTGAAATGTTACTATTTGCAATGACATGGATGGAACTAGAGCCAAATAAGTAAACTAGAGAAAGACAATTACCATATTATCTCACTGATATGGGGAATTTGAGAAACAAGGCAGAAGATCATAGGGGAAGAGAGGAAAAAATGAAACAAGACAAATCCAGAGAGGGAGACAAACGATAAGGGACTCCTTACCTCAGGAAACAAACTGAGAGTTGCTGGAGTGAAAGGGGGTGGAGGAGAAGGGGTGACTGGGGGATGGACACTGGGGAGAGTGTATGTTGTGGTGAGTGCTGTGTCTTGCATAAGACTGATGAGTCACAAGACAAACCATAAGAGACTCCTAATCTCACAAAACAAACTGNAAAACAAACTGAGGGTTACTGGGGGGTGGGAGGGTAGGGATAGGGTGGATGGGTTATGGACATTGGGGAGGGTTTGTGCTTTGGTGAATGCTGTGAAAGATGTAAGCCTGATGATTCACAGACCTGTACCCCTGGGGCAAAGAATAAAAAAAAAAGACTAATGAGTCACAGACCTGTACCCCTGAAACAAATAATACATTATACATTAGTAATAAAAATACATTAATAAAATTAAAAATTAAATAGAATTTGTGATTCTCTGGATACCAGGGGACACTTTGGACAAGAGTGCAGAGACTGAAGCCCACCTCCCTCCCATGTGGAAGGAACCTAAGCCTGCTCTAGAGGGACTGGGAGCAATTACCTCTCCAGGTATGTGACTGTCCTGCACTGTGATGCTCTAACCCCCTAGAAAACTGGATGCTGATCTCCCTCAGCCCCTGGGGAACCTAAGTCATCTCTTCCTTCTTCCTGTGACTAGAACCATCACAAGCCCAGAGTGATACAGTGACTGGACATGGGGGTGGTAGTAGCATATTTGCATGAAAGTCTATTTCCAAGAACAGTGGAAAAGAATGAGCGAAACTCAGTGTTCCCAGTCCCATAGTGGCCCTCAGGAGGCTGTGGTATTATATTTCCTACATGGCAGCATGTTCATTTGCAACACACAATGCACATGAGATCACCCCCTGTTACCCACGTGCAACTCACTGAAGAGTTCCTGCCCTCACCTGCAGGTGGTGGTGTAGACCCAGCCCCACCCCATGTGGGATTCCAGAAGAGTCACTTGCTCCCTTCCTGGAGTCTGGAGAAGCCAGAACATCCAAGTCAGCCTAATTAAAGTCCCTGCCCAGGTGAGCAAATGTCAGGGAACACAGTTGGGAACAAGGCTCTTTTGATGGGAGGAAGTGCTGTGGGGTGTCTTGAGAGGAATATTGGGGTTGAATTCCCACAAAATGGAAAACACAAAGTGGGTGACAGATGACAGGCTGTTCAGCTCCCAAGGGCATCTCTGTGCTGACAGCATCCTGAGCAATAACTAGTTCAATCTTCTTCTTCCTTTTCTCCTCCTTCCTCTTCTTCCTCTCCTTATTCTTCCTTCTTCTCCTCCCCCTCCACCTCCTCTGCTTTCTTCTTCTTCTTTTAAGATTTATTTATTTATTTGAGACAGAAAGAGTGAGGGGGGGGACAAAGGGAGAGGGAGAGAGAATCATCAAGCTGACTCCCCACTGAATGTGGAGACCAATGGGGGACTGGATCTGACAACCCTGAAATCAGGGCCTGAGCCAAAATCAAGAGTGAGATGCTTGACTGAGAAACTCTGGTGACTCCTTCACTGAACCAATCTTCTTACGGGTTCTCTGTGCCTGTCCAGCTTCCTCATTCCCTCAACCATTCATTTCACCACATTCTTCAGGTACCTGAGACAGCTCCCTTCTGGAGGGGTAGGGGCTATGTTCTGGGACCCTGCGATGAATTCGACAGCTCCTTTGTTAGATCCTTTCTGTCTGCATTAAATGCTCTTCCCTACTCCTACTCATCTTTGTTTCACCTTCTCCCCACTCCAAGGTGTCCAAAATCTTTGATATCCTTCCCCAAAGAGTATTTGACTCTATTACGGTAGCTGTTCTAACAGGATGGGGAGGAAATCCAAACTTCACCTGGGATTCCCTGAGGGACTCATCTCCCCTTTGGTCAACATTCTGAGGCATAGCTCTTCCCTGGACCATGTTCCTCTCTATCCCTTCTGAGTTCCTTATTTCTGTTTCTACCTTCCCCTTCTCATATTTACCCTTCTCCATGACCAGAAGCAGAGATGGGACACATACATGGAATAGACATTTGATCATAGACAACTACCGCATACAGAGAAGATGCCTCATCCCAAGGGAACCAATGTTCTTGTGAAGATCCATGTTTCTCCCCGAGTGCCCTCATTCAGTTCCTTCCTCACATGGAGAGTTCTGAGAGGTGGGCCAGACCCACACATCTTGGGGAGGACTGATGGTCTTTGGCAACTTCCTCACCTAAGGATTCACTTAAATAATCTCCAACCCTCAACATGAATTACCCACTGGCAAGCATCCCTGAACTTTGGTCACACAAATGTCATACCCTACTGATATCTATTTATTTTTGATATTGGCCAAAATACTGATATTGTTTGTGAAAATGATGCAATTGATGAATATCTGGCTCTTACTGTAGATGATAAATACCCAGTGGTTTGTATAACTTGTAAATACATAACTGAAAATGTCTCAGTAATGGAACATATGAATCAATAAAATAAAAGTATAATTATTTGTGAATAATTTATAATTAGAATTTTACAGGCTTCTAACTGCATAGTTCCAGTGTAAGTATAAATTCGAATCAATGGGTTAGAATACATTATTTTCTCCATCTTCACGTAATCCAACAGTCCAAAGTGGATGTCAAAGCTTGAGAAGTTACCTTTGGATGTCACTGACCTTTTTAGAGAAAGAGGAATCTGGGTCCAGGAGGAAGGTGGTGGGAGATGCTGGAGGCTGGTGGAGGAAGTGAGAGGTGGTCAACCAGCAGAGAGGGGCTGGGTGCAGGAAGGTCCATGTCCTCTCCCAGGGGCTTCACCCTGAGGAGGCAGAGAACTGAAGCAGAGTTCTCCTCTCAGTCCTGATAGAACCACTGGGTCAGGAGCACAGAAGGGGTTCCTTCCTGAACCTTCCTATTACTTCCTTACCTGTACTTATCAGAAAATAGGTGGTGGTTCTAAAATACGTGTTTCACAAATAAGTACATAAGTTTGAGAACGTATAAATTAGTTATTCCACCAACTAGACAATTAAAAAACCTTTATGCTTTTCTGTTTTAGCCATAAGAATTGGAGGCAGTGCAGGTGCAGTGTAGTTCTTAAACTCATCCTGTGCTCAGAATCTGTCCTGCGAGATGGCTCATTTCATGTTCATGGGTGCAGAGCTTCCTTCTCATAGTCCCTCCTGCTTCATTAGTTGTTCGTACTCTTCCCAAATAGGGAACAAATGCTATTATCTCCCTTAAGCTGTATCTGTCCAGGATCTCTTACAAGAGTTCATGTAGTAAATTCCCTACAACAACCAGGTGGTTTTCTCTACAACAACAATGAAGAAGCCCAAGAAGATATTAAAAACAATTCAATTTAAGGTAGGCTCAAAAAGAATAGAACTTTTAGGAGTCAACTTAATCAAGTAGGCAAAAAACGTGTAAACTAAAAAGTACAAAGGGTTGCTGAAAATACTAAAAAGATTTTTAAATAAGTGAGAGGAGCCCATATCCATCAGTTGGATGGCTTCATTTTGTGAACGTACAACCAACACCACCAAAATCCGTGTCCACATTCAGAGTCGTCCTGCCATGAGCTTATTGCCCCCAGTTTAAACCCACAATCTCTACTGTTCACCCCTCTGCTTATTGGAGGGTTTTGGATAAATGTCTGTTCTTTGGATCCAGATTTTCGGCACTCATCCCCCAGGAGTACCACATTAGGCCATGAGGGTTTTCAGTGTAGGAGAGGTGGAGGAACCCCTCAATAGAGGAGGCCTCCATTTATACTAATGTTCTGTGTATACCAATCTTCATACTAATTAAAATCCTAAAACTGGTGTGTATATATGTGTACACACACACACACACACACACACACACACACACATCTCACATCTTTCATGCTAAATTTCAAGGGAACTTTGAACACAGAAAACTCAGCAGGGGCAGAAAAACCACTTTCCTGGCAGTATTCTGTTCTCATGGCAGAAATTGGCATCATAAGTCCTTGTCTTGCAGACTGAGGGACCTCACAGGAGAATCTAAACCCAAAACCACAGCAACAACAATCAAACTGAAAGACGGGTCCATGTAGAATTACTATGAGGTGTGAACCACTTTGGTACTCTGATAACTTGAAGGCCTTTCCTTGGTTCAAGGTGATGGGAGCCTGATTATGACCCCAAGCTCCTGAAAGAAGCAAACCGTAATGTCAGGCAATTCTGCTAACATAAGCACTATGCAGTGTATTTAACCATCCAGAGGTCATTAGTGACCTGGGGGGGGATGTCAGCCCAAACACCACAGAGGGCACCTTTTCATTCTACTGCCCTGGGCAGTGACATCATTCTAGATCCAATTGCCGAAGTCTGGGCATCATTCCACAAGTCCTGAGAGGTGTCAGAAGGGCTGGAGAACTTAGTGTCTCAGCCCAGCAGGTGGCGCTGTGGTACTGGGACTGTGAGAACCAACTTGGGAAATACTCAAAAATTCTTGCACATTGGGCAGGTGGTGTCTTCACTGAAGTGTGGCTGGAGCCCCTGTGTCCCTGCAACTGCATGGGGGCTCAGCTCTGACTCCTTCCCTATTTCCTGCTTTATCCTTCACCCCATGGAGGGCTTGCCCAGGCTGGTGGTCAGACAGGGACAGACCCACCCACACCTAGAGAAGTTTGCATCATGAAAAAAACTCACCTGCCATGCTACCTGGGACTAGGGCAAGAGACCCCTGGGGAGGGGGGACATGCCAACACTATGGCCTCAGCCAACAGACCTCTGGGGCTTCTCTGTCCTGATTCCTCTATCACCTCCTCCCTCATAGACAAGGAGTTCCCTCTAGGGCTGAAGAGAAAAGATGCTGGGGTGGGGGAGGCGTTTGCGCCTCTTTGTTCCCAAAGAAAGCCCCATTCTTTCTCTCACCTGATAGTCTCCAGCTTTCCTTCCAGGGCCCTGTCAGACTGTGCTACTCTGTTATCCAGGACATCAGGGTCCTTGTTGGCCGGGGAGTGGGGGGGGGAAATATATGCATATATATATGTAGTATTTACTATAGATTATAAATAAATATAACATATTATAAAATTATATATACTATGTAAGCATGTAAACATATATCAAAAGTGTACAACATATTATATTGAATTATTACATATATCAGTTTTTTATATATACTCTAGTAAATATAGATATCAGGTATAAGATACTATAGATTATTTATAAATATTTTCTCACATGAATGGTACATGTTACATGTTGCATATACATATCATACATTATAAGTTATACATTTAAGTACTCTAAGTTATATAGAGAGGAAGAGGAAAGTGAAGTTACTGTGTCAGGGAAGTAATGTGAGTTTGCTCCATCCTGAGTTAAATTTAGAGACTGAGCCAGGTGTGTAGTCACACAAAGGAATCTGTATTTGCAGCTAATAAGGAGAGCAGAGGGAATAAATTGCAAAGCCTTGACTCTGAGAGCAGGAGAGAGTGGGTTCTTTTTATTTAGTATTTGGGATGAATATTCAGAAGGAGAGCTTTGTCATCCCAAGTCAAGGTGGGCATAAGGTGGGTCAGGAGGACTGAGAACACAGGCCTCTACAGGCATCTCTGCTATGTTACTGCAGCCTGTGCTCCTCCTAGTGCAGAGACGTTCACATCATAATGAAGCAGAAGTGGGGAAGCACAAGGGGAAGGGGCTAGGGACCTGCCCCCAGAGCCAGGATACACTGGAAAGGCTCTGAGCTCCTTATCTGGGGTAAGGAATGTGGGGCCTGGTTTCCTTGGAAACAGCACTGGGCATTTCACTGATTTGCTGTCTCTGATGTGGTTCGATTGTTTGTTTCCTGGCGTGGTCGAGGCTGTCAATTTTTGCATTCCCTTCATTCCCTTAAAATCCTTAACTACTGAAGTTTTTTCAGCTTACACATGGACCCACTGATGAAAAGCCCAGCCCAAGGACAGCTCTCCCTTGGGACAGCCAGCATCACCCTAGAGTCAGCAGGGCTTGTGGGGAGTCTGTCTGCCCCATCCAACATTGTGAGGGGCTCCTGAGCTCTGGGTTTTTCTCCAACATCCAGTTTTCCAATCCTTGTGTTCACCACTGTCTCCAGACCTTCACAGTAACAAAGGATTTTCTGATCCATGATATGATGCCTTGAGAATGTGTGTGAGTTTCTCAGGATTCCCTTCAAGGTTAAGGATCCCAACGGATTACTGGGGCTCCCCAACTTACTCATGATGAAATATATTTCATTAGTTCTCAAACTTATGGCTTTTGTTGCTATCTCTAAGAAATATGATATTGGTCCTTTATTTTTGTATTATAACGAAGCTGACAAGTTTTTTTCAGATATGTCTATTATTCATTCTAATATTTCCTTATTCTCTTAAGTTTGGGTCCTCTTTATCCTCAAATTTGTTGCACATGAAACTGCATTCCTTGCTGTGAAAGGTGTAAGCCTGTTGATTCACAGACCTGTACCCCTGGGGCAAATAATTAAAAATCAACTGCATTCTTTTCTCCAGTGTGTCAAAGGATCTTCTGTTAAACAGACACAAAGTGATTGGGTAGGAACCTTTGTGTGATATCAGTTGGGCTCTCAAACACAGACATTGAGGAGGGCAAACAGCAACCATGCACGTTGCATGAGACAATGTACTAGCAGTTCTGAAATGAATATAAAATCATATGTTATTCATATCGTAATGAACACTGTTTTGACACAGGTGGACATTCCTTAAATGTGTATTTCAAGAACGTAGGGGAGGTGGACCCGGACGAGTCAGTCGGTGGGCATCTGCCTTAGGTTCCAGTCATGACCTCAGGGTCCTGGGATCAAGCCCTGTGTCTGGCTCAGCAGGGAGTCTGCTTCCCCCTCTCCTGTGTCCCCCCTCAGCTTGTACATACACACACACACTCTCTCAAATAAATAAATAAATAAAAAGTCTTTTAAAAAATAAAGAATGTAGATGAGAATGAACGAATGAACGAATGATGCCGACTAAGCCCTCACACAGGCCGTTACTGTATTACTTGCATGATTCCTATGGGGGAGGTAAGGCGTCTCCCAGCCCTGTTCATCTGTGTTTCCACACCTCTCCACAGGTCACACCATGGTCGTCATGTGACAGAGGGACAACAGACTACCATCAGGCCCCAACTCCTCTCCCATCTGGCCTCACCTGTGTCGGTCTGAGCATCCTCATCATGGTGGACATCACCCCCCATCTACTTGACACTCTCGCCCATCCCTCCCTCTTTCATCCCAGAGTCCAGCTGGCCACCTCCCTCTGTTGCACCTGGGGACATGTGACATTTCTCCCTTCCCTGTTTCCTGTTCTCTCTGCTTCCACCAGCCGCCCTCCTGGTGTCACCTTCCATGTCTCCCTGTCCCAAGTTCTGTCCTGGAAATTCCCACAGAGCTAAATCCCTAATGAACAGCACCGACCAGAAGCACAGCTTCTGATCTCACAGCAACTGGAGGGGAGGTCGCAGGATGGCCCTTCTGTTGTTCCTGCTGGATATACAGACCTTAACCTGTCCCCACAGCCCCTATGTGTCTTGTCATTCCTGCTCAGGAAGGGCCCAGAATTCTCACATTTGGTGTCCTCCTCTGTGAAGGTGTGCATCCCCTCCACATGATCCTGTTCACACTCAGCACCCAGAGCCAGCCCACCTCCTCTGAGACCCTTCTGTGGGGACAGATTCCCTCTGTTCTCTTTCCCTGGGTCTTGTCCTCAGCTCCACAGAAGTTTACAGGCTCTCCTGGGTCAGGATTGCACTTGTACCTCCCGCTAGATCCCAGGACACGGGGAAAACCTGATCAGGGACAACACACCAGGACCTCTGTCCTTCCCTGGAGGGTCACTGTCACATGGTGTGAACACAGGCATCACAGAAGCAGGCAAAGGAGAGGCTTGGCACCTGTTGGAAAGGAGAGATTCTCCCAGAGACCAACAGGGGGCATGGTGAGACCATGTCTGAGGGGATTCTGGAGAACAGGGTCTCCCAGCAGTGCAGCCCTCCACTGACAAGAGTCCCCTAGGCTGAGTCCCTAGCTTTCAGTGGGGACAAGGCAGGTGTAGCCTCTTTGGGTCTGGAGAAGTCCCTGGATCAGGGCCTATTAGGTGCCAGCAGCTGCTCCCTCTAGGACCACCACAGGGGAAAATAGTGCCTCAGGGAATTCACCATGTCAAAGGGCCACAGACCTGTAAGTGCACAGGAGGGAGAAGCCGGGGTGGGTCACATTTGCATGAACAGCCCCTCTCCTCTGTGAGGCCCTGGACAGGGGATAAGACAGGCCAGGGTCAGCCCAGACCCAGCTCTGTGGCCTAAGAAGAGGCTGTGTCACCATGGCCTGGAGCCCTGTCCTCCCTGTGCTCCTCTGTCACTGCACAGGCAGGGACAGGACCCAGTGCCAGAGGGTGGCCCCCCAGCCTGAGTCAGATCCCTCTGGCTCAGCTCTCAACCACATGCACCCTATCTCTTCTCTTCATTCTGAAGTGTCTGTTTGCAGGTTCCCTTTCCCAGCCTGTGCTGACTCCACCACCCTGCCTCTCTGCTTCTCTGGGATCATTGGCCAGACTCACCTGCACCCTGAGCAGGGACATCAGTGTTTGTGGTAAAAACATATAGTCCTACCAGGAGCAGCCGGGGAGTCCTCCCTGGTTTTTCCTGTACAAGCAACTGGGACCTGGGGTCCCCAGTCATGCCTCTGGATCTAAAGATGCCTCCACTAATATGGCAATATTGCTCATCTCTGGTCTGCAGCCAGAGGACAAGGCTGACTATTACTGTGTTACAACTCATGGCAGTGGGAGCAGCTATGGTTACCCACCGTGTCTCAGACAACGAGGAAGTGAGACAAAAACCTCTGGGCCCACAGGCCTTGTCTCTGAGCCTCTTTTATTGAGAAACTTCTGTGGGGCTTCCTGTCAGGTGTATGCCTGAAAAGTGCTAAGCACAGTGACAGAGACAGATGAGGGTCTGGGGCAAAGTCCTAGGACTGTAGGTTCCAAGAGGTGATGCATGTATTGGGGTGGTTAATCCCTTCCCTGGTGACAGCAGTAGAACATATTCCATGAGGATTCTGGCATGAAATGGGGCCCCGCTGGAACTCTGTCCTTTCCTTACACACAACATCCATGGAGCCTCTCAAATGTTAGACAAAATGTATATTAATACTAATAAATATTAGCATCACTAATACATTTTCCCTTGTAAAATGTGTAGAACAGAAGAGGATAACCATCCAGAAGGGAGCACCCATCATCAAACTATATTTGAGGAATCATTACACAANTGCATATTTTACTTTTATGTTTTTAAGATTTTATTTTTACATACAGATCTCTACACCAAGTGTGGAGCTCAAATTTACAACCCTGAGAACAAGAGTCACATGCCCCGGGGACTGAGCCAGCCAGGACCAGGCTATATGTGTATTTTCAGGACAGAGTGTCTCCTGGGCTTATCCCCGCCCCCAGGCTGTGCTGTTTGCTTGCAAATGAGAAAGCTAATTAGAGAGAGGAGCTTTCTGAGGAGCCTTCCCTCCATAACAGAGATTTCACTCCAAAGCAGTGTTTGTTTACCTCTGGGAACTGGCCCTGAGCCTGGAGTTCAGAAGCCATATTGTCTGAATGAGCTGCTTTTAACCTAAAATTCTGTCTCTTGGTCAATTATGTAAAAAGCCCTGGCAGCTCCCCTCAAGTGTGCTCACAATTCCTGTGGCTGTTGTTGTTTCTTTGTGGGTTTTTTTTTCTCTCCATCTCATTTTAAAGTCAAACACACCATCCCTTGGGGCCACAGAATTCCCTGGGCCTCTGGGATGGGCAGTAATGTATTTCTGTAAAACAAAAGCTGAGTTTATATATATACTTTGCCCCAGGGGTACAGGTCTGTGAATCATCAGGATTACATCTTTCACAGCATTCACCAAAGCACAAACCCTCCCCAGTGTCCATAACCCATCCACCCTATCCCTACCCTCCCACCCCCCAGTAACCTTCAGTTTGTTTTGTGAGATTAGGAGTCTCTTATGGTTTGTCTCCTTCCCCATCCCATCTTGTTTCATTATTTTTCCCTCCCTACCCCCCACGACACCCCACCCTTCTTGCCTCATAGAAGTTCCTCTTAATCAGTCCCTTAATTGTAAATTAAAATAAAGCNAATTAAAATAATTTACTTTACTGTGAGGGAAATGTTTCATTTTACTTTAGTGGCAAATTTAAATATGGCTGGGAGATATGTCTCCCTTTGAAAGTTCCCACTTCAGTTTGGTAATGCTAGAAGCTGCCAACATGATTAAGTCAGGGGGATACACTTTCAGTAGTTGCCAAAATTCTCACTTAAATATGCCTCCATGGATAACCCATGGACAGAAGTCACCATGCGAGGATCGACAGCCCAGGTTTAGCTGATTGTCCAAAGGCCACTAGCTTCCTGTGTGTACCAAGTCAATCTTCTGAAAGACCCCCGCTTGTGAACACCCTCCCCCAGCTGTCAACTAACTAACTGCATTCTTGCCTTTCTGTAACCGCTTGGCTGCAGAGAACAAAGGACGGAAAGTCCCGAGAACCCCTCCCGGCCATTCCGAGGGATTCCCAGGGAAGTAACACCTGTGACCTTAGATAACCTGCATTGTTGTCTTAAATAACCATTCGGAGGGATTCCCAGGGAAGTAACACCTGTGACTTTAGATAACCTGCATTGTTGTCTTAAATAACTAATAGAAAACCTGTTGCTAAGCCGTTGCTTATGTACCCCCTTTTTCCCTTATAAAAAGCTTGTGAGCCAAAAGCCCGGCACGCTCAGCCAGCTGATGCTGCTGACCGCCCGCAGGCGCGTCTGTGAACAATAAACCCTCTTGCCTTTGCATCCAGTGGAAGCCCGGTGTCAGATTCTTGGGTAGTGGGATCTGAGGGTCTTTCACTTCGTTATTTCAACATTTAGTTCCTATTTTGTTTAAAAACATTTTGGTGAGGGTTATTAAGGAGGACACATATTACAATGATCACTGGGTGTTATACGCAAATAATCATGGAACACTACATCAAAAACTAATCAAGTATTTACTGTATGGTGATTAACTTAACATTAAATACATACATAGATACACACAATTAAAAAAATAAAATACTTCATGTCTTTGTAGATTTCCAGGGGACAAATGGATTTCATATTTATGTTCTATGCCTGTATCGTCGTGGAAAATTAGCAGGCAGGCTTTATATTTTTTGGTCATTTTTGTGTCCATTCTAGTACACATGTAGGAATGTTTCATTCTCTAATTAAAATCTTTTCATGCAACTCTTTGTAATCCACGTATCTTCCTTAGT
The DNA here is from genome assembly GCA_002007465.1 of Ailurus styani. NCBI lineage: Eukaryota > Metazoa > Chordata > Mammalia > Carnivora > Ailuridae > Ailurus > Ailurus styani. Next base: position 214,355 of record LNAC01001299.1, read on the forward strand.
GAATGTTGTGCGGATTAAAAAAGACAAGTAAATTCTTTAGGTTCTGATTTTTAACGTTTTAGAGTACTTTATATATTCTGTGTGTACATATTGAGATTAAATAAAAAAAGAGAATTACAGCAATAGTCCTATCTGCTCGTCCAATTGTCCACAGTCATGGATAGAAGAGAAGAAAAGTTTGAAACTGCAAGTTGGCGCAAAGGCATCCTTATCCTGTTGATCTTTAATTAAAAGGAAATTAAAGCTTGGACTTAAGGCAATAAATAATCACTGGGAAATTACCAAACCTTAGGGCTGAGAGATCAATCTATTAAAATAGAGAATGAAATTCTCATTAAAAATAAGGAAATATGCAAAAAAATTAAGGAAATATGCAAGGGGACATGCATTGCCCTGTTCTCGCAGGAAATGGAAGGAAAAAGGAGAGAAGGAAGGAAGGACGGAAGAAAGGACGGAAGGAAGGAAGGAAGGAAAGAAAGGAAAAAGGAGGAAGGGAGGGAGGGAGGAAGGAAAGAAAGAGGATTTCCCTAATCGATGACTCACAATATCATCTATCCTTCTAGATCCGGTTCCCTGAGGTCACATTCCTGACCTGGAGATCCCTCTCCAGTGACCCCATGTCCTTCTTTCCCAAGAACACCATCGGTCCCTGCTTCTGTGTCCCAGGACCCCTGGGCTGAACTTGGCTGCCACTATCAGGTCTCCAAGCCTGGGGGAACGAAGGGGAGGTAAGGAGCTAAGGGGTGGGGACTTTGGGTCAGAGCTCCTGGATCCACAGAACTGAGGAGAATGAATGAATCCACAGTTATTAAAAGAGTGCTTCTCTGCATGGGTCCCAGAGCGCCCTGGGGACCTCTCCTCGCCACCCTCCCTCTCTGTACAGGATCCAGCCACAGGGATCTCACGCACACACCAGGTTCTCCTGGGATTTTTTTCTGGGTGCAAGGTAATCCCTCCTAAGGACCCTGCAGGGGATGAGCATTTATGACGGCTTTCCTGCATGGGAGGAGCTGGACCCTCAGCTGTGACCACAGGGATTCACTGCCATGATGGCACCTGCCCAATGTCCTCCACACACATTTAATNTTGATTATCAACTCTTCCTGCTGGTTCTGTTGTCCCATCCTCACTCAGGGGCGCCCCCTTCTTTTTCACAGTCTCCAAACCTGACAACCAAGACTCATACTTTATTCCCTCTTTCCCTCAACTCACAGACACAGGAGGACATGGGTCTTATGGGACCCCCTCCTCAGGCATGTCTGACACATTTCTCCTTTATTTTCCCATTTATTTTCCTGCCATGGATTCCTCACACCCACACACGCTCCTCTTGTCTGATGGGGTTCTCATGTAGCCATAAGATGTATGGTCATACACACAGTCTAGTGTGTGACATCTCTGCCAGGTCTCCGCTGCCCGATGGAGAATGACTTGCTCAGGGGTCTGCCCCACAGGCCTCTGCACCCTCCCCATCCCCGGGGCCACTGTCACATGGCACTCTGCTCATGTGAGGGCCTGAGGGTCTGCGGGTCTGCTGTCCTACTTGACCTGTGTCATTTAAAAGGAGGGAGAGGATTAAAAATGATATAGCAAGCCTCGTCCATAGCAGCTGAACTTTAGAATAAAGCCAACCTATGGATAGACAATGTTTTATGATAATGTAGATGTATTTTGTTCTTATATTCGGTGGTGGTAGTGGTGGTGGTGCTCACAAGAGAGATTCTCTTAGATTCAAAAGGCCGTTATAGAGAAACACATTCTTTCTGTAACTGTAAAGTTCAACTTGTAGTTATTTCATTACAAGCCCCCACAACTGAACAATGACTTTAGCGGTCTTTCATGTAATTGGCCCAGCTGATTCGTCAGTTGATTCAGTGCCTTGAAAACGTAAACTCCATATATTATTTTCACATCTTGGTTTTTCTTAACTAAGTAAATTATTTGACAGAATTAATCATCCGGATTCCTGAAATAGTAATTAAAATAAAATAATTAAACTTATATGTGCGGAACCAAGTAATGTACATCAATGAAGTAAGATTTTAATTGAAAACAGATCTAAAATACTCAGTTATGAAATTTAAAATTGGATTTTCAAATATGTCTTTGTACTATATTTTAGCAAATATTTCACAAGATACTGAAGTACACCTGTTCCTTCTTATCACAGGTAAAGTAATTAAACATTTGATTTTTCTCCACCTGCCTGTTATGCATTTCAAATTGTCCTGGGGATGACCAGCAGGCTCCTCCCATGGAGAATGTCATCAGGAGGAACCAGGGATGACATTGACACCTGTTTTCTGAGAAATGCAGCTGTCATGTTCCAGAATAATTCTTTTCCCTTCCTAGTTCATGCCCTGAGGCCCTTGTGAAAGGCACTGAATTGTGTGCTTCACATGTAACATGGCAGAGGTGGCTCTGCCATCTGCTTACTGGATCTCTCAGCCGAGGGGTCTCTATGTACACATCTGCACACATATGAGGATATTTGCAGGTGCTGTGCACTGGAGGCTCGTTCCTGGGCTCCAGACCTGCTGTCACTTCATGCAGCCAATCAAGGGCTGAGACTGAGTTCCCCTGGGAGTGAGCCCTTCCTCAGGGATGCCCAACAGCCTTTGCAGACTCCGAGCTGGACTCAGATTAGATTCTAGGTCAAGATGTTCATGTGCTTCCTCCCCTGCAACTTCCTCCCTAGCCACCCCCAACACTGTGGAGGGTAGGAGAGTGACCCTCAGACAGGTCCACCTGTGAGCCCCCTCCTGGTGGCCTTTGATCTCTTGGCTTCTCCAGGTGTTGGGGTGGATATGCATGAGGAGAATGTGGGTGGCAGTAAGAGAGAGACTGAGGGGGGTCCCAGCAGATCTGTAGATCTCAGGTGAAGAGCTGAGTTGGCTGCAATTTGGCCTGGACCCGCCCCCTCCCCATGCTCCCCAGGTTCTGCACAGGTGACAGGCATGCTGCAGCATATGCTAAGGTATCTTCTCATGGGATAGATCTGAAGGAGACACACACACACACACACACACACACACACACACACACACACACGTCACTCCCCTATCCACCAGCACTCAGCCTCCTGGGCTCCTAGTCACACCTCCTTCTATACCTGGTATGAATGTGATGATCCTGAATCCAAGAACCACGCTGGGGACAGTGGTGGCAGCATCTCCATGGCTTGGCCAGTTCTTGTTATGACACGGCCTCTCACTGTCTCTTGTCAGCTGAGTCCTCAGCAGGGCTTTGGACACACGTGGCAAACCTTCTGTCTCCCTGGGAGAGGGCAAGGCCTTCTTGGCAGGACTTCAATGGAGGTGCAGAGCAGTCAGATTGGGTCCTAACCAGGGACCTCACTCAGGGACCAAAGGTCAAGGTTGATATGGCTGAGAAATTAAGTACCTTTTAGGACATTGACAAGGTGCTCTGATTTTCCCCCATTCCCTATAAGGCTGGCACCTCTCACTCTGAAAGTCACAGAGCGAGCTCCAGGGACACCTGCAGAAGTTGAGCATGTCAGGAGCACAGTGGTTAGATACCTGGAAAACCTGAAGGCAGATGGTCCATGAGCTTTAGCTGGTCAGTGGGAGGAGAGAACTGGTGACGGTGAGAGGTCACACTCCTCGGCCACCCAAAGTGGGGGACACAGTGGTGTTTGCTCTGGGCCTCTGCAGCCCTTGGGGGAGAGCCACCTGGAGATGCTTTAAATCCTGCCCCAGAGAGCCTCCCAAGTGGTAGAATACTGACCTCAGCAGGCAGTTGGTTTGTAGGGATGTCTTGAATTTACCCATAATAACCTGAATCTGAAAATTAGTCTTGTTATCAATCATAGGGATGTTGATCATTGAGTTATTGTTAATAAATGCACCCATTGCTGTGCTGAAGCTTGTCCTATGTGGGTGTGGACAAGGTCCTCTGTGCCAATAGTGTGTGTGTAGACTTCATAGCTGTTTCACACTGTGGCCTTGCTTTCTCGGACAGATTACAAACTCTTCTCCATCACCCGTTGTCTTGCTCTGACCACAAAATCCACTCAGAGGAAGCACGTGCTATGTGTTGACAAGGGGTTGGAGCCCATGCTCACCCTGCCCTTAGTCTCCTCTTCTGCCTCCCTGACCAGCATTATTCCAAGAATAGCCTCTCATCCTTGTCAGCATGGGAGGCACCTGAGTACAGGCAGGCTTGCGGAGGGAGAGCAGCTTCCATAAGAGGTGGGGATGTTATGACCCTTCAGTTTCTGATGAATTGGGCCCAGGTGAAAATCCTTCCCCTTCTTTGTTAATACAAAGCCCAGGCAAGGGCATGCTCAGCTCTGGGAAATCACTGGGACTCACTAAAGAACATGGCCTGAGCCCAGAGTTTGCAGAGTAGGGGTCCAAGGCAGTGGGGATTTGATTTAGGAGGGGCTGAGAGCATGGGGATCAAAGTGCCCCCACACTAAGGGGACAGAAACCAGCTGGGCCCTCAGAGCTTTAGGCCATGTTGAGGTGTTTGCCCTGCGACCAGATGGGCTTGCTGTAGAATTGTTCTGAGGTCTTTACACAGCTGCTCAGGGAGGACAATTCAAGCAAAGGAGCCTGGGATTGGGGGCTGGGTTATATGCTCCCTCATGGGGACTCCTCAGCTGTGTCCTCTCTGGCTGGTAGACTCCCCTGAGTAGGGACCTGTGTGTGGTCTCAGCAGGTGCTTCCTCCCAGGGCTTTCCCCAGGGCTGAAACCAACTGCTATCATCCTCAGTGTGTGCTGTGGATGGACCCCATGTGCATGGACAGCCCCTCCTGTGAGAGGCTGGAGGAGAAAAGGAGCCCAGCCCCTGTAGGGACTAGAGTCCGTGTCACCATGGCTTGGATTTTTAAATCTTTGTCCCACCCTCTCACTGCCCCACTAAGTACAGGAATCCCCAGGAACACAGAGCAACAAGTCAGCCTATGCCAGCCACTCTGGCTTAGAGGTTGGAGGAAATTTAATCTGGCCCTTGATGCATCACCCATAAAGGTGTTTTCAGGTTCTATGTCCCAGCCTGTGCTGTGTCAGCCCTCTCTCTCTGCATCCCTGGGATCATCAGCCAGAGTCACCTGCTCCCTGACCGGTGGCTTCAGTGTGGGGACTTCTGCCTTAGCCTGGTTCCAGCAGCAGCCAGGAAGCCCTCCCGAGTATCTGCTGAGGGGCTCCTCAGACTCAACAGGTCTCTGGGATCCCCAGGTGCTCCAAAGATGCCTCAGCCCATGCAGGGCTTCTGTTCATCTCTGGGCTACAGCCTGAGGATAAGCCGGACCATTACTGTGCTGCAGATCATGGTGGTGGGAACAGCTTTCATTACTCACAGTGTCTCAGATAAGGAGGGAGTAGTACAAAGACCTTTGGGCCCCCAGACCTTGGCTTCAGAATATTTTCATTGAGAAACTTAACCTGGAGACACACAGAGGGGGTACATATCTGTTGGAAGGTCTGTTCTTCAGCAGAAGAGAAAAACCCAGGTTATGCCTGCAAGGTGACACATCACAGGGCATCCCAGGAAGGCAGGGACAGATGAAGTATCAGACCTCAACTGCACATCCCCAGAGGGTCTGGGGAAGTTGGACAGGAATAAACCCATTGTCTGTTCATGAACCTGCTGCCTGGTGATATTCATCCACAGTCAGTTCTATCATCTTACCCCATAAAGTGTGACCTTGTGTCACTGCTGATGTATCCATCCACCTTGGTGCTAGATGATGCTTTATTTTTCCCCCTTTGGGAAATCTTTGAGCTGTTGAACTATTTCTCTGCTTCAACAGCATCGCTCACTTTCTGGCTCTGTCTCGCAGTCTCTGGCTTTCTGGAAACTGGTTGCTTTCTTCTACTGAGATGGGGCATCCAAAGATTCGGGGTGGGCACTGTACTACCTGGGGATCAAGATTGGGATGGGAAGGGGTGGCAGCCCCTCCTCAAAAACTGCCAGGATGTGCCAGTGTCCGCTTGGGACTTGCATGTGTCCTGGGATTGGACAGTTCATGGCCAGAGCCCCTTCGTGCAGGCGGAGCTTTGGGCAACTGGGGAGGGGAGGGGGGCAGGTAGAAATGAGTCCTCCCTCCTCTGGGTGCTGAGGGTGTGCTGGCCACTTGTATGACTGGACTTGCTGACTGGTGCTGAATCTGAGGTTTGGCTGGGCCCTGCTTGTCCAGCTTCCACCTGACAAAGACCTGCCCAGGATACAGTATGGCACTGAGGAGGCTGGGCCTAGCTGGCTACAGGTGTTGTAGTGTGGGACCCACTCAGGACTGTGTTCAGCGCTTGCCAAGCCTGAGGGTCATTCCAGCTTTTGGTCTCTCAAGGTGGCTGTAACCCCCAGGGTTGAAGTAAGCTATAGCCAGCTCCATTAATGTTGATTACAGCAAGACCCTTGTCAGCCAGTCTGTCCCTCCCTCAAATACAGTTCTTGCCTAGCCTGGCCCGAGGACCTGTAGGCCTGCAGGTGGGGATAGGGTGAGCAGGGGCTGCCTCCTACAGCAGCAAGGACAAAAGGGAGGGATCTTGGGTCAAGATGGCATGAGGTGGGGCAAGGGCCCATGGAACTTAGGCTGCTTGGTGGGCCATGGCTTTGGCTGTTCCCCCACACAGCTCTCCAAGGGCTCTAGGCTTGGTGCAGTGGAAGATGTGGGATGCCCTTGAGCTCTTCTGGCCCCTGTATCCTGGGGTACCCAGATCCCCTCAATCAATCTCAGCCCTGCCTGAGATGGGGGGACACCAGGGAGATAGAATAGGCTGTGGCAGGGAAGGCTGTGAGGGCGGCTGTCAGGAGAGCTCAAATAGCTCCCTAGGACTTGTCCCTGTCCCCCAGCAGGTGGAAGAAAGATGGAGGTGGTTGTATTGTGGTGGAGGAAGGGCATGAAGTGTAGGCACCAGGGGCAGGCAGGAGTCTTCATGTACATTCATGCACGTGTGTTAGTGCACAGAGCTGGGCCTCCCAACCTCCCCCCCACGACCTGGGTGCAGCCAGGAGGTACGGAAGGCAGGGCTTTCACTGGATTTGAAGGCCTCATATGCTGGGCCAAGGGCTAGAGGTCTCCCCTGAGGGCAGGGCCTGGAAAAAACACCCTGCCCAGAGCTTGGCAGCTTCCTGTGCCAGGGACAGGGAGGCCCACTCTACTTGGTGAGGACACAGAAGGGCAGGTGCTGGGGGAAGTACTTGGAGACCTCAGGGGTGGCCACAGGGCAGCTGGTCAGCTTCTGCTCCTCCATCTCCTGTAGCCACAACAGGCCCCACTGCCCCATGGTGGTCAGCAGCAGGCAGCCTGCCAGAGACAAGAGACGCCACCTTCTCTTGGCCAGGAGCTCCTGCAGCCTGAAGTCCCACACCTGGCAGCACAAACACAGGTAGAGTCTGTGGAGGGATGACGTGGTCGACAAATAGCTGAGGCCAGTATCTGTGACGTGCACACAACCTGGTGCTTAGGGATTTTAATTAATTAAATCATTCATTCATTCATTCATTTTAATTTTAGGAAATAAGTTTCCCTCAGAGAAGTTGTGGTTCATTGCCTTCTAACTTCCAGTGTTATTCTTGAGGGGTCCAAATCCTCTCTGATTTTTTAAAAGATTTTATTTATTTATTTGTCAGAGAGTGAGTGAGTGAGTGAGTGAGGAGAGAGAGAGAGAGCACAAGCAGAGGAACAGCAGACAGAGGAGAAGCAGGCTCCCCACGCATTAGGGAGCCCAATATTGACAGTAACCCGGGCCACAAACACAGTCTCCTCTCTCTGAAACAGCTATGCATGAACTTGGACAAGATCCTACAGACTCTCTCTGACAACACCCCACACACACACACTCCTCTTCTCCTCTGTGCTCTCATGTCCCTCAAGCTTCAGTCTCTCCCTCTGGCTCTTCAGTCTGAGCTCTGTCTCCATGTCAGGATTTCAGAGAAAACTGGAAATGATTGTACTGTAGTTTCTAGTCTCTAGGGTCCATTTCTGGGGAAGAGAATGACTAGAAAATAGAGCTGGGTGGAACCCTTCATATTCTCCATCTGTCTCTTTCACTCAAAAAGACCTGGATTTCTGATTCAGGGGATTATAAAAAGGTCTGCTCTCAAATCAGTCCTCACTGCCTAACTAAATCCTTCCCCATGGAGAATGTAAGATCCCAGGCTCAGTGCTTCTCACCTGGAGCTCATGGCCCACAGGGACGTGGGACACAATCCCCTGTACTCTTGAGGATGGGCTGTGACTCCCTCAGTCATCCCTGTGACACCTCCGAAAAGGCTGGACCTCTGCTGAGACTCCACTGTCCCAACCCAGGGTCACAGGGATGTGACGTCAGGGACACTTATCTCCACCTTTCCTCCACTCCGATGTGGGACCTTGGACAGAAACTTCTGGGTCTGGTTGGTCTTGGGTAATAGAATTTCCTTCATCTAGTCATGGGGGGCTGAGTGAACAATTGTTCTGTTCTGAACTTGCTGAACACAACGCACAGGGAGCACAGCTCTGCCCACCCCTGAGTCCAGTCTGTTCCCAAATATTTCCTTCCTGGAGGCTCTGTGTGTTTTTGGTAATTCCATCTTTGAGATGGCTCTGAAGTTCATAGAAACAGCTTCTTGGGTTTCACTGACACCATATCAGATTTTTACAAGCAGGACCAGACCCATGATACACAACTTAAGACTGCAATAATATAATAATAATAATAATAATAATAATAATAATAATAATAATAATAATAAATCAAATGATCTTAGATAGAAGTTTAAAGGCCCCTTTTTAACTGAAAACAGAAGGAATTTATTTTCTGTTGTTTTCCCATCCATGCTTTAAACCATAAATTCCAACCATTTTCTAACCATGACAAACAGATCTGACAAAAGTACACTAGTCATTGTACTTGCACCTTCTCTTTGTCATTGTCCCTGAGATTAAATCAATCTGACTGACTTAAATTTGGATAAACTAACCTGCATCATTTCAAGTGCACAGCTGGCAAAGTGATCACTAATAAATAAAATGTGCCACTGCATACCTGTCCCATCAGCAGTGTCACAAATTTCCTCCTATAACTTCCTGCAGGTTTGCCCTTTGTGTTCTGAGGTCAGTGTCACACAAAGCCTCACGTGGCAGGGCTCCCACAGACTAGTGTCTCTGCTGGGAAGACAGATCCTAAGAGGGAATCACTGCCCCAGTGTGTGGAGAACTGTTGTTTCAAACAGGTATAAATAGTGACCGATGACAAAGATGTTCAGTGAGTAATCCTTCTAGGAAGTCACGCCAGGGTTTCTACCCACAACGTGGAGAGAAGAAGACTCCATCTCCTCAGCGCTTCCACTGGAAACTATGAAGGAGTCACCTAAAAGAAAGGGCTCAGCATCCTGCAGAGAAGGGGCCATGTGTCCTTTGGGTCCCAGCACTGTTCTGAAATTCATCTTGATCTAAGGGAAGTTTGTGCAGAGACCCTATTTGACTCCTGAGCCATGAGAGCCACAGACAGACTCACCCCGAGGAGTATAAGTAGAGCATAATGTCTGTCCTACGATGGTGGAAGGACACATAAGGGGAGCTCTGGCTTGGCTCTAATGCAGCAGACAGTGGTCAGTGCAGTGGGAAGGCCAGAGCACTCTGATGAGCTCTGGTCACCGTGTAACACAAGGTTGTTTCTGGGCCTGGACAGCAGGGGTGCTTGGGTCCCCTTTTTGAGGGCTAGGAGGTGATCAGAGCTGGGACCTGTCATCTGGCTCTGCCTGTGCCCTCTGCTCTAGGCTCACAGCTGGGCACTCCCCACACAACAGTTCCACACAACAACACTCCCTGCTCTCCTCCCTGACATCCCCCAGTGAGGAACCTGACTCAGGGTCAGTGAGGGGTCAGACAGCTGGGGTCTCATTTGCATGAACAGTCCCTCCTTCTCTCACAGGTTGAAGAAGGGAAGGGAGAGATTAAGGGAGGTCTGAACCCCAAATATTTGCCAGGTAAGACGCCCTTTACACAGACAGAGCTTGAACATGCTAGGGACAGTCTGTGTCCCCATGTTGTTGAAAATATCATGAGAGAAAAGGGAGACACACAAGTATTAGTATCAATACAAATAAGATGTTACCGGAGTATGAGGAGGGGTGAAGTTGGTGGGGTGGAGCTGCAGCATTGACAGGGAGCCCTGGATTCTAATGTGTTGTGATGATGTCCTGAGGCTGCAGTGATGATGAGGAGCAGGAAGGGAACATAAAGACAGAGACTGGATGGAGGCTGTGGATGGTGCCCACATCACATTAAGAGCCTTGATGAGGGGTGGCAAGGGAGGTGTGGAAGGAGCATCAGGTTCCCCATGACGTGGAGGATTCAGGGACTGAGGATGGGGGCAGGAAGGAGAAGCAGTTTCAGGGTCTTGGGAACAGAGAAGGAAGGGGCCTCCACCCACTGAAACAATGGGAGGACCCATCTCTGATGGAGGAGGACTTCCATCTCTGGCTCCCGAGAAAGAGGATCAGCTCTGACCCAGGATATTGTTCATCAGATTTCCAGAAATGCAGATGTTTGCTTACTCTCATCTGACTTGTGATGGAATGTCACCCGTGCCTGTTGAAAATCAGGGAATTTTTACAAGAACACCACATAGGGATGAGCTCAGTCCCTTTGTTTATAAATGCACGTGAGTGAGAGTGATGAAAAGTGTGCTGAACCAGGCTCACGGTCCCCATCATACAGGAGAGAGACTCATCCTTCAGGGGCTCAGCCTGGGCCTCACCGCCTTTGACCTGGACAGTTGTCTCAGATGAAGGAGGCACAGTTGGGCACGGTGGTCCTGCTTCAGTACCTGTTTGTCCAGGATGGCTACAGAGCTTGGGCTGAGATGGCAGGAAACTGACCGATCATATTTCAGAAGACACCAGTGTTGGCAGGCCTACTGGGTTCTCCTGAGTTGCCCTCTCCCCATTCCTGCAGCTCAGCACCTCCAGCTGCAGCCTGGCTCCTGACCATTCTGATGGTCCCTCCACAGAGCAGTTCCAGGCCAGTCCAGGCTCACTCTCACTCCCACCCATAGGGCTTGATCTGAAATTCAGGTAGTCTCATGTAAGGAAGAAACATAAAATAAATTCCTCATGATGGAATTCCTCTGACAGCCTGCATCTTGCTTACACCTGGAACTGGACACAGTGTTGGTCAGAGATTTTTCCTGCCCAAACTCAAATCAGTTCAAGTCTGATCCAGAGGAGAAGCGGCAAGATGGCAGGGGAGTAGGAGACCGATTATCATTAGGTCCCTCACCCAGATAGCTATCAAACTATTCTGAACACCTACAAATTCTACAGGAGATGGAAGAGAAGAAGAGCAGCAATTCTAGGAACAGAAAATCGACCACTGTCTGGAAGGTAGGCCATGCAGAGAAGTGAATCTGAAGCGACAGGAAGATAGACCCCAGTGGGAGGGGCCGGCTCCTGGCAAGTGAGAGAGCAGCGGAGCACAAATTCAGAACTGTTAGAAGTCTGTTCCACTGAGGGACATCGCCCCAGAGGCCAAGCAGGGGGTGAAGCCCTCATGGGGACAGTGTGGTCTCAGGACCCACAGGGACACAAAAAGACCAGGGGTTTCTGAGTGTGACAGAGCTCACAAGTATCAGAGAGAAGCCGACGGGAGAGATGGAGCAGAGCTGAGAAGGTGTCTCTCAGATCGGGATTACCTTGGGTCGTGATCCAAAGCACAATAGGGCCACTGCTCTGTGAGCAGGGGCCCCACGGGTGGCAGACCTGCAGAGACCCCTCCTTCCACCTCTGGGAGGAGCAGCGCAGGAACAGCTGCAGGAATCTGCTGGGGTTGGAGGTTCTAAATGGGGCTGCATGACAGAGATAGAGACGCTTGGTCACAGGCCGAGTGAGCTTGGAGAACGGCTGGGGACCAGGGACATGGGAGTGATGGACTACTTTTCTCTGAGGCAAACTGAGGACTGAGGCCCGGAGCTTTTGGCTTCTTTGGGCCAGAGACTGGGAGGCCTCCATTTTCAGTCCTGTCCTCCAAAGCCCTATGGAAAGCATTCAGGGAACAAAAGCTCCGAAGAGTGAACCCAAGCTGATTACTTAGCCTGGCCCCTGACGAGGGCGGTGCGATTCTGTATCGGGCAAAGACACTTGAGAATCACGGAAACAGACTCCTCCCCCAGCAGACCAGAAAAAAACATCCAGGCAAAGCCAAGTTCAAGATTGCTGAGAATTGTGGAACTCTGGAGCCAGGGGAAAGCAACGCAGAGACTTAATGGCTTTTCACCATAACCCTTTAGTCGTTCAAAGTTAAATTCTTTGAATTTTATTTTTGTTCTTACTCTTTTCTTTTAGAATTTTTCCTTTTTCCTATTTTAACGTTTTTAACTATTATATCTTATCAACACTTTTTAATCTTTTCTAATTTTCATTATTATGATCATATTTTATCCCTTCATTGTATTTAACCTTATTTTTTGTATACATATAGGGTCTGTTCAACTCACCAGTCTAATAGATAGAGATAGAGATAGAGATAGAGATAGAAAAAGAAATAGATGATATAGATACAGATATAGGATTTTGTTTTATTTATTTTTTGTTTTGTTTTTGTTTGTTTGGTTTTGTGTTGTTGTTTTGTGTTTTGTTTTGTTTTTTGGCTTTTTCCCTCCTTCTTTTCTCCCCAGTTGCAGGTCTCTTCTGAGTAAGTTACTGTATATTTCTCTGGGGTCATTGCTACCCTTTAGTATTTTGTTCTCTCATCCATCTATTCTTATCTGCATAAAATGAGATGGCAGAAAAAATCAATAGAAAAAAAAGAAGAGGCAGAAATGATGGCTAGGGACCTAATCAATGTGGACATTAGTAATATGGCAGAACTAGAGTTCAGAATGATGATTCTTAAGGTGCTGGCTGGGCTAGAAAAAACCATGGAAGATAATAGAGAAGCCCTCTCTGGAGAAATAAAAACCCTTTCTGGAGAAAAAAAAGAACTAAAATCTAACCCAGCTGAAAGAAAGAAAAGCTATTAATGAGGTGCAATAAAAAATGGAAGCTCTTACAGCTAGGATAAAGGAGGCAGAAGAGAGAATTAGTGAATTAGAAGACAATATGTCAGAGAATAAAGAAGTGGAGGAAAAGAGAGACAAATGACTACTGGACCATGAGGGGAGAATTCGAGAGAAAAGTGATACCATAAGAAGAAACAGTATTAGAATAACTGGGATCCCAGAAGAGGGATAGAGAAAGAGGGGGGAAGAAGATATATTGGAGCAAATGATAGTACAGAATTTCCTTAATTTGGTGAAGGGAACAAGCATCAAAATCCAGGAGGCACAGAGAACCCCCCTCTAAATCAACAAAAATAGGTTCACAACCCGTCATCTAATAGCAAGACTTACAAGTCTTAGTGACAAAGAGAAAATCCTGAAAGCAGCTCAGCACAGGTGGTCTATAACGTAAAATGGTAGAAATATTAGACTGACAGTAGACCTATCCACAGAGACCTGGCAGGCCAGAAAGAACTGGCATGATATATTCAGAACACTAAAGGAGAAAAATATGCAGCCAAGAATACTATATCCAGCTAGGCTGTCATTGAAAATAGAAGGAGAGATAAAAAGTTTCCAGGACAAACAAAAACTAAAGGAATTTGCAAACACCAAGCCAGCCCTCCAGGAAATATTGAAAGGNGAAACATAGACCAGAAAGGAAGAAACACAATATACAGTAACAGTCACCTTACAGGCAATACAATGGCTCTAAATGTATATCTCTCAATAGTTACTCTGAATGTAAATGGACTAAATGCCCCAACTAAAAGACACAGGGTATCAGAATGGATAAAAAAACAAGACCCATAGATATGCTGTCTACAAGAAACTCATCTTACACACAAAGACACCTCCAGATTTAAAGTGCAGGGGTGGAAAATAATTTACCATGCCAATGGATAGCAAAAGAAAGCTGGAGTGGTAATCCTAATATCAGATAACTTAGATTTCAGGACAAAGAATATCATAAGACATGAGGAAGGACACTATNATACTAAAAGGATCTGTCCAACAAGAAGATCTAACAATCATAAATATCTATGCCCCTAACATGGGAGCAGCCAATTATATAAACCAATTAATAACAAAATCAAAGAAACACATTGACAAGAATACAATATTAGTAGGGGACTTGAACACCCCCCTTACTGAAATGGACAGATCATCAAAGCAAAAGATCAACAAGGAAATAAAGGCTTTAAATGACACCCTGGACCAGTTGGACATCACAGATATATTCAGAACATTCCATCCCAAAACAACAGAATACACATTCTTCTCTAGTGCACATGAAACATTCTCCAGAATAGACCATATTCTGGGTCACAAATCAGGACTCAACTGGTTCCAAAAGATTGGGATCATTTCCTGCATATTTTCAGGCCATAATGCTCTGAAACTAGATCTCAACCACAAGAGGAAAGTTGGAAAGAACTCAAATACATGGAGGCTAAAGGACATCCTACTAAAGAATGAATGGTCAGGGAGGAAATTAAAGAAGAATTTAAAAAATTCATGGAAACAAATGAAAATGAAAACACAACTGTTCAAAATCTTTGGGACATGAATGGTCAGGGAGGAAATTAAAGAAGAATTTAAAAAATTCATGGAAACAAATGAAAATGAAAACACAACTGTTCAAAATCTTTGGGACACAGCAAAAGCAGTGCTGAGAGGAAATTATATAGCAAATCAAGCCTTTCTCAAGAAACAAGAAAGGTCTCAAGTACACAACCTAAGTCTACACCTACAAAAGCTAGAGAAAGAACAGCAAAGAAAGCCTACACACAGGAGGAGAAGAGAAATAATAAGATCAGAGAAGAAATCAATGAAATAGAAAAAAGAAAAGAGGAAGGACTCAAATTAAGAAAATCATGAATGAAAGAGGAGAGATCACAACCAACACCAAAGAAATACAAACAAGTATAAGAACGTATTATGAGCAACTCTAAACCAGCAAATTTGACAATCTGGAAGAAATGGATGCATTCTTCGAGACATATAAACTACCAAAACTGAACCAGGAAGAAATTGAAGACCTGAATAGACCCATCACCAGTAAGGAGAATGAAGCAGTCATCAAGCATCTCCCAACAAAAAGAGCCCAGGGCCAGACGGCTTCCCAGAGGAATTCTACCAAACATTCAAGGAAGAATTAATACCTATGCTCCTGAAACTGTTCTAAAAATTAGAAATGGAAGGAAAACTTCCAAACTCCTTTTATGAGGCCAGCATTACCTTGATCCTAAAACCAGGCATAGACCCCATCCAAAAGGAAACTTACAGACCAATATCCTTGATGAACACAGATGCAAAAATCCTCAACAAAATACTAGCCAATAGGATCCAACAGCACATTAAAAGGATTATTCACCACGACCAAGTGGGATTTATTCCTGGGATGCAAGGTTGGTTTAACATTCTCAAATCGATCAATGTGCTATAAGACATTTATTAAAGAAAGAACATAAAACATATGATCCTCTCAAAAGATACTGAAAAAGCATTTGACAAAGTACAGCACACTTTCTTGATCAAAACTCTTCACAGTGTAGGCATAGAGGGTACATACCTCAATATCATCAAAGCCATCTATAAAAAACCCAAAGAGATTACCATTCTCAATGGAGAAAAACTGAGAGCTTTTCCCCTAAGGTCAGGAATATGGCAGGGCTGTCCACTATCACCACTGCCATTCAACAAAGTACTAGAAGTCTTAGCCTCAGCAATCAGACAACACAAACAAATAAAAGGCATCCAAATCAGCGAGGAAGAAGTCAAACTCACACTCTTTGCAGCTGATATGATACTTTATGTGGAAAACCCAAGGACCCCACTCCAACACTGCTCAAAACTGCTAGAACTCATACAGGAATTCAGTCAAGTGTCAGGATATAATTATCAATGCACAGAAATCAGTTGCATTTCTCTATACCAACAACAAAACAGAAGAAAGAGAAATGAAAGAGTCAATCCCATTTACAATTGCACTGAAAACCATAAAATACCTAGGAATAAACCTAACCCAAGAGGCAAAGAATCTGTATTCGGAAAACTATAAAGTCCGCATGAAGGAAATTGAGGAAGACACAAAGAAGTGGAAAAACATTCCATGTTCGTGGATTGGAAGAATAAATAGTGTGAAAATGTCTATGCTTCCTAGAGCAATCTGCACATTTAATGAAATCTGCATTACAATACTGGCAATTTATTTCAAAGAAATGGAATAAATAATCCTAAAATTTATATGGAAGCACAAAAGACCCCCAATAGCCAAAGGAATGTTGAAAAAGAAAACCAAAGTTGGTGGCATCAAAATTCCAGCCTTCAAGATCTATCACAAAGCTGTCATCATCAAGACAGTATGGTACTGCACAAAAACAGACACATAGATCAGAACAGAAACACATCGATCAGTGGAACAGAATAGAGAGCCCAGAAATGGACCCTCAACTCTATGGTCAACGAATCATCGACAAAGCAGGAAAGAATGACTGAAGGAAAAAAGACAGTCTCTTCAACAAATGGCGTTGGGAAAACTGGGCAGCCACATGCAGAAAAATGAAACTGGATCTTTTCCTTACAGCACACACAAAAATTGATTCAAAATGGATGAAAGACCTCAATGTGAGAAAGGAATCCATCTAAATCCTTGAGGAGAGCACAGGCAGCAACCTCTTCGACCTCAGCCACAGCAACTTTTTCCTAGGAACATCACCAAAGGCAAGGGAAGCAAGGGCAAAAATGAACTATTGGGACTTCATCCAGATTAAAAGCTTTTGCACAGCAAAGGAAACAGTCAACAAAACCAAAAGACAACTGACAGAATGGGAGAAGATATTTGCAAATGACATATCAGATAAATGGCTTGCATTCAAAACCTATAAAGAACTTCTCAATCTCAATACCCATAAAACAAATAACCCAGACGAGAAATGGGCAGAAATCATGAACAGACATTTCTGCAAAGAAGACATTCAAATGGCCAACAGACACAGGTAAAAGTGCTCAACATCACTCAGCATCAGGGAAATACAAATCAAAAACACAGTGAGATACCACCACACACCAGTCAGAATGGCTAAAATGAACAGGTCAGGAAACAGCAGATGTTGGCAAGGATGCAGAGAAAGGGGAACCCTCCTACACGATAAATGGCTTGCATTCAAAACCTATAAAGAACTTCCAGGATGGAGGTTCTTCCAAACGTTGAAAATAGAGCTACCCTACGACCCCGCAATTGCACTAATGGGTATTTACCCTAAAGATACAAAAATAGTGAGCCTCGGGGGCACATGCTCCTGAATGTTTATAGCAGCAATGTCCACAGTAGCCAAACTATGGAAAGTACCTAGATGTCCACCCACAGATGAATGGATAAAGAAGATGGTGTGTGTGTGTGTGTGTGAGTGTGTGTGTATACACACACACACTCACACAGACACATGTGCACAATGGAATACTATGTAGCCATCAAAAGAAATGAAATCTTGTCTTTTGCAATGACATGGATGGATCTAGAGGGTATTTGCTCAGTGGAATGAGTCAATCAGAGAAAGAGAATTATCATATGATCTCTGTGATATGAGGAACTTGTGGGGCAGGGCTGGAGGTCGTCAGGGTTAGGGAGGGGAAAAATAAGGAAACAAGATATGATCAGGAAGGAGACAAAACGTTAGAGACTCTTAATCAACCAAAACAAACTGAGGGTTACTGGGGGGGTGGGATGGTAGGGATAGGGTGGATGAGTTATGCCCATTAAGGAGGTTTTGTACTATGGTGAGTGATGTGAAAGGTGTAAGCCTGATGATTCACAGACCTGTACCCCTCAGGCAAAAAATAAATTAAAAAAAATAAAATGAGTTATTTAATACATCATTTCACCAGATACAATTTAGCTTGTCCATGGCACTGACTTATGTTTACCTTTAAAAGAGCAATATAAATCTATCAATGAATATAACATGGAAATTTTACATTATAGTCTTCCTTTATTAAGAATTTTCTAATGGTAATCATCTCTGGGTCAAAAGCAAAATTGTCAGTGACAAAATAAGAAAGCATTTTTTTTAAACAAAGCTTTATTAACAGTTTATTTTGAGACCCCTGCAACAGATATTCAGGTTTGTGTTTTCACGCTGCTTCCGACACATCAATAAAACTTCTGAAGACTGTGTAAGCCAGAATATTCTTCTTCTTTTTTTTTCTTAAAGGAAAATCCAATACCAAAATGGCCTGGGCTCTTGGAAAAGCCACAAGGATTGAAATGCTTGGTATTTTTTCATTCTTCAATATTCGTCATACTCATGTTGCTTCCTCAGAAGGTTTAGTTTATCTCGCTATGTACTTGAATGCTCACGTGTGTTCTCTCACAGATCACACAAGTGATCATACTGACATTGAACCCTATCTGTAAAACATATCAAGACACATTTCCCAGCCTGAGAATACAGAGCCTATCTCAGGAAGAAGACACTGTCGGTTCTGAAGATGCCTGAGAGTCAATCCCTTCATAGAGCAATATATCTCTAGGAAGAAAAAAGTCATTTTCTAAAAACGACCTTTTATTTTCTATTAAGACTAGCACGATTACCAGTTTCTTGTGAGATGCTGCATCTCATTCAATATTCACTACTAGTTGGATACATTGTTAGGAGGAGCTTCCACTAAAAATCTGTACTCTCTCAGAAAATCCATTGTTAACATGCAATGAATAAATTAATCAGAACCATTTGTACCCACCATCAGGTCTCTGTGATTATATTGTAACCCATGCATACCAGGGATACCACGGTTAAGTACCAGAGGAAAGAAAAATATTGACCAACACTACAGAAAAGATGGGGCCTATTTAATTGTTTCTGAGTCATGTAATCTTTGTTAACTTCTATTCAACTCCTAAGGGCTTAGCCTATTGTGAGTGCTCAGTAAATATATATTGGATCAAGCAATGTCTTCTTATCAGGAAGTCTGAACACCTCTCTCTCTTTTTTTTTTTCCATGAAGCAGTTTAAGGAGAGATGGAAACTGAGAAAAGCCACATAGAAGAAAGAGAGAATATTAAGTGAGTAACTATAGCTGACACTTGCAAAATGTGTATCAGAAGAAAAGGAACCCCTTCAATTTTGAGAAAATTTCTGTGAGGAATAAGTAAAATTTTGTGCATGTAATACATGAGGACCACACCTCAAGCCGATCATAGTGAGTATAAGGTTTAATAACCAACTATATCTACAGTGCCAGGCTCTGTGCTAGGTGCAGGGTTCTCCTTAATTGTAGTAAAAGAATCCCCCCCCCATACACACACGAATGACTATTTTAATTGTAATTCTCATGGCATAGAGACCTCTGTCAAATGTTGCAGGAACATCACCAAAAGTTTCAATGGATTCTAAGAGGGCAAGCACTGGGATATTTCCCTTGGCTGTGTTTAGCTAAGACTTTCACCAGTGGCTTACAGAAAAAAAAAAACTGGCTTTGAATCTCCAGGAGGAAATGGCTCTTTAGCATCTAATATTCTGATAGATAACTACCTGAAAAAGGTTACACCAACTTATAATTTCAGGAACTATATCGGTACCCAGAATATTCAGGTCACACAGAGAGTAATCATGAAATAAAATACTTAGGATATGGACTCCAGGACAAGTGTACAGTAAATGGGTTAAAAGTCTGACTCTGTCACTTAAAAGCTGAGTACTTTTAAGCAAATTAATGATCCTTGCTATCTCTGTATTTCCTCCTCAGTAAAATAAGGAAAATTAAGAGCCATTTCACAGGTCCGTTTGGAGCATTAAGTGAGTTAGTACATGGGAACTTAAAACAGTTCTTGACAGATGCCCAGTGTTCGGTGACTCCTGATTACCATTCTATTATGACTGTGGAACACACTGAGAGAATTCTGTACCAATAAAGCACAGCCCCTATGGCATACATGAAGCTCTGATGACAGTGAGTATATATTATCACCAATGGGAATAAAGGTTTCCATTGTGTAGTGGGTCTCAGGAAGTCAAACTAGATCAAAAGCATATCAAGAACTACATAAAAACATCACCGATTCTGACTTAGAAAAAAATCACTCTGAAATCTGTTTCAAATGAATTTACTATTTGGCACTAAATTTTGGAGAATTTGTGTGTGTTCAGCACCTATGGCAGGAAATACAGGAACCTCAATACCTGAGTCTCCAGTGAACTCCAATAGAAATTATATTTCAAGCCTGCTTTGAGTAGTTTACATTCAACGTGGCTACATGCAGTCATGGGGATGGGGGTCTGGTTGGATTCCTTCGCAATCTCATAAACTTAGCCTTTCAGTCAGATGAAAACTTAAAGGCTTGTTCAACTGGGGCACCAAAGTGGCTCAGTCCTTTGAGCATCCAGCTCAGATCAAGACCTCAGGGTCATGTGATTGAGCCCTGTGTCTGGCTCTATGCTGGCCATGAAGCCTGCTTAAGAATTCCTCTCTCCCTCTCCCTCTGCCCCCCCGCCCCCCAAAGATTGGTTCAAAGAACTCAACTGAAAGACAAGGAAACAGAGACTCAAAGGGAAAAATAAGAATGGCTGCTGCAAAGTCATCTGGTGGGTTAATGCAGAAATGAGAACAGAAAGAAGCCGCCAAGCTTGAGGTTCATTAGAACCCCACACTACCATTAATTATTCTCTCCTATCACTTCCACATTCTTGCTATTAAAAGTGCTTCAACAGCAAATTTGATAAATATAGGATTATTACTGAACCTTTTATTTGTTCTTACTATCTGACCACAAGAGTAAAGTTTGGATACATTGATCATTCTGATTCACATTAAGAAGGGTATGTTACTTTTAGGTGTAAGCATCTACCTTCCTTTTAACAATATGATTTTTGTTAAACTTACATTGATTATTAGCTTTTACAAATACAATTCATTCAATAATCTAATAAAAATAATGCTGTATTTAAGCCAATATATAAATATCAGCAGGAAGTCCCAATCATGCTGAATTAGGATCATGCATCAATCTTATTTAGTTTGGCTTTATACAGTGTACTGGACATGATCACAGCACAAAATAAAAACAAATGCTTACATTTGACCTGTAACTTATACTTAATAAAAACACGCATGATCAGAGACATAATTGTGCAATTTTTCAGCTGTACTCATCCAGCCGCCCATATAGATTTCATGTTAACCTCTTTTTCTCCATACTGAGATTTCTTTTCATCCAGATTATTTTTATTAATTGTACACAAGTAAACTTTGGTCTCGATTTCATCCACTTTTTGGTACATGTTTGTGTGTTTAGAAACATGTACCCTGTGGCAGAACAGAAAAAATATCATTTTTATTAACTGCTACCAGCCCTTCTTCCATCCCATGAATAGGAGAACAAAAGTGACTTNATAGATTTCATGTTAACCTCTTTTTCTCCATACTGAGATTTCTTTTCATCCAGATTATTTTTATTAATTGTACACAAGTAAACTTTGGTCTCGATTTCATCCACTTTTTGGTACATGTTTGTGTGTTTAGAAACATGTACCCTGTGGCAGAACAGAAAAAATATCATTTTTATTAACTGCTACCAGCCCTTCTTCCATCCCATGAACAGGAGAACAAAAGTGACTTAAAAATAAAATAATTAAGGGGTGCCTGGTGGCTCAGTCATTAAGTGTCTGCCTTTGGCTCAGGTCATGATCTCAGGGTCCTGATATTAAGTGCAGCATTGGGCTCCCTGCTCGGTGGGAAGCCTGCTTCTCCTTCTCCCACTTCCCCTGCTTGTGTTCCCTCACTCGCTGTGTCTCTCTCTGTCAAATAAATAAAATCTTTTTTAAAAGAGAGAGCTCTTAATGTTTAAAAAGTAATAATAGTTCGTCTCCCCCTCCAATTTACCCCATTCACTTTTCTGGCCTTTCACAGGAAGCTTCTGGAAGATATAATCTATCAAAATGAGGAAGAAAAAAAAAGGAAGTTCCAATAGTCATAAAAAAGAAGATTCAATACAATGAAGATGAAAAAGATAATATCTAGGATAGTGGGTGGGTGATAGGTGGCGACGGTGGTGATGAAAAATTTCAGGATATAGCTGTGCCTCAGACTCAGAGACTATATTCCAGGGTAAAGAAGAGAGATGAAAGATCCCAGGGGAGACATCTCCAAGAAGAAAAGGAGAAGAGAAAAAGGAAGAAAGGAAAGGAGAAGAGAGGGAGGGATGGTATGTGGTATATTTGAATTAAGATAAAACTTACAATCCATCTGAAAGTCTGGGGAAAGTGTAAAAATAAAATTTCTAGGCTAAAACAAAAACAAAAACCAAAAACCAAAAAATAAAAAATAATAAGTAATAACAATAAAATAAGATAAATAAGCATTTCGGCATATACTAAAGAGCATTAGTTTGTGTAACATAGATATTTTCCTTATAGATCATGCGACTCAAAGTGTTTTCTCCAATTTTAAAGGTCATGTCAACAGAGGTTCAAAAAGTTCATCCAAGAACATCAATGTGAGTTTGGGTTAGTCTTTCCTTTTACATTAGGGTGGTCACACCAATACATTTACTTGGACCTGCTGTGAGAATTTTGTTTTCTTCTCTCCCTGGTTTTCTGAAGGAACAGAATTAGTCTTCTGGAAGAATTTTTCATGGACGTCCATGGCATGTGAAAAGCANGGCATATGAAAAGCGTTTTCCCTTCTGCTGCTTATTAGACAGAAAAAAAGAAAAAAGAAAAAGAAATAGTCACTGTATAAATGTTGTCAGTCTTCTTTTTCATTTCTCTTTTGCACCAGACAATGCTCAAAGTGACTTGGATGAGAGGCATTTTTACTTCTATACCTTCCTTGTGTGAGTAAACCCAACCAAGCTCAAAATCAAGGCCAGTGCTTTTTCTTGAGTCCTTCATATGTATGGGGTAGTGGTTGTCCAAATAGTGAACTATTTAATGCTCTGAATTCTTTCTATATAAGTCAACAAGTCAAAGGAAGACACTCCATATATTCTTCTTCTGCGGTCTTTAGAATACATATCTGGTTCTACGTATAAGCTTACCTATTTAGGATTGGGTGGATGAAATCTTCACCACGTCACAGGTCAAATGTAAGCCTTCCAATCCCTCTTTCTGGAGTACACATCATTGTAAAATGGACTTACAAGTTTTCACAGACACTGGGTTTATGGAATTACAGTATGATATTTCATTAGTATAGAAATATTAGAACTTGGGTGTAGAGGGACTTCTGGTTTCCTGTCTGATATGGTCCTCTGACAACCAAGCCAAAGATATCTGAATAAATGGAAAGATCTTCCCTGTTCTTGGATGAGAAGAATCAATATTGTTGTCAGTTCTTCCCAAATTGATGGGTTGATTCCACAAATTCCCAGTCAGGTTGGCAGTGAGTTATTTTCTGGGTAGCAACTAAGTAATTCTAAAGTGTAGATGAAAAGGTAAAACACCTAAAATAGTCAACCCAATATTNCCAATATTGAAGAAGAAGAACCAAGTGAAACGAATGACACTCTCTAAATTCAAGAATTGCCATAAGACTACAATAAGCACAACAGTGCAGTCTTGGCCAAAGAATAGACAAATATACCAATGGGACACAATAGAGAGCCCTGACATAGGTGCACACAAATGTAATAAACATATCTTTGACAAAGAAACAAGGCAATTTTCATGAAGAATATTTATTCTTTTCAGTTATCAGTGCTGGAATAACTAGACCCCCACTTGCCCAAAACACAGATTTTATATCCTTTTGCAAAACTTAATCCAGAATGGATCATAGACCTAACTGTATAATGAAAAATTTACAATTTCTATAAAATAAGATAAAATCTAGGTAACCCTGGACTTAGTAATGACTTGTAGACACAACAGAAAAAGCATAATTCACAAAGAAAAAATTAATAATTTAGATTTCATTAACGTTAAAAAATTCTATGCTACAAAAGCAACTCACAAGGAAATAAAAAGACAAGCCACACAGTGGGGGAAAATATTTACATAACACAATAAATAAATTGTATCCTAAATATACAAAGTACCTTCAAAACTAAACAAGAAAAGAAACAATTTAAAAGTGGGAAAAAATACGGACACCTCACCAAAGATATGCACATGGCAAATAAGTATATGAATGGATGCTCAACATTGCATGTCATTAGGAAATTGTGAAATAAATATCGATAAGATAGGACTACACAGCTATCTCACCCATTATAATCCCCAAACCTAGAGCAGGTGCAACACCAAGTGCTGGTCAGGATGTGGAGCAACAGGAACTTTTATTCACTGCTAGTGGCAATATAAAATTGTAGTCATTTTGGAAGAGGAAGATAGTTCACCAGCTTCTTACAAAGCTAAATATAGTCTTGTCATCCAATCCAGAAATCACACACCTTGATATTTATCCAAAAGAATTAAAACTTATGTCCACCCATAAGTCTTCATATGAATGTTTACCATACCTTTATTCAGAAATGCCAGATATGAGAAGCAACCAAGATGGNGATGCCCTTCAGTGGGTGAACAGGGAAGAAAAACTACAGTACATCCATACAATGGAATGTCATCAGCAACACAAAGATGAAATATCAAGCCACAAAGAAAATATCTTCGGTCCCTTAAATGCATGTTGCTAAGCCAACGAAATCAAACTGCATGATTTTAACTATATGACTTTTAGGAAAAAGGAAAAATTTGGGCATAGTAAATATCAGGGTTTACTTAGATTTCAGAGAGGGGAGGGGGAATGAATAGGTTGAGCACAGGGATTTTTTTGGGCAGTGAAAACTATATAAATCATACTATTTATATGATAATAGTGATAGGTACACGTCATCATGCATTTATGAAAATCCATAGTACTGTACAATACAAAGAGTGAACTGTAATATAAATTATGTACTTTAGTGAATAATAATATATCAACATTGGTACATCAATTGTAGCAAACATCTCACATTAATCCAAGATGTTTGTAATAGGGGAAACCAGATGCAAGATCGAGAAGGGAGTATGGGACTTTTATCCTTCCCNTACTTGTAATCTCTCTCTGTGTGTAAAATAAATAAATAAATAAACCTTTTAAAAAAAATCAAGTGTACAACTACAAGAAAATTCTATAACACGTAATTCTGAAAATCTTTACAGAAGTTGTGGTTTGTTTTAATATCAAGCTTTTGTAGATTTGTGGTGGACAGCATCTTTATTAACATACTAAATTCAACCGTAACAAGCATTCATCAATGCTGTATATTCACAGCTTGATTATGATATGCAAATACAGCATGTATCTTTTGCTATTTGCTGTATTGTTCATTGATTCATTTTTTGAGGTATAAAAATGAATTCACCTTCCTATAGTTTATATATATATGTCACCAGTTCTTCACACTCTATATAAATTGATCATTGGACATCTGTGAGAATCCTTAAATACCTCTTGTGGGGTGCCTGGGTGGCTCAGTTGGTTATGCGACTGCCTTCAGCTCAGGTCATGATCCTGGAGTCCCAGGATCAAGCCCCACATTGGGCTCCCTGCTCAGCAGGGAGTCTGCTTCTCCCTCTGACCTTCCCCCCTCTCATGATCTCTCTCTCATAAGTAAATCAAATCTTTAAAAAAAATACCTCTCGTGCCCCCAGGGGGGTAAATATGACTCAAATATAAACAGACACCCTTTTTAATATCTACAATCCCTATCAATTTTATGGCAACTATACAACTATGAATAACCATTAATTTACAACTCTAAAAGTAGTTTCTTTGATTATGCTTCATATAACTACATATTTTTAAATGCAAATATTTGTTTATAAATATTATTCAAAGAACTAATGTGCTCTTTTAAATACCAAAATATCTCCCTTTCTCTAATTATAATTTTGTAGCGGATAAATAGCGTGTCAGGCTGCTTGCTCCTCCTTTATCCATTGTAGTGTGCTCAAAGGGAAATCTAAGAAATTTAGTCTGTGGCAGATTTTCCAACTGCTTCTGGTTTGAACATAGAATGCTAAGAAAATACGTGCTCTTCTGGGCAGTTACCGTATATAAAAATCATTTAAAATACAAGATCCATTATTCTGTATTATAAAAGGTATTTCTGATGGTCTATCAATCATGTATTATTTCACCTAAGTCAGTCTTCTATCTTGTATTCTCATTTCATCAAAACTGATCAACCTAAAACAGACCACAAGTTCAGAACTTAATAACTTCGGATCCTCTAAAAGAATGAGATAATTTCTACATTATAGAAATACTTGTAAATGTCAACATTTAATAGAATATGTTCCCACTGCATACTGGGAAACATGACAGGGCATATGGTCCCCTGCCCTCCAGGAGTTCAATTGTAGTGAAAGAGACAGAAGTATAAGTAAAATAGCTCAACCCTGACTACTCCAATGTCTATCATAGAGATACAAAGTCCATCAGGAATTTAATAAAGGAAGCAATCCCATGTATATAACCTCCATGTTGAATTTGAAACGTTCAATTAAAACACCCTCACCAACCTTGGAAACACTGCTCCTTGAGTATTCCACCCTATCCCATTCCTTGTGATAGATTTCCAGATATCCACTCTCTATGTTACACTTCCTTCTAGCGACACAATGTTTGACAAAATACACTTCCAAAATTTAGCATGAATGCCCATGCTTCCCAGAGGACTTCCTTCATCAGTTTAGCCCATGCAGCTCCAGTCATTCTCCAACATTTACTCCATCTTCTTCATCCGTAGTATTTATTTTACTGTCTATTCCCATCTTTATTGACTTTTCACTGTATTGTCTGCCTTTACTCCTATTAAACTGAAGCTCCTTTAGGGAATCTGACTCTTTTTGTTTAGCTGAGATGTGAATCTGAATCTGTAAGACACTGTGCCTGGAAGAGTGGTCTCAGTTGATAGTTGATTGACTGGCAGATTGACTACACTAGGGCTTTCATCTCACATTTTTATTTTCTTGGTACTTTTTCTTTTAAGATTTTATTTATTTATTTGTATGTGAGAGAGAGAGAGGGGGAGAGTGTGCGAGAGAGCATGAGCAGGGGAGAGGGGCAGAGGGAGAGAGAAAAGCAGGGTCCTCAACTGAGCAGGGAGCCCAATGCTGGNAGCCTAATGCTGTGCTCAACCCCAGGACCCCGGGATCATGACCGGAGCCAAAGGCAACGCTTAAATGACTGAGCCACCCAGGAACCCCCCTTGGTACTTTCATTAACAATTCAAGTTGAACAACTCCAAATTACCTCAAAATAAATGTCTGCCCCAATGTCAGACTGAAAATGATATGATGGAAAATGTAATGAAAATCAATAGTTGCATTATTTATCAAAACTCTTGTTAATTATACCAATAAAATAACAAAATAAAAGCCATACTCTGTGACAATTTGGCAATGCATCAGTCAAATTTCTGTGTTAGAGAATGTTATTTCTATGCTGAGAGGACAATTGAGCATATTCCAGTAATAGTATGATCATATCCACACATCAATACTTTATTTTACTCTATTGGAGCTAGAAAAAAGTTATTCGACCTAGCAGTATATGAATATCTTATGTGTTTCTGCATAAATTTGAGAAACAGAATGAATTTAAATGTTGTTAATCTCTTATACTTCCAAGACCCAAATTTTTTAATCATAAAAAGGCCATTCCATGAATATAGTTAAGGAAACCATAGTAACAGAAGTTTAAAGGTTAATTTTATTGACAGTTATTTTAAAAATGAATGGCTTGGGGTCCCCGGGTGGTTCAGTGGTTAAGCATCTGCCTTCAGCTCAGGTCATGATCCCAGGGTCCTGGGATTGAGCCCCGTATAGGGCTCCCTGCCTAATGGGAAGCCTGCTTCTCCCTTTCCCACTCCCCCTGCTTGTGTTCTATCTCTCGCTGTCTCTCTCTTTCAAATAAATAAATAAAAACCTTTAAAAAAATGAATGTCTGACATAGGATTAGATGTTTCTGATGTTTTCCATGGTAATATGATCACCTATAGTTTTCCAATAGAAGTTATCACATTAATGTGATTTCTTACCAATTAGAGAAGGGCATTATGTTTGCATATTGAAACAAGCTCTTACTAAAAGAAATAATTGTGGGGGTGCCTGGGTGGCTCAGTTGGTTAAGCAGCTGCCTTCGTCAGGTCATGATCCCAGGGTCCTGGGATCCAGCCCCGCATCAGGCTCCCTGCTCAGCAGAGAGCCTGCTTCTCTCTCTCCCTCTGCCTGCCACTCTGCTTGCTTGTGCTCTCTCTTTCTGTCAAATAAATAAATAAATTTTAAAAAAAGAAATACTTTTGCTCAATTGAAAAATTGATATCCAGCTTTTAACACCTTTTACATCTTTTCTTTAGGGACTCTGTTCAAGTTAAGGCCATCATATTATTTTCTCTCTGCACCCTTACTTGCCCTGTCTCTATGGAAGTGTATTTCAAAGTCTGGCAACCCATGCCCTGAGAAATGAATGTTTTATAGAGCTCAGACACAATCTCTCTGTCTCTGCCTGTCTCTCTTTCTCTCTCTCTCTCTCTCACGCACACACATACATAAACTTGTACGTAAGACAAACATTTCCCAAAGCAATGCTTAACCTTAGCACTTGTCAACGCCATGGTAGATGGTAATTTTAAAAATAGGATTAACTGAGGTAGAGTACGTTAACTACAATGCCTGATGTAGTAATTCTCAATAAAAATTTACGAGTGATAACACTGAATGTTGAATTGTGGGCACTGCTATTTATAGTATATAAATATTTAGATATACGTTTTAATATGTAGGGATTAGGGAGATTATCATGCATACATATTAGATTCAAACATGCCAGAAGATATCTAAGAGGCATATGCCATAGGACATGAATTAAATGTATGTGTAGTGAGCATCCACTATTCAAGGTGTTAGAGATACACAGGACTGTGAACAAAAGAGACAACAATCTCTGCCTTCACGGAGTTAACACTCTAGTGGGCAAAGGAAGATCTTGAAAAAGGAAAAGGAGTAAAATGTGACACGCTGATGAGTGTTATAAAAAACAGAAGTACAGCAGGAGACAGTGAGGGCAAGATCATTGCCATGTTAGAGTGGCTAGCATGGAAGGTCTCACAGGGATGTCAACATTTGAGTGAAGTGTTAAATGAGATGACTGCACAAGTATCGGGGAATATGTGGTTCAGGCAGAGGAAACAGCAAAGTGCAAAGGCTCTGAGGCAAGAAGGCTTCTGGTGTGTTGAGAAATAGTGAGGAGTCCGGCACAGCCAGAGCAGTGGAAGGAACAGGGAGAGTGCTGGGAAATACAACATTAACAGGGGCACAAATCCTACAGACCTTCGGAGTCCATTTCAGGTTAATTTGTTATTATCTCAGAGAGAAACTGGAAACCACTGGAGGATTTTGAGCAGAGGAATCATATGATCTGACTTTATTTCAAGAGACCCTTACAGAAAGCAAGCAAACAGTTATGTAACATTTCAAGTCATTGCGTTGTCTGACCCAATCTGTATATGAGGTGTGATACCCAGAATAATAGTCCATTAAAGGTATCTACAGTCTCATCCCCAGAGCCTGTGACTATGCTAGGTTGCATGGTAATAGGAAATAAGGCAGCAGATAGAATTAAGATTGAGGCAAGAGGTAGAAAGTGTCCTGGAAAAGTCCCGAGTTGACCACCAAATCCTTTTAGCTTCCAGTGTGTCACTTCAGGATATGGAGGGTTTCTTGGGCACCCACACCTCTGCCCCAGTTTCCTGCTGCTTCTCTCCCATTACTGGTTATGTCTGGTAGCTCTACTTACTTTCAGAGTCTTTTTCAATACTGGTCAATGAAGTCATTTAAACACGTTCTTCTCATGATCCCATTGTTATGAAACGTGTGTGTGTGTGTGTATGTGTGTGTGTATGTGTATGTATGTTTGTCCGTGTGCATGCATGGGCACACATATGTGTATGCCTGCCAGCATAATCTCAAAAGGAAAAAATCTCAGACAATCCATGCAAATGAGTAAGAGATGGAGCAGGGAGTGAGTAAGTGAACGTCCTTGATGCTTGGCAGGACATCAGGCACCAGGAGAACTGTTTTGGTTACGGGGAATCTCAGTAAAAGATTGCTTTTCTCTTGCTTAATTATAAGTGAAAATGAGGGTGAATATGTAGGCACATAGACCTCAAAATTCATATTCTTTGTAAGTCAAAACAAATACTGACAATTTCATGTGGTTCAAGCTAATATGTTCTTGCCGCAGAAAGATCTTGAAAGTTCACGGTATGTTATTTTATGAAGTCCTGTGTGTGTGTGGATACCCCCCCGCGTTGACACTGCCCTATTACATGAGTTAAGGCAACGTCGTCTGGGTTCTTCGGTGACGGATCGATGAAGAGGCCTATAAACATGAGTGTACTTTCGGCAGCCAGAATCAGCATAAAGCAAAAGGAAAAAGAAAAAAAAACCAGCCACTGGAATGGGGCTTATCATTTTACTCAGCAGTTGATAAAGGCTGACAAGTTAATTAAGTCACTTTTATTAAGGTTGCAATACCACGTGAGACCAGTGATTATACACTTAACCGATGTGGGCGATATTTTTTAAAAATCCTACTGAAAAAAAGATCAATTAAAAGTTAATACTTTAAAAACCATTTAAGCCAGGTGACCTAAAGTAAGTGAAATGAATTAAAATTTTGTGGAGGATGANATTTTGTGGGGGATGGGCTAGATCAGTAATGGGGATTAAGGAGAGCACTGTGATATGTGATTGACGAATCACTGAGTTCTACTCCTTAAACTAAATCACCCTATATGTTAACTAACTAGAATTTAAATAAAAACTTGAAACAAACAAACAAAAACCACAAAAGACGATCTTGAAAATATCAAACCACCCTTGAATGATGGCAGAAGATCAGGAATGGTTTAACATGTTCAAAAACGGGAATGAGAATCAATATTTCATAATACAAGGGTATCAATAATTAAAAGCCTTCACAAGTAACAAAATTCTGAATGCAATTTATGTTTCTGAGATGATGATATCAGGTTGATACATTTCTTTTCAGGCATTTTAGCAGATTAAGTATTTATGTTTATTATCTCAAACCCATCTTAACTAATTTCATTCTCAGGGTCAAAAAATTTCAGAAAATAACTGCTTGGGGATGTTCATTATTAATAGTGTTCCTTTCTCATTAATAGTTTATGAAGAGCTTCTCAGAATATATGAGACTGTAAAAATTCTATCCCAATAAATGTGTCTATAACAGGGATTTTCGGTACACATTCATTTGTGCACTTGCCACTAATAGAGCCCTTCATCTTGTCTTCCCATCACAGGGCTGTTAATATCACTGACATAGCTTTTCATATTAAAATTGAAGACAATCTCTTTAAGTTTTGATAACAAAAACTGTAATATTACATTTCTATGCAATCTAAAAAATCTGTGTGTAACAACTTAGTTCCAAACATCAAGATAAAAACTGAAAAATTCAGTTCATCATCATCATGATCACAAATTGCTATAATGCTCAGTACTTTCATACTGAAGATAAAATATCAAGATTATGGATTCTTTTT
Source organism: Ailurus styani (assembly GCA_002007465.1). Classification (NCBI taxonomy): domain Eukaryota; kingdom Metazoa; phylum Chordata; class Mammalia; order Carnivora; family Ailuridae; genus Ailurus; species Ailurus styani. Next base: position 245,907 of record LNAC01001299.1, read on the forward strand.
ACCGCAGCTTTTTGTTGCATTCACTTAGCCCTGGTTAGTTACTTTGACACCACATGTTTTTCCTCTGTCAAACAGAAATGTGAAGCATAACTGACGCATTTTGAACTGTTTCACATTTAACCTCTGCCTATTTCCAAATAATGGCCTGTAATTTATGAGCCTATGCAAATTGAAGTCTTTGTCTCTACATATTTTGGCATGATTTTATGTTAAATCTGAAGAATGCAATTAGTAAGTTTAAATGATAGAACACATTTATGTAAGGACTTAAGGACGTATATTGTGGGATGAATAAAACAAAATATTTTAAATAGCTTCTTACGGTTTATCTTCTTTGGTACAAGTATGTCAAACTATAGCTGATAGCAAGTAGAACACTTCACCCACAAGTGAGAAATGAGAAATTTTAAGGCCTATTGAACGTAACATAATTTCACAGTGGGTCAGCACAAATTTATACAATGCGGGTGTTTCCATAATTGGAGTCCATTGGAAAAATGCACAGTATTCCATGCTCGACAATGTTCAAACAGAATTCCATCTACATACACTGCTGATCTCATAATAATATGCAACTTATTGAAATGTAAAAATAATACAAGTAAACGGTGGAATTAATTATCTTGAAAAGTGCTTTACCTTCTTGCAGAAAGAGTTTTGGGATTCCTAATATACTTAAGGCAGTACACTTTTGAATTATATATGTATGAATATCTTTTTTTAATTTTAATTTTAATTTTTATTACTATTATTATTATTATTTGCCCCAGGGGTACAGGTCTGTGAATCATCAGGCTTACACCTTTCACAGCATTCACCAATGCACAAACCCTCCACAATATCCATAACCCATCCACCCTATATGTATGAATATCTTAATAAAATTTTGATGACAAATGATGTTGAATTTCAAGACTATATCACTTAAAGGGTTTTATATAGAGAGAAATATTTATGTCAAGAATAAGATGTATCATTTATATATCCGACTTCTTAGTGAGGAAGTGCCAAGGTAACATTGTAACAACAGTGTATGGAATGGGAGTTATCATGTTGGCCATCTTTGGAAAATACAATCTGTCCTTCTTGAAACAGACTTTTTTCTTGGTATCCAGGCTGCTGTCTTGGTTTTCCTATCTACCTCTTTGACTGCCCTTTCTCAGTCTTTGGTCATTACCATCCTCGGCTTGACCTTGAAATGAAGGCGTTGCTGAGGGCTTCCTTCCAGTCTCTCAACTTTTTTTCTCTGACCCTTGGTGACCTTGTCCACTTATATGACCTTAAATTACAACTCCCAATTTTTTAAAGATTTTATTTACTTATTTGAGAGAGAGAGAGTGAGAGAGAGCATGAGAGGGGAGAAGGCCAGAGGGAGAAGCAGACTCCTCGCAGAGCTGGGAGCCTGATGAGGGACTCGATCCCAGGACTCTGGGATCATGACCTGAGCCGAAGGCAGTCGCTTAACCAACCAAGCCACCCTGGCGCCCCATAACTCCCAAATTTATATCACCAGAAATAAGTGTGAGAGTTCAAATTTCTTTTTTGAAAATCTTATAATCAAATTCCTATTTTTAAGCTAGAGTAAAGGAGTTACCTTTCTCTCTCTTTAACTATTATTTTCCTTTTTTAAAAAGTTTTTATTTATTTATTTGACACAGAGAGAGATCACAAGTAGGCAGAGAGGCAGGCAGAGAGAGAGGAGGAAGCGGGCTCCCTGCTGAGCAGAGAGCCCGATGCGGGGCTCCATCCCAGGACCGGGAGATCATGACCTGAGCTAAAGGCAGAGTCTTTAACCCACTGAGCCACCCAGGCGACCCAAAAATTATTTTTCTTAAAGATTTTATTTATTTATTTTAGAGAGAGGAAGAGACAGAGTAAGTGCACAGGTGCGAGCACATGGGAGCACAGGTGCACAGGCGAGAGGCAGAGAGGGAGGGAGAGAGACAAGCTAACTCCACAATGAACCTGGAGGCCATTGGGCTGCTTGCCCCATGACCCTGAAATCATCACTTGAGCCAAAATTAAGAGTTGGCCACCCAACCGACTAAGCCACCCACGTGCCTCTTTAAGTATCCTTATGGATTTCTAAAATTATCTGTGTAATTTTTGTTTGTTTGTTTGTGGGGTTTTTTTGCCATTATGTAATATTATTTATTTACTCCATTTCACAAAAACTATACCTCCTCTTTATTTTTTTATTTTAAAAATTTTATTTGTTTATTTGACAGGTAGAGATTAAAAGTAGGCAGAGAGGCAGGCAGAGAGAGAGGAGGAAGCAGGCTCCCTGCTTGTCAGGGCCTCGATCCTAGGATCATGAGATCATGACCTGAGCCAAAGGCAGAGGCTTTAACCCACTGAGCCACCCCAGCGCCCTACCTTGTCTTTAGAAAAGATGGAATTGGCTTTCTGCTTTACTGGATTATTAGTTTATAAGATTTTAAAGGGTGTCCATGATGCTTTTTTTTAAGATTTATTTATTTTGGAGAGAGGCAGAGAGTGTGTGTGAGCAGGGGAGGGGCAGAGGGAGAGTGAGAGAGATAGAATACCAAGCACCCTCCCTGCTGAGTGCAAAGCCAAAACTAGGAATCAGAGGCTTAAGTGACTGAGCCACCCACACATCCCAGGGTATCCGTACTTCTTTAGAAAGTCAAGTTCTCCATAAATCAAAGATGAGATGTAATTATTAGATTAGAAAAAAAATCAAGGTACTTGAGAAAGAAGACATACCTCACAAAATTATCAGAAAGTATAGTAGACTTTCATGTTTATCAAAGAAAATGTTTTGTTTCAATGAGTCCACCAAAGCAATGGTTGCAAAAAGGGGCAGAAGGGAATTGGTGAAATCAGCCAAGGATTTATTTATATGCATAGCTTTAAATAGAAGGTTTGATGTGCTTTGCTTGCTTTTAACTTCCTCATGATGGGCTAGTTTGGTCTTTTCTATGTCCAGGTACGTCTTGGTCCTCAGCCCCCTCTTTTAGATGTTTCTGTTCTTGGACATTTCTTGACCAATAGCCTCCTAAATTTTGCTGATCTTCATGCTGTGTGATCATTTATTCCCCTCTCATTTATCAGCAGGATATGACCTATAAAGTAAATTAGGAATGCTGAGTAACCAATAAATTGTAAGACTTACAAATACTGCAAGGGAAGTATTTTAACTTATCGGTAACACATACTTTGCATATTTCCCAAACATAAACATTAAAATTTAGGTCCATTGACTAGAGAGAATACAACACAAACATCCACACTTGGGGGTTTTGGGGAGTTAAGGGGCACACATGTGCCCAGCCCACCCTCCTTACCTCCACAATCAGCCAGTCAGAGGTCAGAACAGCCTCCACTCTCAATCTTCCTTTGCCCCTGGCTTATAGGCCTGAGGGATCCAAACCAAGAAGGCAGTCCTTTCAAGGAATTATGACCCAAGCCTGGTGTCAGCCCCGGACTGTGCTTGTTCCTAAGCTTCAATAATTTCTGCCCATTTATGTTCTCTTCACATTGTCTCTTTGTCTCTCCTCCCCATCTTTACCTTTCCTTCTCTGTCTTCCCCCTCCCCAAGATAATATAAATATCCACATCATGATTGAACTCTCCTCACTTAGTGAACACTTTCAGATATTCAAGGCATTAAATATTCTCTCCAAAAAAAAAACAAATAAAACTTCCAGAAACTAAAAACTGCAATTTACCAAGGTAAGGAAACTACACATGTTTATGTTGGAATTATCTGTGTAAATCATAATACTGTGAAACAGCAGCCATTTTTTCCTCAAGACATTTTATATATATATATATATAATATATATCATATATACATACCTATCGTATATATATATATATATATATATATATATATATATATATAT
>LNAC01001300.1:3202-50548 GCA_002007465.1 Ailurus styani
CTCCCTCCCCCTGCCCTCCCTCCCTTCCTTCCTTCCCTCCTTTCCTTCCTTCCTTGTTCCTTCCTTCCTTGTATTCTTTTTTTTTCTTTGCGTTCTAACAGTTTTTCAAGATTGTCTTATACTTCATTGACTTGGTTTTTCATGTCACCAAGTTCTGCCCTTCACTGCCTCCTCTGTACATTTTAATTCTACTACCGTATTTTATACTTTCTTAAAGTCCTTCTTTATTGTACCTTTGTCTTTTAAACTTTCATCATGATTTATTTTCATTCTGTTTTTCTTTCCTATTGCTTTCTTATTTGGCTTTATAAAAGTTATGTTTTCCAAAAACCAACTAAGAAAAACCAATTTTTTTCTTTTTTCCATTATAAACTATTTTTACAGGCTATTTCTCTGATTCTTGAGTATGACACTTCCTTACCTGTGCAATATCTCTCCCCTCAGTCCCAATGATAATGTTTCTTCATCAATTTATTTTAAAATTTTTACCAAAAGACAAGGTGAGTAAATTTCCCTACAGCTCTTATTATGCCCTCTTTAGAACTACAGCTTTTTGATACTTATCTGTGAATTGTTCCCAGTCCATTCCCTCCATGTTGTCAGGTTTTTATTTGTTTAATTTTGTTGGATTGAGAAGGAATGTTCTCTTTCTGACACCCTCCACACTGTATATGAAAAACTACTTTTCTAAGTACGCACTGTGATTAGGCTTTTTCCTGCCTTTTCCTTCTTCTTCTTCTTTTTTTAAAAAGATTTTATTTATTTATTTAACAGAGAGAGATCACAAGTAGGCAGAGAGGCAGGCAGAGGGAGAAGGGGGAGGGGGAAGCAGGCCCCCTGCTCAGCAGAGAGCCAGATGTGGGGGCTCAATCCCAGGACCCTGGGATCATGACCTGAGCCGAAGGCAGAGGCTTAACCCACTGAGCCACCCAGGTGCCCCTACCTTTTCCGTCTTCTGGAGATTTAATCGTGGATCTATTCCTGTGAGGACACAAGGTACCACTCCCAACCACACCCCCTTGCTCTGCCTCAGCTGTCCAGCAACCTAGCTGATACATAGACTTGGTATTTTTTAATTCACTGGGTATTTGGTTGTGGTGGGAGATTCTTGGCTTATTCCCAATTAATAGATTTCTCTCTTTCTGATAGTGTAATGTGTATAGCTATTACTTGAAATTTTTCTCCAGTTTCATCAGTCTGAAGTTAGTAGAAATCTTGTAGCTTCTAGTGGTACTTTGACTTTCATTTCTTGTTTTCATTGTTCCGAAGTTTTGTTTCCTCTGTTTCTTCAGAGGCACTTTATTAAGAAGTAGGAAAGTCTATATCACAGGTTTCTACTCCACCACTATTTTCAACTAGAAATATTTATGATTTATGATTTTATAATCAGAGAACTTTATTTAAATTTTTATTTAATATTATATTTATGTCAAACAATCTATAAGCATGTCTATGAAGCATGGACGTAGAAAAGGTACATGAACAAGTCTCATAAAAAACTCAATACTCAAAATGTTGGTTTAAAAACAAGTATGGGGGCGCCTGGGTGGCTCAGTGGGTTAAAGCCTCTGCCTTCGGCTCAGGTCATGATCTCAGGGTCCTGGGATCGAGGCCCGCATTGGGCTCCCTGCTCAGCAGGGAGCCTGCTTCTCCCTCTCTCTCTGCCTGCCTCTCTGCCTACTTGTGATCTGATCTCTCTGTGTCAAATAAATAAATAAATAAAAATCTTAAAAAAAAATAAAAACAAGTATGGTTTAGTATATGATGAACTATATGGAATGCTATTGGTGAGTTAAGTGATAATATACCAAAGTTGGCAGAATTTGAAGTACAGACGCTCCAAATAGGAATTAATATTTGTGAGATATTCATATGCATTCCTTTATGTTTGAGACTTGGAAACAGATTACCACAAACTGTGAACATGTAACACATTGTGTCTGATGCATAAGAATAATCAGAAGATGTTTTCCTGCCCTTGGTTTCCTGTTCCCATTGTCCTCTCTCCCTTTCTTCATCCCTGCTTTCTATTTCATTTTGGGCTGAGGTTGAAGACACAGGCATAGAACTGAACAGCATATAATGATGTCTTTGTTAATGGGAGACAGCCACGGTGTCAACTCTAAGTAAATGTTGAGTTTCACAGATGAATAAAGCCTAATTTGTGTGTATACATACACACACACACACATACATATATACATACATACAGATATTGACATACAGATATAGAAACATACATACACACATATGTATATATGTGTGTATGTTGGATATGATATCCAGCGATTTCAAAAGAGGAGAAGAATATAACTTATATATCATGTTTCATTATTAATACAACGGTGATAGAGTGGAACAGTAGTTTGCTACTCCTTTTCCATCTTTGTCATTTCTCTGTGTAACTTGACTTTAAAAAGATAATTATTAAATCCAGTTTTGATACTTGAAAATAATACATTGAAAGTAATTACTTAAAGCTATATAGTTTGACTACTGCTCTTCATACACCCTGGGTGGCTAAAGCTTTAAACACCTCAGGTGTCTTGGAAAACGCTCAATGGACCATTAAGCAGATATATCATGCCATAAAGCTATATTCCTGGCAGCAGGTGACCCATGTCATCATGTTCTTCCTTGCCTGTCTTCTAAAATAACAGTTCGACAGCTTTATGTACCCATGTGTAGCTTGGTAATGCGATCCCAGGCAGGGTGCGGGGATCAGTTCAGTTCAGATATGTTGACCTGTAGTCCAACAATGGATAATATGTCAGTCACAGGATTCACTTCCAATACAAGAACTTTGTTCTAAACTATAACACACTTTGGTATATGTCACCTTTGTGTAAATCTTCAGCTGAAATCATAATTTTAGGAAAAGATATGGGTAAATGTATTTTTGAACCCTTTCTGTTTTTCTTCTCCTAATGCATGTATCCCAATCAGCTGCCAGTCAAATTCATGGAATTCACTTCATGCGTATCTTTGCGAATGCTTTATGATCATGGGAGTCAAATGAAAAAGGTGGCAAACAAAGCAGAGAGGAATGACAACTAAGGACAGCATGGTAGGTGAATGGAGTGATGCACAATTCGTTGCTTTGAAAGATGGGTAAGATACAGAGAGGTCAAATAGAAAGGTTAGGTTATACTGGGCAAAAGAGTTTAGGCTTGGTGTGGAAGACAAGATTCTTGAGAAAAGCAGAAACTTGACAAAAAGTAGCATTTTGGAAAGGTTAATAGAGCAGTGGGCCACAGGAGAGCCTAAGGCAGGAGACGGTTAGAGATGAGAGAATGTAACAGTATTTATCTATGGGTTATGACATAAGAGCTATGGAGGACAGACGGAAGGTGTCACCTACAAAGACAGAAAAAAGCAAATTTGAGAAGAATTATGTAAAGAATCATTAGAACATGAATTTGGCATGTAAATGGCTAAGCGAATGGATAGTAGGAGAAGTCTACAAATTAGATGTACTAGGATGCATATCTCTAAATCTTTCCCCTTCAATTATATTTTGATATAATAGGAAATAGACATATAATATATAGTAACTCATGTATTTTCAAATTCAGGGCAGTAATACCGAGAGAGTTACAGAAAATAGGTCAATAATTGAGGGAAAAAGGAGGCAATTGAGATTGGAAATGTTGAAAAGAGATAATGACTGAAGAGCAGAAGTAGATCCCCTCTCCCTCAAATAGCGTTGAGATCATATGAAGAAAGTGCCCAGTACACAGAGGCTTTGACAGTATATCCTTACATCCATGGGCATTAGAGAACCATCTGACCTGGAGCCAGGTCAGAAGTTTCTGGTCAGTTCTTACCTGGTTTAAAGTTTTCATGGCCGACCTAAAGCTCTATAACCCTGCATCGCTGGAGACATGACTGGAGATATACCACGATGAGGTCTTACTATAATTGCACACATTTATTGTTTCCTGTGCCAGGCACTCTTCCAAGGCTTTAGTATGTTTTCATGTGTTCACCATGATACTTCTATGAAGCAAGTATTCTTCTTTCCCCCATTTTGTGGGTATGAATCTGAGACCCAGTGAAATTAAGTAACCTGATTTGTGTTACCTAGCTGATGAATGTTAGATCAGAATTAAAACTCTGACAGTCTGAGTTCCAGATCTCTAGACTGTTAGCCACAGTCTGTCTAATGGTACATATATGGAAATGTCCTTAATCATCCTGAGTTAAATGAGAAAATGAAGCAAAGCTTTTTCTACAACTTGTATCCAAGAAACACTCGGGGTGTCTGGCTATCTCAGTCAGAACAGCATGTGACTCTTGGTCTTGAGGTTGTGAGTTTGAGCCCCACATTGGGTGTAGAGATAACTTAAATAAATAAAACTTAAAAAAATTACCACCAAATTCCTCCCCCCCCATAAAAATCAGAGTACGGAGGTCAGTGAAATACAATTGTTTGAATTCACACTTGTGTTGAATAATATTGGTATTTGCCCTTATGTTTGTTCCTACAATCTGTTGTACTTCTGTCTCAACCACTTCCATCTATGAGCCTTGGGCTCTCCATACCCTGGGACTGATTGCTACGTTGGAAAGAAGCAGATTTACAAAACATCCTGGTTAAGGCATAAGGCATCATTAGCATGTTGTGACTAGAGTTCTTATCTTTCAGCCTCTAGACTCCCTTCCCAACTTTCTGATATTCTTGTTTCTAGGTAGACTCAATTCCTGATACTCTTAGTATATAGACTGTCAGCAATGGGGTTCCCTGGGAACTTGTTAGAAATGCAGAATTTCAGATCCTGCCCCAGAATCAGAATCTGCATTTTGTAAAAAAGATGATTTATTTATTTATTTGAGAGAGAGAGAGAGAGAGCTAGAGAGAGAGAGAACTAGAGAGAGAGAGCATAAGTGGGGTGGAAGGGTAGAAGGAGAGGGAGAAACAGACTTCCCACTGAGGAGGGAGCCTGATGCAGGGCTTGATCCCAGGACCCTGGGAGCATGACCTGAGCTGAAGGCAGAAGCTTAACCACTGAGCCACCCAGGCACCCCAAGATTCTGCATTTTGAATAAGATTCCCAGATAATATGTGCGCACATTCAAGTTCGAGCACTGATCTAAATGGTTTTTACCTTTCATTGCTGACACCTCTGTGTGGTACCTGATTTCAAATATAATTCCAGATCTATTGTGAAAACTTTGTTTCTGGCACTTGGAACCTGTTGGTTTGTAGATATCTACCTAGTTTCTCAAATATGTCCCTGTCCAGGCTTTTACCATCAGTGTGTTTCTCAACTTTTCCATTCCTAGTTTCTTATTGTCTCTTCCTATCCTTACTCATATCCTTAGAACTAAAGGAATGATAATAATTATATTACTTAACTGTTTCCTTATCAAAATTTGAGCAAAATGAAGATATATATAACCAAAGGAGTAATTAAACTATGTAGAAATTAATATTAATGATTTGGACCTAATACTTAGTTGTTCTGTTATTATTGTGGGAACACAGGAAGTCATCAGAGCCCCCCTACCCCCATTCTTGACAAATCTGCAATACGTGGCGTTACACACACAAAAAAACTTGATAGTAGTTCTTATTTTCTCATTACGTTAAGCGAAAAGACAAATCACCCTTCATCGCTGTTCTATGGCTAATGATTAATGAATGTCTTTGGTTGCCTTTCTCAGAAGTGTAGAGGTCAATTGGCTGCTTTCCTCTGTTGTTACTTCTAGGATTCTAATGGTGTGTGAGATATTTATTCAGTTTAAGTATTAGTCATCCATGGGGATTTCCTGTGTAATAACTTCTAAAAGTAGAATGTCAAAGAAGAGCATAGAGGAATATTTATAGACATGCACCCAAACCCTTTTCCCTGTAGAGTGAGCTTTGCAAGCACTGCCCTGTGAGCTCTCTTCGAAGATCCAGCAACAGGTAGAGTCCAGAAAAAGAAAGCTTTTTTCTTGGTAGAGTTACAAAAATGTTTTACCTACTAAGTTTAGAAAACTGCACAAGGCTGGGTATAGAGAAAACTCCAAATGCATGGTAATTTTAAAATTACGAATTAACAATTTGAAAATGAAATGATAGAATCTTGGGGAATAAGGAATTATTCTTTTATGCCTTAATGATGGCATTGGTGTAATTGTTGCTACTGTATTCCCTTAGTTATTTTTCATAGGTGGAAGAGTGAATACAAAGAGCCTATCGAAGACTTCCTCCTGTGTCTTTCTTCTTACTGACACTGCAAAGCTGAGGCATTTGTAAAGAGTCTGCTCTCCCAACAAGAGTTTGTAGTTGGGGAACAGTAGTGTACAGAATAAAACTTCCAGGAATCTCTCAGGACACTTGGAAACATTTTGGAAATAGCCTTTATCTTGAGTTGATCTCCAAAGGCAAGTAATTACAACAAGAAACACATGATAATTTTTCTATGCTATTGAATTCAAGCTTTTTTTTTTAAATGATATTTTTGAACTGTAAGTCTGTGTCATCATAAAGCAAGCCAAGGGCTCTAGTATATATATTCATGATTTCATTATGGTTGTTTTCACCACCTCTAATGATTTATAGAGTGAAGTTATTGTGTGGCAATCCATGTGGAATTTTGCACGCTAATTGGCTATTCACTGAGATGCAGAGACACAGCTAGATTGGGCTGGGTGGATCTGCTACTGAGGCAAAAATCAATTTCAAGCCCTTTTTTAGGGACACTGTGAGGGCTAGAGTAGTTTTAAAAAGTGTGGTTAAAGAGATATAAAACTAGGGGAAAAGGTAGCTTTTCACATTGAATAATTGGAAAAGCTCATAAAATAAAAGCATGTTTAGAAGGAAATGGTGGCTAAGGTATTTCATTGGGTAGAACCATGTACCGAGCAGCTAAAAGAAAGATGACCAGGGTTTTCCTTGGCATAATTCCTTTCTCTACTGTCTCTGATCTTATTTGGTATATGCTAAGATCCTTTATTCACATAATTTTTTGTGTTGTTATATACCAACCTATTTAAATTCAACCCATTTTTCAAGGAATAGCATTGTGTATTATGTTTCTCTGTGATTATACTCTTTCATGAGATGAACCCTGTCTGAGCCAGTCCCTGAGTAAGCATAAGTTCTTGCATTTTTTTGAGCTGTAAGTCACCACAGGTCCAGCCTAATTCAAAATACTCATTTTAGAGTTGAAAGAACAGAAGTCCCAACAGATTACATAATCCATGTCCCAGCTGGGGCTAAGATTTTTGTCTGCATTACCGTTCATGCTCTTCATAACTTTTAATGCTATATTACTTAGCACTTAGATAAATACTACTTTGCATTTGTCAATTTTAAAACGTGATTTTGTATTCTCTTCCAAATTAGAAGCTTCTCGAAGGTATGAGTATGGTCTCTCTTGATATATGCACAAAGATTGGCACAGTTGTTACCATATAGTACAGTTTATAATATCTGCAATAAGAGAAGGCTTGTATATTAGTTAACAATCGCTATAATAATGCTGTATAACAAACTCTTCCAAAACTCAATGGCTTATAACAACAGTCATACGTGGGTTACCTGTATTTGGGTTGGTTGCAGATTGGCTGATCTAGATTTTGCTTGGCTCACTCTGCTGCAAGCTGTGGGCCCATTTGAGCTTGTTGTCTGCCTGTGGGTGTGGTTCAGGTCTACTCCAGGCCTGTTAATTGTATAATCCAAGCTGAGTGGGAACTACCCAAAGGAAGCTTATCTTATGTGATGGCTGATGTGCAAGGGGGCAAGTTCAATGGCCCTTATACATTTCCAACGTCATTTTGCATCACTGCTGCTAAGATCCCATTGGCCAAAGCAAACCATATCCCTGTGGCCAAACTGAAAGAGTGAGAAGTTCTTTTGATCCACCATGAGGCTAAAATAAATTTCAGGAGTCAAGGGAAGAAAGGAATAACTGAATAATAATCTACCACAATCATGATTCTATATTCTGAAGTCATTCTCGCTCTTGCTCAGACTCTCTCTACTTTTGACAGATTCTTAAGAAAGAAAAGAAAGAGTTGAAATGTGACACTATTGCCAGTTGTTAACCTTCTTCCTTGGGTGAGTCTAAACCACTCCGGCTGCCAAGATTTTGCTGCCCCAAATGATCTGGACAATACCTTCTTTCCTTGTTCACACTGGCTTTCTGAAGTCTTGAAGTCAAAAGTCTTATGAAAATTTGACAGAATTATAACACAACGAAAAGAGATTTATTAGTAGAGAGACTCTATTGGTTTGGTAGGGCTAATGTGCGAGAAAGTTCCACAAACTGGGTGATATAAACAATATAAATTTATCATCTGCAAGTCCAAGGTGTTGGCGATGTTAGTTCCTTCTGAGGGATAAGAGGAAGAAGTTGTACTTCTCTCTTCTTGTCTTATAGATGGTGTCTTCTGTTTGCGTGGTCTTACTGCATGCATGTCTGTCTCCAAATTTCACCTTTTCATAAGAACACTAGTCATATTGAATTAGGGCCTAATGACTTCATCTTAATGTTATTGCCTCTGTGAAGACTGTATCTCAAAATAAGGTCACATTCTGACATTCTGGGCTAGAATTTTAACATATGAACTTCTGGGGAGGGGGCAGGTCGCAGTTCAACCTATTATAGGGACCATAGGTTGGTTTGCCTGGGATAGTTCCAGATGATACTTGTTTCCTTGGAGTAATTACTAATAGTGTCCCTTTTCAATGTCAGTAATGTACCAGTTTGAGTGATAAATTATATGATCCTTTCATTAGGAGAATATAGGGATACCTCACTAACTGCAGAGGCCTCAGAGAAAGATCTTGACCAGAACCTGGAAACAATCTGGTAATACAGTGTTTATTCTGTGTTCTATATTCATATTAATTATTGATATAAAATTGGTTTTTTAGCCAGACTGCACATTTTTGTAAGAATCTGTGATTTCTATCCATATGGTTAGTAGGTACTTCATACTATTAAGAGTTTAAAAGCAATAGATTATTTTTTTTAAGATTTTATTTATTTATTTGACAGAGAGAGAGAGACAGCACCAGAGGGAATATAAGCAGGGGGAGTGGGAGAGGGAGAAGCAGGCTTCCTGCTGATCAGGGAGCCAGATTAAAAACAAGAGATTCTTAAATTTTAAAAATGTGCATGCAGTATCTATATAGTACACATATATAATGTATATATAATGTCTATTACATATGTTATATATAATATATGTAAATACACACACACACATACACACAATCATATATCTATGACTTTATACAGTATTTCCCTTTAAGGACTTAAACTATTTTGAGTCCATCAATTCCCATAACATTTCTCTAAGCAGTGATGGGAGTGAAATTTATAAGCACTATTATACTTTTATAGATGATGAGAACAAGATGACAGGGCAGTCAGTGCTCTTTACATGATAGAGGCAGGACACACAGATGCCTTCCCTTCTAACCAAATGTTCTTAGTTAAACAGATTTCTAGGCACAACTAAGTCAGCTCTTTGAGCAAACCAAGATCCTCTTAGACCGTATCTTATCCAAAGGAAATTTGGGGAGTTTCAACAAACAAATAAAAGCAGATAAGGGGATTTTGGTTAATTTAAGAAACAAATGAAGATGAGATAAGAGGCTTTTAGGACTGTCCCTGTCAGGTGAGGGGACCAACTAAACAGTGAAGGGGAGGGGACCTATGGTCTTAATGCACAGAGGAAATGCCTCTCTGAAAACAAGTGCTGGAGATGTGCAAATGTAGATGATCTCAGGAAGGAGAGGGCAAGAGAGGCCTTAAGGTTGGGCTCTTTCCTGGCTTCTGTTCTCAGAGGCCAGAAATCTGCATTAGCAGCAGAGCCAGGGAATGGGAGGAGGAATCCAGGACTCCCTGCTCCTGTCTCAGCACCCCGGGGCATTGTATCAGGACTCATCGAAAAGACACATTTTTCACATTTCAACGTGGTGACTTCTTTTCTAGCAAATAGGTAAGTACTTTTTGAAAAGTAGGATTTGTATTTAAGCGTGTGACTGTAAAATATATGTTAAATCCAGTTGTAATGAAGACCACTACCACGGAAATATATTGGTGCAAGAATTCTCCCAAACCCAGCCATATCCCATCCCCCTTCCCCGCTCTCAGTGTCTACCCACATCTCTTTAGCTATGAAATACCTTTTTCTTTCTTTTCTTTTTTCCTTCCCTTCCCTTTTCTTTCTTCTCTTTTCTTCCTTCCTCCCTCCCTCCTTCCTTCCTTCCTTCCTTCCATCCTTTTTCTTTCTTTCTTTCTTTCTTTCTTTCTTTCTTTCTTTCTTTCTTTCTTTCTTTCTCTCTCTCTCTCTCTCTCTCTCTCTCTCTCTCTCTCTCTCTCTCTCTCTCTCTCTCTCTCTCTCTCTTTCTTTCTCTATATCTACATCTGTAGTTATACAGATACCAAATCAACCCGTTGAACCCTGGCCTTTTTTCAAGTCCCACACTTTGATTTCCAGCTGTCGGTGGGACAGTTTGGATATGTAATTCTCACTTCAGATGCAGTATTGCTAAAAATTATAATCATCATTCTTCTCCACAAGCTGGTTTTCTGTTTGAAATTCTGAATTCTTTCAATATTACTACCATTTTCCTGCATCTCAACATTTTCCTTCCTCCTTATCTTTTAATCATCCTGCCCTTACTTGCTGATCAAATCTGTTGCTTTGTTTTTCTTTGTGACCCTGTTCAAGATCCTATCACTAGTAAATCTCTTGGTTTGAACTCCCCCAGTCCCTTCAGATTTATAACAGAGGGAGTATCCAAGGTTTTGGACATCGGCTATCACCTAGGCTGTGCCTAAATACCTCAATCTTCAGAAATAAATAATTTCATCTCTCTTGTGAGGAGCTCCCCAATTCCCAGCCCCCAAGTAACCAACCTCTCCCATTTTACCCTGGGAACCAAGGACTTGATAGAGCCGGTCTGGGAAGGCCTGCATACCATGATTTTAGCCACTCCAACAGCAAAGTGCCCAAATTTGAAGCCTGGATCCACCATTCCAGAGTCAAACCCTGGTCCCCAATGGGGCCTAACCCAGAGGATACCTCAATTAGTCTTGAAGCGACAAGACACAGATAATGTTACTTTCCCTATATCTTATCAAAATCATAATCCTTATTGTATTCCTTTTGCCTGCCCTCTCCTCGCAGTAGGTAGGGAGTTCACTAAGACATGCTCTATCTCTGGCTGTACTCAGATCTTGCATTGTGCATTGGGCCTTGCCTCCTAAATGCCCTAGCCCACTTTATATCTTTCAGAATGAAGGTCATCAAATTCCAAATAGTGGTTCAGGTGGAGCCTCACACAGAGGTCAGATCAGACATCCACAGCATACCCTTGACAGATTGGAAGAGAAGAACCCTGATTGTCGCTCCATCCAAGGCCCCTGGGTAGCAGGAAGTAGCTATGATCCATCCTCCCCCTTTTTCCCTAAGAGCAGTTAGGGTTACCTACTCAGAGGGAGGAATGATGAAGGATAGTT
This sequence comes from Ailurus styani, assembly GCA_002007465.1. Lineage (NCBI taxonomy): Eukaryota > Metazoa > Chordata > Mammalia > Carnivora > Ailuridae > Ailurus > Ailurus styani. The sequence goes on from LNAC01001300.1 coordinate 14,671, forward strand.
GGAAGGCAGGCAGACAGGGACAAGGCCCTCCCCTTCCCAGGAGGAAATGACCTCTGAAAGGATCTGTACCACCCTGGAATGAACCCTCTACCCTTTCCCATGTGACAAAAAAATTGATTGGATGACAGGTGCAGGGAGGGTTAATCAGATTGAAACAGCTCACTAACAAGCCCATAAAAAGCCCTAGACTTAGAAACTCCAGTGGCAAACCTCTCGGGTCCCCTCTGTCCTTGGGACCTTTGTACTATCACTATGCTATCACTCAATAAACCTTGCTTTGCTACCCCCCCCAAATCCTATCTCCCTTTCCTTCTCTCTACTTCCAGCTTTGTTCAGACATTGAGTCAGTGCTCCCCTGCACCATGGTGATCACCTTCTAACTGGGTTCCCTGCCTATAGATATTTTTCCCGGCTAATCTGTTTCAGGTCAGATTGATCTTCTCAAAATCTCGTCAAAATAAAAATCTTTAAAGAATATAAAATCTTTGACATGTTTCCTCTGTTCAAACACCTTCAATATTTCTCTATTACTGCCAGAATAAAGTTTAAGTTTTTGAACTGGCAACCAGAAATTTCTGTTGTTTTAGTTTCCTCTCTACCTTCTGTTCTTATACTTCACATTATTCAGGTAAAAAATATCATTTAATAATGATCTTTCCTTTAGCTCCTTACAAAAATGAGATATTCAATAATGATTTGCATCTTGTCAAATATCTTGCTCAAATAAGATTTTATAAAAATGATTTGTATTTCTTTATTTTTAATCTTAAAATAATAAATACATTCTAGAAATTAAATTTTCAATAATATTTTCAATTCGTTAAATATGAAAATGTGCAGGTTTACTTGAGTAAAGAGTCTATATACTTCATTGGCTTACCATTTGGGTAGAATTTTAAGTAAAAGAAGTGATACGCTGTGTTCTTCACTGCCTGGTCAAACACCGACTTTCAAGTTGACCCAGACCACATGAGGATGTGGTAACATTAGTCCTTCTCTAATGATTCTTCATTGAAATGAAGGCTTTCTGGGATAGATGTGTCCTGAGTTACATCTGTGTCAGAGTTCTCACTTGTATATTCAATGCAATCCACAATTTATATAATTTTTAATCTCTATTATTCTGTAACCCACATTCTCTCTGGTCTAAGAAAGACTCACTGTCCCCACTTGCACAATGAATTAGGGAAACTAAGGCCCAATTGAGACTGATGAGCATGGAAATAAAAAAAGCAAGTTAGATGTGAGAATTATTTCATAAGAAAAACTGACAAAATTTATTACAAATTGGTAATAGGGGATGAAATTCCAGGTTGCTTATGAGAACTATAGTACAACTGACTTGGAAGTAGGTAATTAGGTGTTCATTAGGTGTTAAAAAGAAAGGTAATGAACTTAGATTTAAACATATTTAGTTGAAATGTGTGATCATAGAATGTCCAAGGACAGGGAGAGAATTTAAGATTTGAGTGGTTAGGACTATAACTGTCAATTAAATGTTATAACATTAGAGGCAATAATTAAAATCACGAGAGTAAATAAGATCATTCAAGAAGGGACTATAAAGTAAGGAGAACAGAGGGCTGAGAACTGTCAAAAAAAAAAAATCCATTGCAGTCAGAAAAAGGGGAACGTGTAAGCCATGAGCTGCCATTTCTTCTTCTTCTTTTTTTTTTTTGAGCTGCCATTTCTTCTTATTTATTCTCTTAAAATATATTTTCCAGTACATTACCACTAGTAAGGACCAGATTAAAAATAAATATATTCTCCATGATGACAACTAATTAAAAAAAATCCATTGTTCCTCAATCTAGGTTCAGTATCTATTCAAATATATTCACTTATAACTTCATCTGTATCTCATTGGTATTTTAACTACCTGTCTTGCCCTACTTTTTCAATTTTTGCTAAAATCTCAAGTTAAAAGAATCATGGTTCTTATTCTGATCTCTAGAATCTGGATCTCCTTGATTTCCATTAGCTTTTCTGGATTCTGACCAAACCATTGACTTGATCCTTTGCATTTTATTTCCTTCCTGGTCTTAGTTTCTCATTTGCTGTTCATGTTTGGTACTGGGATAGTCTTGAACTATGCGTAAGAGGAAAAAAAAAACTAGTGGAAAATGAGGAAGAGTGGTTATAAAAATTTGAATACCAGAATTATGAGGCACAATAGAAGTCAAGAAGGAAGGAAGAAGACAATTAAACTCTTGAGGGCTTATATTATCAAATACAATATCTATGTCATAAGAATGCCAGCAAATTATAGGACCATCATAGAGACTGTTATGGACTGAATTGTGTCTCTCCACAATTTCTATGTTGAAGCTTTAACCTTCAATGTCATGATATTTGGAGATTGGGCCTTGGGAGATAATTAGGTTTGGGTAAGGGCACAAAGATGTGGTCCTCATGATAGAATTAGTGTTCTTATAAAGAAAGACACCAGAGAGTTTGCTTCCTCTCCCTCTCCCTGTCACATTTAACAACACAGCAAGAAGACAGCCATCTATAGGCCAGGAAGAGCCCCACCAGGGAACCTAATTGGTCAGATCCTTGATTTTGGAATTCTAGCCTCTAGAACCATGAGAAAGATTGTTTAAGTCACCCAGTATTTTGTTTGGCAGTCCAGGCTGACTAATACAGGGACTTGCATTATTTCACTTAGGCTTCACAAATCTCTATCAAAAATCATACTTCAATGTTGATATTTTCAATGTTCAATAAAAACTGACAAAGTAAAGCTCTCATGGCATTGTAATTTATCAAGCTGAAACATTTTCATTTGATGAGGTGTAAGATTATATTTCCTGGGATTACAATTCTGATGGCATCTTTTTAAATTTAAATTCAATTAATTAACATATAGTATATTTTTAGTTTTGGAGGTAATTTTAGTGATTCATCTTCAGGGTTACTTCTGGCTTCTAATATCAAAACTAGCAAAACTCAATACTAGCTAGAAGATCTCTCATTATGTTGTAGATGCTTTTCAGTAACTTGCAATGCAATATTCATGGTTTCATGGTAAACAAAAAAAATCTATTACATTTGACTTATAAAAATTATGAAATTTTTAAATTTTTAAAAATGTTTTATTTATGGGCGCCTGGGTGGTTCAGTGGGTTAAAGCCTCTGCTTTCGGCTCAGGTCATGATCTCAGCGTCCTGGGATCGAGGCCCACATCGGGCTCTCTGCTCAGCAGGGAGCCTGCTTCCTCCTCTTCCTGTCTCTCTGCCTGCCTCTCTGCCTATTTGTAATCTCTCTCTCTGTGTCAAATAAATAAATAAAATCTTTAAAAAATCATTTAAAAATATTTTATTTATTTTACAGAGAGAGAGGGAGAGAAAGAGAGAGAGGGAGAGAGAGAGTTAGGAAGCACATGCAGAGGGAAAAGCAGGCTTTCCATGGAGCAGGGCTCAAACCCAGGATCCTGGCATCATGACCTGAGGTGAAGGCAGACGTTTAACTGACAACCGCCTAGGCACCCCATGAAAGGCCTTTTAAAAGATCTCTAGTTAGTGGAAACTGCACATATCTTTTATGCCTCCCTGGTCAATATTCCATAGCTTAAAGGTTTAGTTATTGCTGGATGGCTCAAAGCAATGTAAATGTAGATTTTGTGCCTGTTCTGTATCTTTCTAAAACCATGGTAGACTGCTGATCAGGTGTGTTCCAGCACTATTATTTTAAGCTCATCCTTAAATACCTTATCCTCTTGCTACTTTGTTCTCTGCCCTTCAAAACAGTAAGCTACATTCTCTTTTGAGCTGTACTAGTAATAGCTATCATTTCAGCTTAGCAGAGGTGACTTAATACCCTAAAATCTGACAATCCTGTAATCCTTTAGCTTAATACCCACCTGTGAACTATCTGGAACTATCACCTGCTGATGGTGATATTAACCACTACCTTATGTCTGATTGCACAGATAATGTAAATTACTAACAAAATTATCATACTTTTGAGTTGTAGGGCATTAAGTCCTAATATGAAAATTTTTTTCAATGCAGGATTTTGCTTGAGCCTTGTGTGCCCTTTTTAGATTTGGTTTTGATAATGATATTATTGTCAAAGAAATTTCCACAAAGCTCAGGGGTCCCACGGTTTAAGGAGGAAATGAGTTATATTATCACTTCATCCTGTCTTTGCTTTCCTGCTCATTCTCTGCTGCACCATCATGGCTGTTAGAGCAGTTGAAACCTATGGATTTCAGGGCATGAAGGAGTTTTTACCTAGGAGATCAACATTAGCCTTTAGTTTGTCTTCATTACATAGGCATGGGGATTAAAAGTGTCTTCTGACCCAAGGCCTATGGTCTCCTTTTAATCCCCAGTGATTTGTTCCATTTGGAAAAAGAACTTCTGAATTTTATCAAGTAGTATACAAAGAACTATAGAATGATTCATGTTTTCATGTGTGAGTGAAGACTTTTAAACATGCACACTAGGACGAAATCAATGCTCATCTCCTCAATAATAAGCAAAACCAAAAAAAGCACAATCTGCATCATTGCAAAAATGACTCAGGAGAATAAATCAATATTGGTACCAAGCCTTGTCTTAACATGCAGTGAAATGAGATGACTATAATTTTTCAAAGACAAAGGTAGGGCAGCCTGGTAACGTCCAGAGACCGTTGTTATAAACATTAGAATTGCATGTCCTGAGTTGGAGAGTGAAGTTACTTCACAAAGGATCTCAGTGAACTGCAAGGTGAATCTCAGGAATTAGGCATTTGAGATTAATAGCCAATCTACCAACTTTTCTCAGAGGTCCCTTCTTGCCTTCCTTCCTGACTTCCCTCCCCCACAGGCCTTTTGGTCTCTGTTTCAGTGTTTCTTCTTTCTATCCTGTTGAAATACATATTGTATGGTTGTTGGGTTTAGAGTTTTATGCTTTTTTAAAAAAATATTTATTTATTTATTTTAGAGGCAAAGAGAAAGAGTGAGAACCCAAGAGTGGGGTGGAGCAGAGGGAGAGGAAGAGAATCTCAGACCAACTCCCTGGTGAGCTCAGACCCTGGGTGGGCTGGATACCGCTACCCTGAGATCACAAGCTGAGCCAAAACCAAGAGCTGGTTGCTCAACGGACTGAGCCACCAGGTGTCCCATGCTCTTTTTTAGTTTAAAATGTGAATGTAACCTTTAATATTTCCCTTTCTGAAAAAAAAAAAACAAAACCTTTACATCGAATTTAATTTTTTTCAGTAGAAGGAATAAACAGAAGGAGCAATACAAAGAAATGAAAAGAAGTGGAAAAAGGAGCAATGCAGAGGAAAATGAAGGAGAATGGGAGAAAGAGACATGAAATGGATGTGAAACGGGACAGGCAGACGGACAGGAGAGAAAGTTTAGGTGGTGTTGCAATGATCAGAAAAATGGGTTAATGAGATTGGAGGAGGTTCAGGTTCAAATTTTGCGTATTTGGTTTAACAATATAGACCCAACATTTAGTTCTTTCTAATTTACCACTTTTTACATTATCTCTAATTATTTAAAATGCAGTGTTGGATAGAAACAAGCACCTTTAAATGAGGTTCTTAATTACTTACACTGTTGCTTGTTTAAACCGTTAATTCTGTGAAGTGTTAGGACAAAAAGTTAAATTTTTCTCCCAGTATAATTCATGCGTGCTTAAATCAGTGTACAGAGAACAGAACTCTTGAAGTTTGATAACCAAGTGGAGTTTCTACAATATAAGTATTTTATTGTCTTCATTACACCAGAAAACCTCTTTTTTTGATAAGAAGTAACAATGTTTTTCGGGGTGCCTCAGTGTCTCAGTGGGTTAAACCTCTGCCTTCGGCTCAGGTCATGATCTCAGAGTCCTGGGATCAAGCCCTGTGTCGAGCTCTCTGCTCAGCAGGGAGCTTGTTTCTCCCTCTCTCTCTGCCTGCCTCTCTGCCTACTTGTGATCTCTCTCTCTCTGTCAAATAAATAAATAAATCTTAAAAAAAAAAAAGAAGTAACAACGTTGTCAATAGTATACCTATTTTTTGTACGACCTCTATTTTTAAACAACTTTAGTGAAGTGTAATTGACATATAAGGACACACATACTTGAAAGTATACCATATGACATCTTTTAATATGAAAATGCCCATACAGTTCTCACTCATACTCATTAATTAACATCCATCATTGCTGAAAGTTTCCTTCAGCTCTTTGGAATTCCCTGCTATGTTCCTTCTCTTCCATGATCCCACTATCTCTGAGGCCACCCTGGTTACTATATATGAGTTTGCCTTTCCTAGAATTGTATGCATACAGAAACAAACAAAATTATTCCTTTTTATCTAATTTCTTTCCCTCAGCTTCATTATTCTGAGAGACACTCATGTCGTAGAGTGTATCAATAGTTCATTCTTTTTTATGGCTAAGTAGTATTTCATTGTCTGAACATATCATAGTTTATCTATTTGCCTGTTGATGGACATTTGGGTGGTTTCTAGTTTTGTCTATTGCAAATAGAACTTCTGTGAACATTTGTGTACAAGTTTCTGTGCGAACATATGTTTTTCTTTTTCTTGGGTAAATACCTAGGAATGGAATGACTGGATCATATGGGAAATTTCTTTTCAAAGAAAGTCCCAACAGTTTTCCAAAGTCGGCAGTCATCTAAATTCTCACCAGAAGTGAATTAGAAGTCTCATTTGCATTGATATTTTGATCTCCTGTTTCAATCCATAACTAATTCTAGGACCTTTTAATCCAGCAAAGCTTGAAACCACTTTGCAACATTCAATTGGGTTTGCTGAAGTAACACTTGATGATTATCTCAAGTCACTATAATTTGAGAACCCTGGAAAACTTTATGGCAAATTTGAATGCCATTACAATTTCAGGAAGTATTTATACACTTAAATTAAAACCTTAAGGAATCTTTGTTTAAAAAAAGACCAAAGAAATACTCATCAATATCTGGTGGATAGGAAAGATGATGAATATTTAGGTTTGATACACATATTTTATCAGATACTACTAGGATACCAATGGCTGTGCTATTTTGGAAACCAAGATTAGCATCTTGCCAATCATTTATGTTTTTTTGTTCTAAATTTATCAAGTTTTGTTTGGTTAGATAGCAATAATTAGAACTGACTACTTCCAAAAGAATCTTCTCTGCTTCTCACTGGGTAGAATTATCCTAAATTTAAAATATCATACCCATGAGATATATATGAGTCCTGCAGGCTGTGATAACCTCAAATATATGTGGCAGAAGGTATTTATGATTCTTATTTAGATAAAATTAGGTGAGAATTGGATGTAGAGAGGATATACCCAACATTCTTAGCAGTGGGATCAGCACTGTTTTGCTCAATCAATCACAAAACCCATTCATATTTAATAACATCCACATCAGAATATTTTTGTTTTCCTCTCTTCTCTCCCATTCAATTATTTGTATTAAGTCAAGGATGGTTTCAATTCCATCTCAAACCTGTATTAATGTTTTACTAAGGATTTTTAGACATTTCTTAAAGTTTTATTCTTCCTTAGTAGTTAATTTTTTAGCCAGAAAGTACTTTCTAAGAAAAACAAAGTATCCTGGACCATCCTATGTGAGACACTAAAGTGACTGACATGCTAAAACAGAGTTTGTTTAGAAGAATTTCAAGGACAGTCTCATTTAGAGTATGAGCTATTCAGGAGATACAGTTTTCTTAAGAAGTTTCCTATTTCCACCTTGGTAGTTTTTCCTGGAGTATAGAAATATCTAGACTAAATAGGAGAGACCTTATGGAAATATGAAGACTTGGTATTTATTAAAGATTAAAATTGTCCCTTAGTTTAATTTATTGCTTTGGAATCACAGAAGGGGGTACACCCATAGACAGACTTTGGGACATTTAAATAGTGCTTGTATTAGACTTTCCCTTATTCATTTAAAATGTTGGCACCTGCATCACAGGCTTTCTATTCATGTTTGTCTCTGCCATCATCCTGCCTGGCCTTAACATACACATGGAAGGAACAGCTAAGAGCATGACCTCTCAGCTTGGGGAACTTCTCATCTTCAGTCACCATCTCTTCCTCAATATCTGAACCACAGACTCCCATAAACATACCACTAGCCATAGGTAGGAGCATAAACATCTTCACCTACAAGCTCATTAATTCAAATATATTACTCTAATATCACAATCTCCTTTCTCCCCAGTGAACTTACCACTCTGATCACTCTTTGACTTCATCTGCACCTTCAGACCATGGTTTGTCTATTTTCTTCCAATTCATCAATCCTTGCCTTTCTTCTCTTTCTGCCATCTTACACACATTAAATTCTCCTCCACAACTAACATTTTGTTTCACCTATCTGGAAAAACCCTATTGAAGATGAACCTGGTACACATGTTTTCTGCATCTACACTTGAATCATAGAGCACTCTTGGAGAATGCCATACAATAAGGATTATTGGTTTTACAGCTCATTTTTGACAATGATTTCAAATGGACTCTCAGCACTGCACACCATTTTCTTAGGTCAACATGCTTCTGCATGACACTGGTGGAGGGATTGATCTTATGTGGAAGGAGAAATCGCTTCTTTGTTATAATGGGAGGAACTATGCTAGGATGGGTGAAGTTATAGATATTTTTGTAAGTTGACAAAGTGAAGATTAAATCACAGTGGGCTTTTTTTTTTTAGAAGGATAACCATCCCATAAATAAGGAACAAACATTAGCTAAACCACAGATTATTTTGTATGTCAGATTAGTATTTTCTGCAAAAAAAGATCGTTGACCTTATTTTCTTTCTTTTATAAATTGTTCTTCATAATAGGTGAATTGAGAGGTTTTCATTTAAGTTTTTAGCATAAATGTTTGTTGAGGCATGTAGTTTCATGTCTTGAAGCAGTATTTTGACAAATGAGAAAGAGCAATAGTGGATACACTAAGCTGGAAAGTTGAAGTTTTGAGCTCTTTCCTTCCAATTCATCTTTCAACTGATAGTCTTAAAACATCACCTTGATCATATCACTTCTCTTCTATAAACATATCATGGGTCCCATTGCTGCTATATATGTTTTGAAACAATGAAACGTGGTTGTCGAAGCCATCCATGTTTGATCCTGCTCAACCTATTCAACATTATATTTTTCCATATGTAACCTTATTCTGAAGGCTTCTGGTCCAGTCCATTACTTGTCTCCTAGTAATCTCCCACTATACCTCTCTCTTTATGAATCTATACTGGGCAGCTCGACTTGGGAGCTGAGCAGCAACAAACAGGTGGTAATAGGTAGGGAGGGAATTTTCCATTCAAAACAAGCTAATTCATAATCATGAGGTAGAATCAGCCCATATGTTGAACATGTTAAACATAACATCTGGGAAGATGAATGTGGATTGGGTAAAGAAGAGAACATGGTTATAATCAGAAGGAGTTTCCAGAGCTGAATTCCAGGAGGTCATCAAGATTGGACATAATAATAATTTAAGGTATTAATCGTCACATATTTTGCTCTGTGATCACTCCCTTTGGGCTTGAGGTAATGATTCTCAGGTCAGCCTGAAGTAGAAAGATACTAAATGTTACGGTCTGTTTCTCAGTTGTAATAGAGAAAAGTTTGAAAGTGAGCTTCTAGTATATCCACACCTCCCTTAATCTATCTTCCATCTCTTCACTTCTACCCACAGACTTAAAAAACAAAACAACAATGCAAACAAACAGAACAGCTTTCAAGCTAGACTGGAGTGGTGCTGGTAATGAGACAAGAAGGGTTAAAAGCGAGCCTAGGGGCTCAGCCCCCTTTATTCCACTTCCCTGGGAGGGGATTTTATAAGGAATAACAGGATGAAATTTTGGTTTACAGATCCCATTCTTGTCTGCCATTAGCAGCCTTACAGAGATGTTTGGGAGAGGTGTTAGCAGCACTGTCCCCTGACAACCCCAGCTTTCCCTAGGACACCAGAAAGGTGTGGCAGAATTGTTGAACTTATGTATTGCCTTCAAGAAGGACACAGAAGGGCTGATGGGTGGGGGAGAGGGGCTGGTGAATCCCAAGGGGTCCACAATTTGGGGAGGGAAGACTGTAAAAGACCAGATTTTACCTAGTAACTAGACTCTGCGGCCAAAGTGCAGACACCTCTGAAGAGATGTGTCAGAGACAGGAACTGAAATGGTAGAGATTGGTATACACAGCAAGGCAAATTATATTTAAGGTGGGATGTCAGCATGGGATTGGTACAACCATGAAAAGGAGAAGAAAGCTTCCCACAAGCTGTTGTACAAATCTATAGGAGATCAAAATGAATTCTAGCAAAGAAAGGGTAAGGAGAATATCAGTTCTACCTTTAAAAGTAAAAATTATCACCCTTCACTGACTGAAAAATCCTGAAACTGGATTGAGTGTACCTGAAATTAACCAGATAAAGTTTCTGACTTCCCATTGGAAAGTTAAGATAAGCATACTTTTCAGTCATAATATAACTGAAAGAAGTTGCATTTTGGTACGTATCAGTTTTATAGGATGTCGTGTATATATGAAATGCATTCTAGGGCGCCTGGGTGGCTCAGTGGGTTAAAGCCTCTGCTTTTGGCTCAGGTCATGATCTCAGGGTCCTGGGATCGAGGCCCGCATCGGGCTCTCTGCTCAGCAGGGAGCCTGCTTCCTTCTCTCTCTCTGCCTGCCTCTCTGCCTACTTGTGATCTCTCTCTCTGTGTCAAATGAATAAATAAAATCTTTAAAAAAAAAAAAAAGAAATGCATTCTAGTTCCAACCAGAAGCCTCAACTTTATTCAAACATTAGGGAGAAACAGTGTGGGCTTAGCTGTAAAAATTTGTAGCATGACAGATTTTGCTGAAATATGTCTGCCTCAGCAAGCTCTGGTTTTCTGATGTGGCCATACACACAGTGGCTTTCACCTCAAGGTACCCTACAGGCAACACTGGGCCCTGACATGAAGCTCCCTCTCCTTTATTTTTCTAAATCTTACTCTCAGTGTGTCTTTCCTCTGCCTTAAGACTTCCTTTGTCTCTTTCTCAACATATCCTTAATGAATTCACTTTTCCTACACCTACTTCATTTTTAGTCTGCGCCTATGTTTCCTAAACATATTAATGAATATCAATATGGAGTAGAAGCAGGAAAATACAAAGATGATACAACAGATTTAGATTCAATCTCTCAGAGAAGGTTGATGAGTGGATATGAACTATCTTAATAAAATGTAAGAAATGATCAGCATTGTTGTCCAAGTGTGTAGAAATATGGAAGATCACATATATAATTCTGTCTAGTTAAATCGGAGAAGATTTTCACAAAAAGTGAAATTGTAGCTGGTTATAGATGGATGAGCAGAAATTTCCAGGTCAATGAGAACGGAAAGGACATTTCAAACAGTAACGCAAGTTATAAAAGTTACTTTAAAAAGTATAACAGTTAGTAAGGCTGTTATTAATTTTTTAATGGCAAAGAAGGAATATAACCTGTGATTTTGAAGTATAAACCAACAAAGCAACAAAATAACAAATTAAAAAAAACATGGAAAAACATTTAGGGGCACAATGGAACGTTGTAGGTAGGATGATTGAATAGATTCGAGGGGGCATTTGCACTCTGATGTTTATAGCAGCATTGTCCCTAATAGCCAAAATATGGAAAGAGCCCAGATATCCATTAACAGAGTGGATAAAGATGATGTGGTATATATATAATGGAATATTACTCAGCCATAAAAAGAATTCAATCTTGCCATTTACAATGATATGGATGCAACTAGAGGGTATTATGCTAAGCAAAATTAGTAAGAGAAAGACAAATACCATATGATTTCACTCACAGGTAGAGTTTAAGAAACAAAATAGGTGAACATAGGGGAAGAGAAAGAAAAATAAAATAAGATTAAAACAGAGAGGGAGGCAAAGCATAAGAAACTTTTAACTATAGGGAACAAACTGAGGGTTATTGGAGGGGAGGTGGGTGTGGGGTTGGGATAACTGGGTGATGGACATTAAGGAGGCACTTGAAGTAATGAGCACCGGGTATTATACACAACTGATGAACCACTATATTCTACCCCTGAAAATAATAATAGCCTATATATTAACTAAATTGAATTTTTTTTTAAAAAAGAAGCCAATTAGAGTTATTTAGGTAGAAAGAGGTGAAGGCTCAGCTACAGCAGCAGCAACAAGAATGTAGGAGATCCTTAAAATTTCACTTCATCAATTGATGAAAATTAAATTCAGCATATTTTAAAATAAATTCAGGATATTTAGTGTCTTTTCTTAATTATTTCCTATGCAGAAGTCCTATGCCCCAATTTAAATTGTAGGCACCTAGAAACAGAGACTACCTTTTTTATTTCTCTTTTATCTTTACATTAGTCAGCAAAGTGTGTCTAGAGTGAGCACTCATTAAATAATTTTTAGTTGTCTGACAACCAGAAATGGATAAACTAATTCTAAGCAATGGTTTACAACTGTTTCTGAGATTAAAAATGTCAAAATCACAGACAGTTATTGGACTGACCACTTATACATAAGAAAAGGTTGCAGGTCTCATTTCCGTCAACACTGTGAACATTAAAACTGTTTACCAATTTTTTTTTTTTTTTTACCAATGGACAGACTCCTCCTAGACACTATCTTGAATGTGCAGATAACAAAGAATCCTGAGCACTTTATATTCCAGGGTAAAAACACCTTGCTTTTAATTTTAAAATTAGAATTTTAAAAATTTAAGCTTTTAAACCATACTTCACTGTTGGTAACATTATTTGAACTTAATCATAATATATGAGTAACTTATCATTTTTTTTTCTATTACAGAGATGAAAGGTAGGTTCCTGGTTTGTAAAACTGGTCTGCCTATTTTCATCTCTAATTAGTCTGACATCCACAAAAATTGTTTATATCTATGTAATCCTGGTTTTTTTTAAAAGATTTTATTTATTTATTTGAGAGAGAGAGAGAAAGAGCATGAGAAGGGAGAAGGTCAGAGGGAGAAGCAGACACCCCATGGAGCTGGGAGCCTGATGCGGGACTTGATCTGGGGACTCCGGGATCATGACCTGAGCCAAAGGCTGTCGCTTAGCCAACTGAGCCACCCAGGTGCTCTATGTAAATGAAATGTAAAATGAAATCTCAAAGCTTAACATTTACTATGACTCCAGCTTTGCCTCTCTTTTTTTAAAGTTATCAATTTTTATTTCCATTGTTATACTTCTATTGATATTTTATTTTTTTCTACTTTGCTAACAGCCATTTTCCATTGGTTAAATTGGTATGACCAACTTGGACCAGCAGCAAGACACACACACACACTGACAACCATAACAATCACAACTCGATTACAGTATTAAGATCAAGTTGTGGGTCTCCTTATCTGGAAAAATTGAAGAATTGTTTCATAGTTAGAACTTGAAATAATAGGAAACTGATCTTATAAAAGCTTTTTCAACTCCTTTTGGTTCTTTGTCAGGTGGGATGAGATTAAAAAGAAAGCCAATTTGTTGGGTTACCACTACAATACTTATTGCTTACCCTGATGATTTTTTTCCTTCTTAGACTTTATCCTTTATTATGCCTACCACAGGGAGGGGAAGCCATAGAAGAAATGTATAAAGGAACAGAATTTTTTTTTTTAAAGATTTTATTTATTTATTTCACAGAGGGAGAGAGATTACAAGGAGGCAGAGAGGCAGGCAGAGAGAGAGGGGGGGAAGCAGGCTCCCCGCCGAGCAGGGAGCCAGATGCGGGCCTCGATCCCAGGACCCTGAGACCATGACCTGAGCCGAAGGCAGAGGCTTTAACCCACTGAGCCACCCAGGCGCCCAAGGAACAGAATTTGATCTAAGGGCAAGGCCCTGGCAATAATGATATGATTGAAAGAGTATTCTAACAGCCTGGATATAAAACCCTGGATGAATACTTACCATTTACATTGATGTGGGTGGAAGAGGAGGCTATGATGCTGAGTGAAATAAGTCAATCAGAGAAAGACACTTATTATATGGTTTCACTCATATGTGGAATATAAGAAATAGCACAGAGGATCATAGGGGAAGGGAGGAAAAACTGAAGAGGAAGTCATCAGAGAGGGAGACATACCATGAGAGACTCTTACTTAACTCTAGGGAACAATCCTAGGGTTGCTGGGGGGGAGGTTTGTGGGAGGATGGGGTAATTGGGGGATGGGCATTAAGGAGGGCATCTGATGTGACCAGCACTGGGTGTTATATGCAACTGATAAATTATGGAACTCTACATCTGAAACTAATGATGTAGTATATGTTGGCTAATTGCATTTAAATAAAAAGAAATAAAACCCTGGGATGAGCAGAATGAAGGCAAATCAAAGAAAAGTCGGAGATGGAAAAGAGCTGAACATTTGGTGGGGAGAATGATAGAGCCCAGATAGGCTTGGGAGTTCTAGAATAAAGGAGACCTGGGTCTTGTTTCCTAGCCAGAAACCATGAAGTCAATAAAGTCCCAATTATTTCCTACCCTTCTGCAGTGCAGTGACAATACAGTAGGAATTAGGGCGCCTGGGTGGCTCAGTGGGTTAAAGCCTCTGCCTTCAGCTCAGGTCATGATCTCAGGATCCGGGGATGGAGGCCCGCATCGGGCTCCCTGTTCAACAGGGAGCCTGCTTCCTCCTCTCTCTCTGCCTGCCTCTCTGCCTACGTGTAATCTCTCTTTCTCTCTCTGTGTCAAATAAATAAATAAAAATCTTAAAAAAAATACAGTAGGAATTATAGACAGCTTTGTTTAGATAGACTGGCGCTGACTAGGCAGGAAATTTCCTGTAGTCCCGGATTAGCATGTGACTTTTCATATGCTTTTGTAAACAGTGGTGGTGGCATTAGATGGTAGAGAGACAGCTGAGGAATTGAAAGGGGCTTATTATTTCAGATTATGGTAACAGAAGACTACAGCTAGAAGTAGATAGGCTGAAGGACTGATACCACATGTGGATGGGGCATCTCCATGGAGGTCAGCAGAGAAGACTGAAAAATGTTGGGATGATTGATGCCAGCCGACCGATGGCCAAACATCTCCCCTAGATTCGTGTTGGACCTCTAAATAGTGACCATAAAAATATATACTGTACTGAGGAGAAAGATTAAGTAGGAAAAATCCTGAACTAACTCTGTTTAACCACAGATGACTGAATTTAGTCAGAACTGGCTAAGACTTTGCTTTCTACTATGTGGAAAAATGAGAACTTGAAAGAGAAATTGTTAGAGAAAGGGAAAATAAACTACTTTTTAAAATGAATGTGAGACTTCAAAAAGCGAACATAAGGTATATATTGCCAGAAACAGGTGAAGATCAATGTAAAAATAACTGACCTTTGGGAATAGGTACAGAAGCATAATATTCATTGAACTTAGTCAAACATAGGGTTTGATTCATGAAAACCACAGATTTACTCAGAAGAGATCAAGACATGTCTACTTTGAAAGATTGTCCTGTGTTAAAAATTCTTATACTGCAAAAATAGTCCATTAGACCTTGTACAGGCAGGGGGACTTTTGTTGCATTTCAGCTTTCCTCCCATTGGTGGTGGGCATGAGTGGGACATGACATGGATATTACGGAACTGAACAAAATCTTGGCCAGAGACCCCTGGCTGGCTCATTAGATAGAGTGTACAACTCTTGAGCTCGGGACCATGAGTTTGAGGCCCACGTTAGGCACAGAGATTAGTTAAAAAAAAAAAAAAAAAAAAAAAAAAAAAAAAAAAAAAAAAAAAAAGGACAGATACCTTAGCTAGAGGTAGAAGGAAATCAGAGGGGTTTGGGGTCCACTTGAGATTCAGGATTCACATACTAGCTTCACCAGTAACTCATAGCTGCAGTAAAGTCTCTGTTTCCTCACCTATAAAATCGAAAGAGTTGATCCATGATGTTTCTTTCTTTTTAAGAGTTTGGGAAAGTCAGGTAGGAGACAATGTGTATGACAGCAGATATAAAAGAATAAGCTTTACTTTTCAATAATTAAAAATCACATGGGACTGCTTTCATTTTCCATTTTCCCTTTGGGGCTCTAAATAAACAGAAATAGAGAAAGTCAGACATTTGGCATGCCTATAGCCTTGATCTCTGGTCCAGGCAACACCTAAAATTTAGAATAATTAGAAAAAACTATTAAATTAAAATAACCCTTAATTTATTTCAATGCCTACTCAGTGTGATTTCTCCAAGATGAGAAAACAGTTGGAGCCTCGTGGCTATTGTTGGTTTTCTAGTTTTAGACAATCTGAAAGAAAGGTGGCTAGCACACAGTGCCCATTAAATGTGCCATTCCTTCCTGATGCTGGAAAACTTTCCCCTCTTATCTGGATCCTTGATACACTCTGTACCTTTTTAACTTCCTCACTTAAGTGATGTACTAATGGGCTTAGTTCTATGTGGAATTTCTCTGGCAATGTAGATGGTAAACTATACAGAGAGTAAACTCAGGGGCCTATTGACTTTGATAACAAAGTTGGAAAAAGTAGACCCTTCTTGGTGCTTTGCAAGCAACTACCTGTGTAAACACACCCACTCAGGTGAATAGCACACTCCTTAGAGGCCAGATGGATTAAATACCCTCCTAACTGTGGAAAAGAGGAGCAGGTGAATGCCGAGGTGAACAAAATCTTGGAAATAAAAAAATAAGAGCAACCAGGATGATAGTGTTATATAAAACTTCACTGTGGGGAGAAGGTCACTTCTGTAGTTAGAATTTTTCTACCAGCGTGTTTTGATGACCAGTGCATACAGGGTTAGAAGAACATTTTGAAATTCATTTTCCTATCATCGTTTACAAAATCATTCATTGTTGTGATATTATTATTCAAAAAAGATAACATGTAGTGCCAAATATTTTGAGAAAATCTATTCCGTAAGAATACTGAATATGCTCCTTCTTCCCTCCCCTGACTCTACCCTGGCCCCAGGTTAGGTGATCATAAGTATTTATAATAAGCAAATACCACTGCTTCAAAATTTTGCAAATAACTCAACTGAGATTTAAACTGGCTTATTTTAAAGGTCAATAGATACAAATGGCTCACAGAATGATAACTCCTTGAGATATGAAATCTTGTGCCATTTTCTTCTGAGAATTATTAGCAGTTTAAAATCAAGTGGAAATACAGAAAGTCACCAGCTCTTGGCAAAGTCCAAAGCTCCTGGAACTTTACATTAGCCCTGAGAAAGTCTCAGTTGGTTTGGAGAAGATTCATCTATACAAACCCTTCAGCTCCTCCCACAGGAGTTCCTCGGCTCCCTCCCATGGGATTTGCTCTTCGAGCTTTGTTTAGAGAGAACCTTCCCTTTGGAATGCTTGCCAAGTGTTGAAAGCTCTTTGCTTGAATGGCACTGTCTATCCTGGGAAAGGCTGTGTATCTAGGTTGCAATTGTTTACCTCTACTAGGATCCAGATACAATCTCATCTGCTTGTCTCATTGTTTCATGGAGAACATTCAAACCATTTCCCCACAGTGGCTCCTGGTGATCTTGTGAGTTGTTCAGAAAAGCTGTTGGCAGTTGTGTGGCTTTTCTTGATGTGTCCTTGTTGAACAGCCTGGCTCGCCTTGTTCTGAGGTTAGAACACGAGGAAATGCTGTGCTTGTGTTAGCAGGGTCTTGGGGCACCTTTTCCTGCAGGCTGGTGCCGGTAAAAAAGAAAACAGGCCTTTTCCATCTGTCATTGGAATGGAGATCACGAACAGAGGTAGCATCAATGTTTAGGCCATATTTCCTTCCCCAAATGTGAAAATTTCTATTGCAGTTCCGATGGAGGGTATGTGAGACAGACATTATGTGCTAACTAACATTATATCGCCCCCAGCCCCCATTTTGGTTGTTGCTATGGCAACCGGCAGTGTGTGGCTATAGCCTGAGGCCACGTTGCTTTAGCTGCATTGCTTATCTTTTGCTTTCTGCTTTCTGTTTGCTTCCCCATTCCACCTTTGCAAACTTTGACCAATGGGAATGGAAGGTAGGTGGTAAATATTCGTTTCTTTCACATCTTTGAGCAGATAATCCGAGGCACATTACACGTAGTTCCTTGGAGAGTTTCCAGCTCTGGTTGCCAGATAAAATATAGGATTCCCAGTTAAATTTGAATGTCAAATAAACAGATACTTTTTTTTAAAAAAGTAGAAGTATGTCCCAAACATTGCATGAGATATACTTCTACCAAAAAAAAAAAAAAAAAGAAAAGAAAAAAAAAAGATTGTGTTTATCTGACATTTAATTTCATCTGAGTGCTCCTATTTTTATTTTCTGAATCAGGCAATCTTATTTTTTTTTTTTAAGATTTTATTTCTTTATTTGACACAGAGAGAGAGAGATCACAAGTAGGCAGAGAGGCAGGCAGAGAGAGAGGAGGAAGCAGGCTCCCTGCCGAGCAGGGAGCCCGATGATATGGGCCTTGATCCCAGGACCCTGAGATCATGACCTGAGCCGAAAGTAGAGGCTTTAACCCACTGAGCCACCCAGGCGCCCGGCAATCTTATTTCCAGTGGAATTGAAACCTAGTTCTCTGTAGCAGTACTCAGGGCAGCATCACACCCTTGGATCAGAGTTCCTTCTTTACTTCATTCCTTCCCAATCCTCTCCAACCCCCAACGTCCATCCTCAAAGAAATTACTTATATGCAAATTTTTTCTCAGGCTCTATTTTTTGAGAAAGTCAAGCAAAAAAATATGAAGCTTTGTGGATGATTGCGCCTTGGGTTGGAAATATATGGACTCTAGCCCACTGAGAGTAACTGGGTTTATAATTACTTGGTATTTTCGGAGTAATCCGTATGTCATTCAAAGTTCCTGTCTTTTGAAATCTGGGTAAGATTAATTACAACTGCCAATGCTCTGTGGAAGTCCAAAGCTGCCCTTTCACCCACAGATGTATGTTTTTGAGCTGCTTATACCCTGTTGTAAACTCATGATTCTGTGAATTAGTTTGGTTTGTGGTTATCTCACCAACCTGCACATCCTGGTTTTTCCTGCCTACTGATCATCCAGATGTACAAATCAGCTCTTGCTTCAGTCCCCAACCAAGGATCAAAAGCCAATCCCAAGCAGGGACTAGCCAACCTAACAAACAAAATCACACAAAGAATAGACAAAAGCAGTAAACTTGATTGCACATTTGGGTGTCGAACTAAACATCACAAAGTCTTTTTCTAAAAAGGTTCTTTGCCATGACTGGGAATTGTTTCCTGGGCTTCTTTGTCCATATTGTGCTTCGCACTGGTCTCCCAGCACCCCTCTCCACCCTCCCTTCCCAGTTCTTCTCTAAGTGAAACCCCAGCCCTTAGCACAATGTCAGCAAAGGGTGAATGCTTGGTAGGTATCTGTTGTCTCTGTAGATGAACATAGTGCTTTTTATGCACACAAGTTAACCCAAAACTTGCATGATGTTTCTTCTTTCCCAAACACTTATACTTAATTCTATCTTTTTGGAAGTTTTCATTATTGCTAACCATCCTCCCCTCCTCAAATTCATAATTAAGGATCACCTCAGGATGAGAAGGTAGCAAAAAACAGAAAATATCCACCATGGATCAACAGAATATTTCTCACTGCATGTAACATTCACTAAGTTTATTATTAAATTCAAAAACACTCATTATAGTAAATTCTGTGGATTTAGGTTCAATGGACTTTTAGTAGAAAAATAGCTGTTGAAGAAAACAGCAATGATCATATCTAAGTACTGATAACTGGAAAAAGAAAGTATCAAGAGGTATATTTTATGGTGGTTGGCCATTTATGAAACTTTTTATTTATGACAGTCTATCATTTAAGAACCATATGTGAGGTCCAACTACTTGGTTCGTCAGAGTATTTTTTTACGGAGAAAATTCTCCAAAAGCATATTTTTAAATCTCTTCTAGTATGTCCCTGGGCCTGATATTTTTAAACGTTATTTTATTTAACTTATTCTTTTTTCCTGGGCTAATCCTTTGTGCCTGGCTCTCAAATGACAGGCAAATAAATATTTTTTACCAACTCACATTGTTACCATTTTGGGGTGTGTGTGGTGAGAATAATTAATATCTACTCTCAGCAAATTCCAAGAGTAAATATAGTAGTATTAACTACGGTCACCTTGGTGTACCTTAGATACCCAGAATTTACCATGAGGCTTACATAAGACATCTTACTGAATAATTCTTAATTCTAAACCCCTTTAAGTGATTTGGTGAGACAAACTGTAGGCAAAAGTATTGGAAACGGCAGGCAATCTGACATAAGGGTAAATTATCTCTAAGATCATGCCAATAGAAACTTATTTATTGCATCATGGTAAATAATAAAATTAACAATAATATTATAGAATAATAACAAATGTTCCTGTGTATGTCAGGCATTGTGCTAAATGATTTACCTGCCTCCTGTCTCAATACTCTTGTGCAGAAGGTTCTGGCAAGACTTACATTTTATCCATAAGGTAAGTATTTGATCTATGGCCCTACAATTAATAAGTGAAAAAAAAAGCCAACAGAAGTCAGATCAAGGTATAGTTGAACTCAGAGTCCAAATGCCACATTATTTGGGAAATAGTGTCAGGACTGAACTAAATGGGTGGGGCAGATGGGAATGGTCAAGGTTAGGTCTCTTGGTAGTAGAATGAGGAATTATTATAATTAGAAGTCAATATAAAATTTATTTCAGTTGCCCTTTTTTTCTCCTCACTACATATTGATGAAGTTCTTTTTTATAAAATTTGAACTAAGTGGTTATAAATCTTGCCTTATTATAAGTCATGTTCTGTCACTGTTACATAAACATGAAGGAAAAACCTGAATCTTTTAACACAATTGATATCCTGACTCCGAGTTTGAAGTTTAATTTCCTATTTCTGTTCACCCCTTTGGAATATCTGCGGTTAGTTTGGTGACTAAGCTGATGAACTACGGTTGCTGCTTTGATAATGATTCAATCTCAGTTAAGTTACATTAAAAAAAAAAAAATCCCCACTCCAAAACATACCCCTCAGAACAAAGGCAAGTCAGGAGAAACACTATACGTTAGAAAAAGTCTTTGCATATTATTGCCGAGATAAAGATAAAATAACTCTTTGGCATTGTTCTAATATGGGAGTCGTTTTCTTTGGGTCTTTGAACTCCAACTTCTTAAATATCTTTAATGTTTGTAGGCAAGAGATAATGCTCATAGGCAAGAGACACACGGCAGCATTCTATTTCTGACTTCTCTTATTGGATTTTTTTTTTCTTTTAAGCCCAAGAGAAAAACCCGAAGCTTTGTGTTAGAAGGATTCTGATACCTCTTCAAGCTCTGCGGAGATGGCCAACTTTATATCCAATATATAAGGAAATATTTTGCATTCTGCTGCCATCTCTGGGAGTGATTATTCTCTTAAGCAAATGACACCTCCTATTGGCTCATTTCATGAGCATTAGAATTTTGTTGGCATGAATTCAATTTTTCATATTTTTTTAGAAAAGATTTTATTGATTTATTTGACAGAGAGAGAGAGCACAAGCAAGGGGAGCGGTAGGCAGAGGAAGAGGGAAGAGGAAGAGGCTCCCGCTCAGCAGGGAGCCTGATGTGGGATTCGATCCCAGGACCCTGGGATCATGACCTGAGCAGAAGGCAGACGCTTAACTAACGGGGTCACCCAGGCATCCCAGTTTTTCATGTTTTGGAAGAGAAACCTTACTGTGGATGGTGTACACAGTTATTTAAAAATTTATGGTTTTATTTCATTTTGTAAAATCAACTGCCAATTACAAGCGTGTCATGGGTGGAGCCACTCACAGGGTGACTGTTGATTCTGTCTGGTGCTGGCAGTCCGTATGTGTGGCATGGTCATTGTTCATAGCATTTTGCAAGAAATTGGGTCCAATGACTACCACCAGGAACTGAAAAACTTTCCAATTGCTGTGAATGGAGTTGGGAGTGACACAAATCTTGTTTAGAGAGCTTACTGTGTGGTGCTGGCGAATTAATCTTTGACTGTAAACCTTCTTCTCTTTCCTTAATCAGATAAACTGTCTGGCCTGAAACACAGGTCTTTTCTTTTCACAGACGGCTCTGTTTTCTCCCCAAAAGAGATTTTGTCCAACATAAGAACATAGATCTGTCTAAGAGGAAAGCATCTTAGACTTGTATAATTTTATTATTCTTCTCACAGTGGTGGGAAATAGAGAAAATTGTTATTAAGTAGATTGTTTTAAAATTTTGTTTTAGGAAAATCGGAGGTGAGAAAATAATTTGCATCTTCCTGCTTTGGTCAAGTGTAACTAGACTAATTTAGTTTTTAAAAAGGTATTTGTCTTGCTAGTTTTTAAATAGGAAATACAGACATAACCTAAAATGAA
The DNA here is from genome assembly GCA_002007465.1 of Ailurus styani. Classification (NCBI taxonomy): domain Eukaryota; kingdom Metazoa; phylum Chordata; class Mammalia; order Carnivora; family Ailuridae; genus Ailurus; species Ailurus styani. The sequence continues at coordinate 36,969 of LNAC01001300.1, forward strand.
AACAAAATATCCCTTCACTATGTCACTAATGGATAAGTTTCATTTCATTGTAATGGTACAGGCATAGCTCTTACTATACCACATGATCACATGTTTTTTATTTTTTGTTTTTTACTGGGCATTTAAAATTTTTTGACTTCTCACATCACTTTATGTAGTTGAATTTTTTTAATTTAAAAATATTTTAATGTAATGACATAATTTTTACTTTTTTTCAGCCAATTGTTCACCAAGTGTTTGACAATCAAATCACTTTTTTTCTCTCCTCTTCATTCTCTCCCTTCCTTTCTTTCCTCTTTAGTGTTTTAAACTGCTCTGGATGTTAGACATATAAATAAGTATACTTTTTATCATCACATCATAGGACACAGTTTTATGACTTTCTTATGTCTTTTCTAATTGCTTTCTTAACAGATGGCTCAATTTATTACATTTACTTTCAAATAACTTTTTGTCTATGAACTATTTGTTTATAATAATATTAATAAAAAGGAAGATATGTAAAGAAGAGAATTAGGTACCCACTGATGTTATAGACAGCTTCTGACATGAACTTCAGTGATCCCCACTTCCTGGTGGTCCTATTTTGTGAATTCCCTCCCCCTGAGTAATTCTCTTCTAACTAAAAGAATGTGGTAGCATTGAGGGGATATACTTTTATGATTAAGTAACAGAAGACTGGGACCTCTGTCTTGCTAGCAGACACTCTCTGCTCCTGGTTTTAAAGAAGTAAGCTGCCACGTGTGGAGAGTCCCAACATGCAAGGGACTGAGGTGGCTTCTGGCAACAACCACCAAGGAACTCTCAGTCCAACACCCCTCAAAGAAATGAGTCCCGACAACAACCATGGAAGTGAGCTTCATTCTTCCCCAGTCAAGAGGCCAGAGGAGACCTTGAGGCTTGGTCGGTAATGTAGTTACCACCTGTGAGAGTCTGAAGCAGAGATCCCAGCTCGGCTCATAGATTCCTGACTGGGTTCCTGACTCATAAAAATGGAAAGACAGTGAATGGGTGTTGTTTAAAGTTGCTAAATTTGGGGGTGATTTGTGACTCAGCAATAGATAAACTGATACAATTGATAGCAATTCATTGTTTTCAAGTCTTTTTTTTTAAAGAAATAAATATATTTCCATATTAAAATTAGGATAATATAAACATGGGTTTGCTCCCTGATTTATTTCCATACGTTTCTATGATACTAAATAAACTGACAGAGGGGTGTCTGGGTGGCTCAGTCAGTTAAGCCTCTGCCTTTGGCTCAGGTCATGACCCCAGTGTCCTGGGATTGAGCCCTGCCCCAGGCTCTCTGCTCAGTGAGGAGCCTGCTTCTCCCTCTGTTTGCTGCTCCCCCTGCTTGTGTGCTCTCTCTCTGTCACCTAAATAAATAAAATCTTTAAAATGAATAAATAAATAAATAAACAGAAATAGATTTTTAATGGTGATATATATTCTATGATTGTATAAATATACTATAATTAATGAAATTATCTGCAGTTAGACTTTTAGTTTATTATTGATTTTATGATGCTAAATAATTCTGTGAAAAAATTCCTCTACATAAATACATTGCTTATCCATTACTTTTTTTAGCATATGAATCTACAAGTGAATTACTCTGATAAAAAACATTTTAAATGCCCATGAGTAATATTGTCAAATTCCATCATTCTGGGAAAATTGCCTGGATTTTTTATTCCCACCAGAAATGTGTGAGAGAGTCATCTCCTTGTTATAGATCAGCCAACACTGGGATAATAATTATTTTTCTTCCTTATCAGTTTGATAGATAAATTTTACTTGTGTTAATTTCTAAAAATAATTGATCACATTTTCACAGTTTAATTGGCTATTTGGGTGTTCTATTTTTAATAAAACCCTGGCTCATATTTTGGTGATTTTTACATTGTGGTATTTATCTCTTTCTTTCCTGATTTTAGGAGTTGTTTCATATTAATGATACCAGTTTATTAGATAGTATGCAAATAGCTTTTTCTCAATAATGTATCTTACTTTAAAAATCATTGCATTTTAAAATAACATTAGTTTTGACCTTGATTTTAAAGCAAAAGTTACCAAATACATTCACATTTCTAGAAGCATTTCTCTCTCTCTCTGTCTCTCTCTCACCCACACACATTCATTGTTTACATTCCACCTAATAAAAATAATAATGTTAAACACTCTGTATTAAACCCGTGTCCTATGTACAGCATGTTTTATTTATTTGAGCACTGTAATATGTATTTTCCAATTTGATCTTCATGACAACCCTGTCTAGGTAGGTATAGAAGGTCTTATCATCCCAAGTTTAGTGATGGTTTAAATGTAAGTTCAGAAAAGTTACTTAAAGCTACAGAGTTTAGTTATGGTAGAGTTGGACATAAACTGTTTTCTGACTTTACATCCAGTATTTTTCATGGTTGTTCTCCATATTGCATATCCAGTATTATTCTAGGTATTGATGGCTGTAGACAAAGGAGGGGAGGGAATTAATGCTTATAATGTGTTAGATGGTTTATGTACATTAACTCATTTAATCCTTACAAAAATACTGTAAGTAATAATTTCCAAATTTTTATAAAAGAGGAATAGAAGTCTCAAAGATTTGCTCACCCAAAGTTATATAATTAATAGAGGATTATTCAGCTCCTTGGCGGGTTGCATTTAAAGCCTATGATCTGCTTTTTTATAATTTGGAAATGGTTTAGTGTAGGGAGCAAGTGGAATTTATTATAGAGCTATTTTCTTTCTTTTTTTTTTCTTTTATTTTCTCAGTGATCCAAGATTCATTGTCTATGCATCACACCCAGTGCTCTATGCAATACATGTCCTCCTTAATACCCACCACCAGGCTCACCCATTCCCCCATTCCCCTCCCCTCCATAAACCTCAGTTTGTTTCTCAGAATCCACAGTCTCTCATCTTTTGTCTCCCCTTCTGATTTACCCCAATTCACTTTTCCTTTCCTTCTCCTAATGTCCTCCATTTTATTCCTTATGTTCCACAAGTAAGTGAAACCATATGATAATTGACTTTCTCTGCTTGACTTATTTCACTCAGCATAATCTTCTCCAGACTCATCCATGTTGATACAAAAGTTGGGTATTCATCCTTTCTGATGGTGCTACGTAATATTCCATTGTATATATGGATGACATCTTCTTTATCCATTCATCTGTTGAAGGGCATCTCGATTCTTTCCACAGTTTGGTGATTGTGGACATTTCTGCTATTAACATTGGGGTACATATGGCCTTTCTTTTCACTACATCTGTATCTTTGGGGTAAATACCCAGTAGTGCAATTGTAGAGTCAAAGGGTATAGAACTGTTTTCTTTTAATACTTCTCTTTTCCCACCATCTTTGCTATTTCCTTCTTAGGACTCTTATGCATAAATGAGGCTTCATTGGGACTGATTTTTTTTACCTGGCTAACATCCAGTCTTTGGGTAAGGCTTATGATAGATGTTTTCACCACCAGGAAGCCTGTCTTGAACTTTTTTTTCCTTACTGAGAGCATAGGCATATCTCCATCATGGTACTCACCTCGTGGTATTTCTATTTGTCTATTTGGGTATGTGCCTAATCACTTAAAAACGTGAATTTCTAAAGGTCTGGGAGGACTGCATATGATTCATGTTGAATTCTACTTGCCTACCATCATGCCTGGCTCATAGTGGGCACTCCAGAAATGTCAAATGAATGGGTAAGGAAAAGGATGCAATGGCAAGGATGCCCTGGGCCACAGGAAGACTCAGCTGGCTTGTCGGTGCCTCTGTAGGTCACAGAAATTTTAGGTGCTTAGAATACACAGTCTCAACATCTGCTTGTTTGGGAGTCCCATCAGAAAAGCTCAGAAAAAAAAATTTGTTTTAGCCTCCCTTCCATAGTAGGTATCTATTCGAAGCTTTTAAAATAAAGTTAAGAAGATTAAGATAAAACAGCAATTTAAATATGACATTTTAGATTAAATAACACTTCTGGGAATTCCAAAGCATTCTAAAAAAAAAAAGGTGGAATCTTTTCCTACAAAAATCTGCCCTACAAATGATACACGTTTTAATTTTACTGTGTTTCTTGGATAAATTTGAAGTAGTCACATACTCTGTGCATGAACATGGATATATATATACATACATATGATATTTACCATGTATCTTAATTATGGTGTTTAGTGGTTCAAATACTGAATATAAATGGTAATTCTATCATTTTTCTTCAGTTTCTGCAAGTAAAAATTGGAGGCAGTCATAATTATCATCATGTTTATAGGAGAGAATTTAAAGAACTTTTTCTGAAAAAAATAAAATACTAAAAATAAAAATATGAGGTACTAATTCTAAATCCAAAAACAACTAAAACCCATTCATTTCTTTAGTAGTTGGCCTGTGATTCATTTTTAAATTAATATAGATGAGATGAAATGAGCATAACCCAGAGCAATCTTTTCTTTAGTGGACTTGGTGATGAAAGTGGCTTGTCTTCCAACTTCAAAATAGTTTCCTGAAAAGATGTGAACAATTAAATCAATAATTAAAGCTGAATAATGACATATTTAAAAAGTTAGGTATGGAGTAGTTAGTACTTGGCTTCATGTGGGCAATGCAGAGGAGTTGAACTATGTATTTGCATTTGCCCCATCTGAAATTATATGATTTGGAAGGAGGGAAACATTTCTTTCTTTTTTTTTTTTTTAAAGATTTATTTATTTATTTATTTCACAGAGGGAGAGAGATCACAAGGAGGCAGAGAGGCAGGCAGAGAGAGAGAGGGGGAAGCAGGCTCCCCGCTGAGCAGGGAGCCCGATGCGGGCCTCGATCCCAGGACCCTGGGATCATGACCTGAGCCGAAGGCAGCGGCTTTAACCCACTGAGCCACCCAGGCGCCCTGGAGGGAAACATTTCTTGACAAATCAGGTGGGTCACTGCCAATTTTGATCAAAGAGAAGCTCTGGCAGAATACTCTAAATCCCAAAGATCCTTGGGATTTATAAACCAGTTATAAATTCTCTGCTGGAGAATTTTGCAAATACAGGGAACACATTGATACTATTAATTAATGAGCAAAACTTAAAAAAAGAAAGAAAGAAAGGATTTCAAAAGGATGACACTCCTGAATATGAATATTGATGATCCTACTTTAAGGTCAAAGAATATATATAATAGGGCGCCTGGGTGGCTCAGTGGGTTAAAGCCTCTGCCTTTGGCTCAGGTCATGATCTCAGGGTCCTGGGATTGAGCCCCGCATCGGGCTCTCTGCTCACTAGGGATCCTGCTTCCTTCTCTCTGTGCCTGCCTCTCTGCCTACTTGTGATCTCTCTCTCTGTGTCAAATAAATAAAATCTTTGAATAAAAAAAAGGATATATATAATAAATATTAATGGATACCTCCTTTTTTTCAAAGAGGTAAAGTATCACTCTTAGAAGAGTTATATTTTAAAATTCTAATTATGATGTTCTTTAATTCTCAACGGAGTTCTATACCCTAAAAAATCTGAAATATCTGTTTGACTAGTAATTCCCATTCAGTAACAGTGCTGTACCCACTGACCACACGCATGCTCTAGCGCCATCTAGCTAGATTCCAAGGTAATTCGTTACAACTCAGTTCTGCTTCTAGTCCGCAATTATTCCAACTTTTCTTTTCATCTTTTAATTATACTGTATTATTAGATGTTTCTTTTTTCCCTTCTCTTTAAACATACCCCCCAGGGATATTTTTTATTATCCTGACTTAAATAGTCTAATGTGGTAAATGGAGTCCCCCTCCTAGGAAGGGGGATTCATTAGCGATAAACTCCCGGCACATCACAAAACATTTGTTTCTATCATAAACATCAGGCTCTGATGAGGTTTGCGTTTTTGGCAGGTTGTTCCATGAAGTTACTAGAATTACAATGTTAGTTGCCTCTACTTACACTTGAATTATTTTTTGACAGTCAAGACCAGGTTAAGGTAAGATTCTGGCTCGAGTAGTACACGTTTCTCAAATAGGTCAAACTTGGCAGCCCTTGAGTGCCAGGCTGAGGAAGCAGGGAGAAAATGGAGTGAGAGACTGGGGGTGAAGGTGGGAATCATCCACTGGAGAAGCAGAGGATGACTTTAAAGAGGAGAGTCCTAAACAAAACCAAGAAACTTGAAAAGGGGGGAGTAGAAAAAGGAGAAGGGAGACACAAAATAGAGAAATCAAACCGAGGGACAGACAGGTCAGTCTGGGGTAAAGAAAGTATAAGAATAAAGGAAATCCAACAAAGAATAAAGAAATAAAGAAAGAATAAAAGAGGAAAGCCGAGAATAGGGATTTGTTTTCGCCTTCACAGTTAACATTCTTATGTGATACTACCTATTTGAAAACCAGGGTCCTCAAACTGGAACCAAATCAACATTGTTGATAGTTAACTAATCCACTAACATTCACAGTCTTGATCTTTATTTGATAGGCAGAAATTTACAAGGGTTGACAGTACATTTTGAAATAAGAAGCTCACCTTTTTATGCCCTCCATCTTCAGAGTCCTTTTACTTCTACAAAAGAAAAAATTAAAGAAAATTGAGATTGACTTTAGTAAGTACTTTACGTATTACTAAGTTTTTTCATAGTCAGAGATGCTGAGATATTCACAGATGCCCAAAATACGTTGAGAGATATTCAGAGCTTCCTCCATGAGAATAAATTGGTATTACTGTATAAAATCATATTTCAAATGGCTTTTCTTACAGTTGACAATGAATCAACTCATCATAATAGATGCATATGCAAGGGTTTTTGACAGTTCCTTAATGGAAAAGAATATAAGCAGAGCAGAATCTTTACAAGTATACTGAAGAAGGAAACATTATGTTAGAAACAGTATTTAACCTACATCTTTAGTGTTTTTAGAGTTGCATAATAATATTTTTTAAAACTGAAGTATAATTAACATAGAGTGTTCTATTAGTTTCAGGTGTACAATACAATGATTCAACAATTCCATACATTTCTCAGTGCTAATCAGGATAAGTGTACCCTTAATCCCCTTTCTCTATTTCACCCATCCTCCTCCCTCCCCTCTGGCAAACACCAGTTTGTTCTCTGCATTTAAAAGTCTGCCTTTGTTTATTTGTAATACTAATGGTTTTGTAAAAATTTTTTTAACCATTTCTCATTTAATGAATGTGTCACGTGATTCTGCAAGACTTTCTCTTTGATATTCCTCAGTGCTACTTTGTGTCTCTATGATCTCAATCGCCCATATGGTTTGCCTAACTCTCCAGCTTTTGTGCAGGAAACACTCTATCATAAATGACATTTGTACTTCTCAGAGACTGGTTACTAATCCTTGCTTTGTTATGAACTGATAATTAAGATATGAGCAGGTATTGGGTTAAGACTTACCTCCTCATAAACATTTTTCAGAAAGAGATCTATATCTATCTATCTAATCATCTATATATTAAACAATAAGATAATTTGTTTTTCCATTCTACAAGAGACCCAGAAGTGGGTCAGGTTCTAGAGTAGGTAATGCAATGGCTCATATGTCATCAAGGACTCAAATTCTTTCTTTTTTTTCTTTCTTTTTTTTTTTTTTTGGTATCTTCAGAGGCCCCTCACTCTTAAGCTGATTTTTGTCAGGGTCATAGATTGTGGCTGCAGATTCAAATCAACAGTGCTCAGAGGAAGATGGACTCAAGACTTTTAGATCCTTTTTTTTTTTTTTTTTTTAAGAGGTGAAGCAAGCTTTCTCAGCAGCCATCCAAGAGACTTGTTCTGATGCCTTGGTAAGGATTGAGTCACATGTTTATTCCTAATCATGGAAAGGGGTGATTTTACAATGATGGGCTAACAGTGGCTCTTAGTCTTGGCTGCATTTGAAAGTTAGAGAAACTACTGATACCTGGATCCCACCCCCAGAGATCCTGGGATGCAGCCTGAGGCATTGAGAGTTTTAATGGAAAGATATTTTGAAATGGATTCTTAAAGGAAAGAAACCTTCAAGAGTTAAAGAAATAAAAAAGGCACAGCAGGAGGTGGAATACATATTTTTTGATGAAAGTTCTCCAGTCGCCATGGGGGTCTACTGTTAAGGCAGAAAAAAGGTCAGTCTCAAGAAATTTTAGCATCATCCCCTTCAATCATTTACAGAGATTTGTCAATAGGGCTTGTGCCATGTGGCTGGAGAATTGCATGAATATGAAATTATGGCCCCTTCAGCACTTTGGCCAGGTACTGTCTGACTCCTAGACATCCGGTTGCATCAGTGAAGCCACAGAATGTCCTGTGTGCTTTTGCGCACGTTGAATGGGTGAGTGCAGGCTGAAATCCAGCTCTCCCGGATCCTAGGTCCTTCACTCTGGCACCCAACTGCATCCCTTTGAGGTCCCTTGTCGGACAGTGAGGTCTTTGTGGAGGGTGACAAATACAAACCTTTTCATTACTTCTCCTCTCTATCTAGAATGATGAATTTTGGCTTATTTATAATAACTCAAAGAAAAAATAAAAATGTAAAATATGTTATACTCTGTATAGTTCTACTTTATTTAGATTCTCTTCTAAGGAGACCTTATTATATGCTGTTTGATGTCCTTCCAAAACATGGAAAAATTTCTAGTTTTTTATTCTAAAGACTCATAATAAGATAATAAAGAATATTTCAGTGTTTTCTTATTGTAAAAAATACTAGTTCGGGAATGGTTCCTTGGGGCTCCTTCCTGAATGCCTGATCAAGATCCTTAGCTGTCTAGCTGCATGTATTCATGATTCATTTTCTGAAGTTTTAGAGTAATGATCCCTGACTTTTAAAAAATGAGCAGTTCTGTGTTGCTTCAGTTGAACGCCTAAGGACAGATAGTCTCCCCAGAAAAGCAGAAGCATAAGACCAGGTGGCAGTTTTATTTCTAATCCAGAGCTTCCTAATAACCATTTTTTTTTTAATTTCGGGAAAGATAGCCCTTATGATTTTTCTCAATTTCTTCATGGGTACAAGGCACTATAAAAAGTACTTCATTTTAATTCCTCTCCCATCACAGCTATCAACAGGCATTGCATGACATATTTTATAGGCATTATCTCATTTATTATTGATAATGACCCAACCAAGTTAGGCGTTTTGTCCTTGTTGCAGATGAGGAAATTAGAAAGCAACATGTTCAAGGTCACACAGCCAGTAGTGCTAGAGCCGGAATTTGAATTCAAGATCTAACTTGGAAATTAGTGCTGAGGTGGGTCTAACTTGGAAGCCACCCTTTCATTAGGTGGTATGAGCACTAAACAAATGGATAGATGATAGAAAGTTAGACAGACAGATGGATGGATAGATAGATAAATGTGTAAATTTTTGGGTTTCTACAATATTGGATTACCTAATATTGGATTTGTTGTTTACTGAATATTTTAAAAAAACATATTGGGCTGGGGCACCTGGGTGGTTTAGTTGATTAAGTGTCTGACTCTTGATTTCGGCTCAGGTCATGATCTCAGGGTCCCAGGATTGAACTTCGTGTCTAGATCTGTGCTCAGTGGAGTGTCTGCTTAAGAATTTTCTCTCTCTCTCCCTCTGCCCCTCCCCCATCACTCTCTCTCTTAAATAAATAAATAGATCCTTAAAAAAAAATATATATATATATATATAGGGTCTATGAAGGGATATAATTATTGCCAGCTAATAAAAATAGCCACAACAATGACAGTCATTAGAACTAAGTGTGCACTTATTATGAGCAAAGTGTTCTGCTAGGCAGCTTACATAATAATAATGATGATGATAAAAAGAACAATAGTACTATCATTACTACTACCAAGTAAGAGCAAATAGTAATTAAAATGTATTTTAATTTAAAATGTCCCAGCTTCTTTTCCAAGTACTTCACATGGATTATCTCAATCCTTCTGACAACCATACAAGGTGGGTTCCATTATTCCTTTCATTTTTCAAATGAAGGAATGGAGGTGGGATGTCAAGTACTTTTCTCAGAATCATCTAGTTAGTAAGTAGCAAAGCTGAAGTTTGAACCCAGGTCATTTTATTCTAATGTCATGTATTCTACTACATCGTGTGAGGTGGTCACTGAAATAAAATAATGTATATAATGTGGTCATTGAAATAAAACAATGTTTCTTTAAAATCAGCTATGATTTCAGGGCACGTGTGTGGCTCACAGAGTCTGCTTGAGATTCTCTGTCTCCCTTTCCCTCTGCCCATCCCTGCCTCAAATAAATAAGTCAATCTTTAAAAAAAAATCAACTATGATCTCTTTCACTGAATTACATTTAAGAATAGTCATTCTTGGGGCACCTGGGTGGCTCAGTCGCTAAGCATCTGCCTTCAGCTTAGGTCCTGATCTCAGAGTTCAGGGATCGAGCCCCACATTGGGCTCCCTGCCCAGTGGGAAGCCTGCTTTTCCCTCTTCCACTCCCTCTGCTTATAATCCCTCTCTCACTGTCTCTCTCTCTGTCAAATAAAAAAATAAAATCTTAAAAAAATTTAAAAAAAAGAATAGTCATTTCTATGGTGGTAAGACTCTAGGTCAATATTATATAACATATATGTATAATGTTAAAGAGACAAATTGCCTAAATTAGATTCTCTTAAAAGTGTTTTCTAAACAGAATACATAGTTTTCAATATTCTATGCCCTATGGACAGGTTCACATAAAGTAATTCCAAAAATACTGCTTTTTGGATTTCAGCAAATCTATTTCCAGTTTTAATGAAGTTTTGACAATAAACTTATTAGAGCAGACCATAGAACCAGTCTTTTGTCAGAATCAAATAAAATCTAGGACAATACATTTTATTATTATGTGAGACCACCATTCTTAAAATTTTAAAATGTGAGTATTTCAGTAAGCGAGTTTTAGACTATGGACTTGTTAATTTGGAGTGTCTGTAGATTTTGTAAATGGGTGTACCATGTTTTTCTCACAGTTCACTGCCATTGATGAAAATGCAGTCGGTTTTCATACGTACTAATCTCCCATAGATGAACAGGATGGGCCTCTCTGACTTTAGGAAAAGGCTACTAAGGTGGTTCTCTTTGTTGGCATTGATGTTTCTACTGAATTCAATGTGGAATTCAACGTGCTGTGTTCATTGTGTTAGGCTCTATGGGTGATGCAAAGATGGGGCTGAGCACCTGTTCTTGAGTGGCTCAAGCTAGTGGCAAGTTGGAGCCTTCAAGCCACTCTTAACATTAGGCTGGTGGTTATGCATACTGTTAACAGTCAAGCAAACCCAAGTGCCATAACAATATGTGGTTGAGGGAATTCACTTCTGATTGAGAGGGATTCTCATTCATGATCTGATATTCACCTATCATGATCTGATATTCTGAGGTGAATTCTCAGAATCAGAGGAATTCTGGGAGGTGTTTTTTGTTTTGTTTTGTTTTTAAAGATTTTATTTATTTATTTGACAGAGAGAGCCAGAGCCAGAGATGAAACACAAGCAGGTGGAGTAGGAGAGGGAGAAGCAGATTCCCCACTGAGTAGGGAGCCCAATGGGGGACCTGATTCCAGGACTATGGGATAATGACCTGAGCTGAAGGCAGACACTTAATGACTGAGCCAGCCAGCACCCCTCTGGGAGGTGTTTTAAGAGATGGAATTTGAACTGGATTTAAAGGTTATGCAAGGTCTTAAAGTTGGTATGTGGGAGGGAAGATCATTAGTAGGAGTACGAGCTTTGGAACTAAATAGGCCAAGCTAAGAATAGTAGCCCAAACTCTTTTCTCTGTTAATATTGGGTATGTCACCTCACCTTTCCCACCTCAGTTTTCTCACCTGCAAAAAGAGGACAAATTATTTACTTCATAGAAGGTTTTTTTTTTCCCTCCAAGAGGAGAGAGAGAGAGAGAGAGAGAGAGAGAGAGAGCATGTGCAAGCACATGTACATGTGATTGGGGGGAGGGGCAGAAAGAGAGGGAGAGAGAGAATCCTAAGTAGGCTCCATGCCCAGTTGATCTCACAACCCTGAGATCATGACCTGAACCCAAACCAAGAGTCGGATGCTTAACTGACCGAGCTACCGAGGCGCCCCTGCTTCGTAGAAGTTTTGTGAGGATTATATGATAACCTAAAAAAAATGCCTAATGTAGTACCTGAAATGTTATAGGTACTTGATAAACTGCATGAGCATACAATAGACAACATGTACACACAAACACTCAAGAAATAATGTGCCCATGTGAATACAGGTTGTTACATTTTCAGTATTTTATTGGAGAATTGTTAATTGATAGTCAGAATTAAGTGAGTTTGGCTCAATTTTTAGCTATGTCTTCTTGCCCCTTAAGTGATTTTTACGTGGTTTGACGATCTTCCTTTGCTATTCATAAGAGGAATCCTAGATTTTCCTGGAAATTAAAGTTTCCCAGGAAAAAAGGGAGTTCTGAGGTGAAGATATAGAAAGGTGAATGTCAGGCAGAGTGTTTTTTTACAAATTTGGAAGCCTATTTCCTCTGTAATAAAAAGCAGAATGCGAAGTCTATTTCTTTTAAGAATGACTTAGTCTTTTATGTGGGAGACAAATATTGTTATTACTGAGAGAATGGAGCAACCATTGACCTGTGAATGACGGTGGTTACCTAATAGTACGCAGAGTGGGTGACGAGTCCACTGGAAAGCAGCCCAAGGAGAAGTGTGTGATGCCATAAAATGAGAAGGCTTTCTTTTGTGAGTTCTCATCTGCAGATTGAAGGAGACTCGCTTTTTACATTAAATGAGGACATCACAGAGGATGTCCACCCGGAGATGAAGAGGTTTTGTTCTTTGAGTGGACCTAGTGAAAGCCTGGCTGGGGGGCACCGCCTCATCTATTTGATGGCTAGAAATGTGGCACGGAGCCCAGAAATGAGGTCAGAGTCTTTGGATGTGGAGGAGAGGTTTTTCAAGATTTTTTTTTTTTTTCTGGTGTGATAGCCTGACTCATGGAAAACAAATCAATTCCATAGGAATTTGCCCCTGAACCTAGGTTTTTTAGTTGAGGAATCAATACAGAGAAAAAATTGCTTATTTATTTTGTCTTAATGAACAATTTACCCTGAGTAACATTGGGGTACATGTAGGTTACTCATATTCCTTTCAAGTATCTCTGTTTAAAAACACTACTAACTATTATTCTGTATAAATTTCTTTTTTTTAAAGATTTTATTTATTAATTTGACAGAGAGAGAGAAAGAGAGAGCACAAGCAGGGGGAGTGGCAGGTAGAGAGGGAGAGGGAAAAGCAGGCTCCCTGCTGAGCAAGGAGCTGGATATGGGCCTCAATCCCAGGACCCTGATATCATGACCTGAGCCCAAAGCAGGCGGTTAACCGACTGAGCCATCCCGGTACCCCTATTCTGTGTAAATTTCTAAAAATATATATATAACTTGAGGACCTCTTCCAAAGAATGCTTTTTGACACGATGAAAATTGGGAATAATTATATTAAACATAACCTATCCTAAGAGTGTACTATTAAGAATTCCTCTTTAAGGGCGCCTGGGGGGCTCAGTGGGTTAAAGCCGCTGCCTTAAGCTCAGGTCATGATCCCAGGGTCCTGGGATCGAGGCCCACATCGGGCTCTCTGCTCAGCAGGGAGCCTGCTTCCTCCTCTCTCCTC
>LNAC01001300.1:52297-89904 GCA_002007465.1 Ailurus styani
CCCTTATGATATTTTGAGGGCCATATTTAAATATTTATATTTACGTACTTTATAAATATACCAGAAAATTTAAAAAAATCATCAGTTCAAAGCATATTTGAGGCCTTTGGGGTATACATTGTGAAGAAAAGAGATTTTAAAAAATACCTGCTCTTGTGGAAATTACATTTAAATTGGGGGAAATGGATAATGCACAACATACTAGATATTTAAANATTTTAAAAAATACCTGCCCTTGTGGAAATTACATTTAAATTGGGGGAAATGGATAATGCACAACATACTAGATATTTAAATCATGTAGTTTGGTGCTAAAATCTGTGAAAGCAGAGAAAACAAGACAAAGTACAGGGGAGTAAGCTATTCCAGGAAAACAATTAAAATAATTTTTGTTCTTAGGTTGGTTGGTTGTTTGATAGATAAATAAATAAATAATAAATAAATAATATACAGCACTTCAAAATCTAGTGATAGAAATGGTGCTGGTATGTAAGGCAAATGTGATGTATAATGCAAAAGAGAAACAATCTTTAAGTTCTTTTCCATGTTCTGTGATTTCAGTCTAATTATGAACATTAAATCATTCCTATACCTGTATTCCAGGCCCTGTAATTGAACACAGTAAATGGTTATAACCTCCTTCCCCAATTGGATATCAGATTAGTCCTTATACCTGCTGTGCACATTTTTGAGGTAACTATGTGACAAATTTCACATACACATAAAGACTTAGACACAGATATTCATTGCATCAGTGTTTTCAAAGGTAGAAAACTGGAAAAAGGCCAATGTCCATCAGTGGAGGAATGGATAGGTAAATTATCGTCATATTGGAAATTATGGAGCTGTTAAAATATTGAGCTAAGATTACATATGTCATCATGGAACACTCTTTAAGATACATTGTTAAATTTTAAAGAAAATAAGTTTCAAGACAATGTGTCTACTTAGATGATACTAGTAAACAAATTCAAACAATATAAACTATGTATTTTGATATGTATGGTAGATCACTTTATTTCCCAACTCTTCCTTTTGCCTCTGTAATAGAATTGGACATTAACATCATTTTTATATGAAATGCTGACATTGTCACATAATGAATTGCTGTAGTTATTTGTGTCTGTATATGCCTACCCCTCCTCTTCCTGGACGTAGAATGTGTTTTGATTAATGGAATGCTAGAGGGCAGGATGTGAGCAGAAGCTTTAAGTTTACTTGTCTGGTTTTGCCTGATCTCTTACATGTCTACTGTCTGCCATGAGAACTTAATTGATCTAGAGCCTGAAGCAGAGTTGCCTTAGCTGCTCCATAATCCCTAGACCAATAAAAATAAATGTTCTAAGTCACTGATTTTTGAGGTTGATTGTTATGCAGTATTATTGCTACAACAGCTGACCCATACAATATGTTTGTGTGTGAGTCCTTAGAAAAGATCAGGAACAATAGTCACGAGACTATAATCTTTATCTCTAAGAATTCAGATTGGATGTGAAGAGGGAATTAAAATTATTTTTTATACTGTTGAATTTATTTTAATTTTTTAATTCAAGTTTTGAGTAAGTGATATACTTTTTATGTTTCACACATTGAAACAGTATTACAAATAGACACTAAGAAGATCAGCTCCCATTCTTTTCTCCATCCACCCCATTTCTGCAACCTATAAATAATAAATTAGTATCTTGTTAATCTATTCAAGTTCTTAAGGATAATAAAGCAAAAAACAAATGTATGTTTTTATTTTCTCCTTTTAGTACCTAGGTTTTGTTCTTGACATTGATTTTTTTTTCTCACATTTGTATGTAATAGAGATCTTGTCATTTTAGTACACACATAATTATTCCTTCCTTTACTTTTCACAATTTTACAATAATTTTTACAATAATATTACAAGAATATTTTTATAATAATTTTTACAATAATATTACAATTGCATATTATTCCATAATAACTTAGTTTATTCAATCAGTCCAATATTTGCTAGGCCCTTGGATTATTGCTAAACCTTTTCTACTATAAAACAGTGCCCACAATGAATAATCTTGTACATATCATTCTGTAAGTGTAGAATCATCTGCAAATATAGTTTCTTTTCCTTGCCAGTTTTTACTGCATGAAATGTTTTCTCTTGTGTAAATATTTAGCTGAATACGTTTAATACAAGGTTAAATAGCAGTGTTAATAGAGGCCATCATTTTCTGGTTCTTCCAGTTTTTTTTCCCATTAAGAAAGATGCTGGTGTTTGGTCTGGGCTGATCTACAGTCATGTTGCATCAATTGGGTTCTTTGCAATAGACAGTTAAAGGAAGATTGTTTCTCTGTTCACACACTTCTGACACCAAATGTGTGGGGTTTTCACTCCAAGCAATTCCCCAATTCTCTGCAGACACCAACTGGGTGTTCCTACAATTTAATTCAATTCTTTTCTTTTTTTTTTTTCAATTCTGACAGTAACTGCCTGGAGCTAAGACAGACCCCTTGGGTTACAGGCTCAGTCCCACAAGACTGCCTCTAACTTCAAACGCCAATTGCAGGTAATGGGTTCCTAGGTTACCTATGCTTCTGTCCAACTTGATTACAAATTGGAGGTTCCCATGACTTCTTCTTCAGGTTCCATAATTTGTTATTACATGTTACAGAACTCAGGAAAATACTTATTATTACTAGTTTATTATAAAGGGCATAAAGGATAAGAATGAACAGTCAAATGGAGAAGTACACAAAGTGAGGTCTGAAGGGTTACAGGTGTAGGAACTTCTGTCTCTGTGGAATTTGGGTGTGTTTTCTTCCTGGCATGTAGAGGTTTTCACCAACTTGGTTTGCTCTCTGAACCCCCTTATTTAGGATTTTTACGAAAGTTCCATTACATAGGTATGATTGATTAAATCATTGACCATTGATGATTAACTCAATCCTCAGCACCTCTCTCCTCTCTAGATGTTGGAGAATGGGTCTGAAACTTTCAACCCTCTAATCCCCTGACTGGTTCCTCTGGAAACCAGCCCCCATCTTCCAGGAATCATCTCATTTGCTTTAACTCATAGAACTTTGAAAAGGGCTTATTATGAATAACAGAAGCTGCTCCCTAGCTCCTGCCACTTAGGAAATTACAAGGGCTATAGAAAACTTTTGCGCCAGGAACAGAGGATAAAGAACAAACCTGTATTTCTTATTATATCATAATGCCACAACAGTACAATCAAACTAAGTAATTAGTGAGAATTTAATGAAGAGAAGCCTTTTATAAAATGCTGGGCAGTAAAAAGCATACCTAAAAGAGATGGTGACATTTGTGGAACCAACACTAGTGAGGTAGCATGTCCCTCCTTAGGACCAAAGGGGAAGTTGGAAATGGAGGTTCTGGCAACAGAGAGCTGTCGGCGAGCCTCCTGAAAGAAACTGCAGCCTTCAGTAAAAAGTCGCTTTAACCCTGCAATCTTGTCTAACTGGCTTAATCCAAACAGAAACTACGATTGTATGATTACGTGAGGACCGTACAAGTTAGCCTGCCACGACGGAAAACAGGATGAAGAAGAGGGAAAGTGGATCTAGACGGGTCACACAGGGATGAGCCAGCACACATATTAAGGAAGTGCCACTGAATCCTTTTACCGAATGCTTTAAATTTAAGAATGTAATTGAATTTATTATGTTAGGTACACATGCAGATGATCATAGGATTTCCTTTATAGATCATCAATATAACCATAAGTTCTATTAAGATATTGTGTTATATTCCTTAATATTGAGCCATTCCTTCATGCCTAAATCTAACTTTATGCCTAATATTTTACCACTTTTTAAACTTCATAAAAATTGAATAAAATATGTACACTAATGTGTCTGCTTCTTTTGTTTACTATTTGACATTCATTCATTTGTGTGTAGATATGTATAGATATGTGTTTTATTTTGTGAATATTCTATCCATTCTACTGTTGAATATCTTTCTACTGTTGAACATTCTAGTTTAGGCTATTAAAAATATTGCTGTGGAACATTCTTATAAATGTCTTTTATTTTATTTTTTTTTTAAAGATTTTTATTTTATTTATTTGATGGGAGAGAGAGATCACAAGTAGGCAGAGNCATTCTTATAAATGTCTTTTATTTTATTTTTTTTTTAAAGATTTTTATTTTATTTATTTGATGGGAGAGAGAGATCACAAGTAGGCAGAGAGGCAGGCAGAGAGAGAGGAGGAAGCAGGCTCCCCGCTGAGCAGGGAGCCCGATGCGGGCCTCGATCCCAGGACCCCGAGATCATGACCTGAGCCGAAGGCAGAGGCTTTAACCCACTGAGCCACCCAGGTGCCCCTAAATGTCTTTTAATATACATATTTACACATTTCTATTTACCTAGGAATAAAATTGCTGGGTTGTTAGGAATGCTTATTTTAAGCTTTACTAGATACTGCTAGGCAGTTTTCCAAAGTAATTGTACCACTTTACACTCCCATCAGCAACACACTAGATCCCCAGTTGCTCCATATTCTTGCTAAGTCCTTAATTTTAGCCATTCTAGTGGGTTTTGAATGGTATCTCAATGTGATTTTATTTTAATTTCCCTCCTTTCTAATGAGGACAGATATCTTCCCATGTATTTATTGGACATTTAGATAGTCTCTTTTTTGAAGTGACTATTCAAGTTGTTAGCTAATTTTTCTATTGGATTTTTTTTCTAATTTTATTTTGAGGTCTTTATATATTCTGGATATGAGTCCTTTGTCATATTTTTTTTATTGTATTCACTCACATCTGACTTTGTCTCTCTGCATTCTTAGGATTCCTTTTGGCAAATAAAAAGTCTTAATTTTTATGTGGGCTGGTTAGTTAATGTTTTCCCTATTTATAGATTTTGCTTATCCAAAGTTCCCGAAGATAAGAATGATTCTGTTTTCTTTTAAAACTGTCCTGTCCAAAACCGTAGTGACTATCTACATATAGCTATTTAAATTTAAATGTAAATTAATTAAAGTTAGATTACATTAAGTCAAAAATTCGGTCTCTCCACTGCTCTAATAACAGTTCAAGTGCTCAGTAGCCACAGGCTACCTTGTTGGATACTGCAAATATAGAATATTTCCATTTTCACAAGAATTTCTATTGGACTGTGCCATGAAGAAAAGTGGGAAGATGAAGAATTAAACTGGAACCATATTCCTATAGGAACTAGAACTCCTGGGGTCACCTGGGTGGTTTAGTCAGTTAAGTGTCTGCCTTCAGCTCAGGTGATGATCTAAGGGTCCTGGAGTTGAGTCCTGCATCAGGCTCCCTGCTCAGTGAGGACCCTGCTTCTCCCTCTCCCATTGCCTGCCGCTCCCCCTGCTTGTGTTCTCTCTCATTCTGCCAAATAAATAAATAAAATCTTAAAAAAAAAGGAACTAGCACTCCTTATATTTGATTTGTAGCAATGAGAATTAATCATGTTATTTTTATAATTAAAATGGTAAAGCAAAAAATTAATTATTTCATAAGCATTGTTTTGAAAAGAAGCAGGCATGATTGTAGGTATATTGTAATCTGATACATAGCCGAACCTCTACAAGATCACTTTACTATAAGCTAACAGGAACACAAATTTGGTATTTGACTGACCATGATACAACCAGTCCCCCAAACAGACTTCTATTGCCACGTAGAGAAGTTTAAGGAACCTCCTCCAAGCATTCCCATTAGTTTGGAGACCATGGTAAATCGTTCCCCTTTAAAAATCTCCTTAATTTAAAAATCTTTACTCTTCTGTTTAACATATTTTCTTTTACTTCATCTTTAGTACATTAAAGAATTTTTTTTTTGTTTTTGTTTTTCTAAAACATAGCTGATACCTTTTCTTTCATTGTAAAGTTCTTGGTTGTCTAGAGATTATGATATGGTTATGAGGCAAAAGTTTAAAAATATTTTTCTTGGTTCAATTTTAATTTGATAAGATTATAAGTTGGATTTTAAGTAATTTATATGATTTTTCAGTGTGGAACCCAGATAGAAATCCAGTGATTAAGGGCTGCCTCCTACTTGATGAACTCCTTCAGGGATTAAAGGGTAACTTGTTAACCACTTAGAAAATAAACAGATTGGTTAAAGCCCATGTAGTCCTGAACTGTTCTGATTTCCAAAGTTACATATCAGACTTTGAACTAGAGAAAAGTGACAAGTTGAAAGGACTAAACAAAAATTCGCTTCCTGAAGGGTCTACTGACAATGATAAAATATTTCCTTCACAGATAGCCTGGGTGTGGGTGTTTTACCCCAAAGATAACAGTGCAGTTTTCCTGATAGTTTTGCAGAATACTTATATTTTGGTAACTTAATTTTTCTTCTCTCTCTCTCTCTTTTTGTTTTTAAAGATTTCTTTCTTTCTTTACTTGAGAGAGGGAGAGAGAGAACACACATACATGAGCCTGTGCATGCAGCGGAGGGAGGGGGAGAGGTGGGGGAGGGAGGGGGAGAGAGAATCTGAGGCAGACTCAGTACTCAGCATGGAGCTGTCCCAGGGCTTGATTTTATGACCCCAAGATCATGACCTGAACCAAAACCAGGAGTCAGTCACTTACCCGACTGCACCACCCAGGCACCCCGGTAACTTAATTTTTCTAAACAGAATGCAGTCTACATTTTCTCAAACAAAACAGAAGAATATTGAAATCTGACAAGTTCTTTGTAGTACCTACTTCCAGAACATACTGTATGCTCTTCCAGCACTTTTCACGGTTTTAATGATTTGGTTATTTTGAAATCCTTTGTCTAACATCTGTCTTTCCAGCTATACTGTCAGCTACAGAGGAAAGGGCTGTATCTGTTTTGTCTAAAAGTATCTCCACTTTTTTTTTTAAAGATTTTATTTATTTATTTGTCAGAGAGAGAGCACAAGCAGGGGGAGCAGCANATCTCCACTTTTTTTAAAAAATATTTATTTATTTGTCAGAGAGAGAGCACAGCAGGGGGAGCAGCAGGCAGAGGGAGAAGCAGGCTCCTNTGCTATGCAGGGGGCCTGATACAGGACTTGATCCCAGGACCCTGGGATCATGACCTGAGCTGAAGCCAGATGCTTAACCAACTGGAGCCACCCAGGCATCCTTATCTCCACTTCTTAAGACAGTATCCAACCCTCTGTGTATACTGAGGCTATGGGAAGCTTAGAGTTTAAAACTGCTGGGACACCTGGGTGGCTCAGTTGGTTAAGTGTCACTCTTGGTCAGGCTCAGGTCATGTTCCCAGGGTCCTGGGATCAAGACTGCGTGGAGCTTCACATGGAACCCATGCTGGGCTCCACAGTCAGTGTGGAGTTGGCTTGAGGCTCTCCCCCCTCCACCATGTGTGCCCCCCTCTCTCAAATAAATAATCTTAAAAAAAAAAATAAAACTGAAAATAAGCGCTCCAATGTTTGTAGGTTTACTTGGACTCTTATTCTAAGATGCTTTTCCAAAAGCTTATTCAATAGAATTTCTAATAATTGGTANGTCCCGCTCCACCATGTGTGCCCCCCTCTCTCAAATAAATAATCTTAAAAAAAAAATAAAACTGCAAATAAGCGCGCCAATGTTTGTAGGTTTACGTGGACTCTTATTCTAAGATGCTTTTCCAAAAGCTTATTCAATAGAATTTCTAATAATTGGTATAATAAGTAGTATCTATTATTAACCTACTTTCCCCCATAGTATTTTGCTTTCTGTTATCTTTTTCTCTTCTACTCTTTCACTGACATTACTTTGTCTCTTCGACTAGACTGAGTATCTTTAGAGCCAGGATGTAGTATTTCCAGTAGGGACTCAATTTTTCCTGATTGATTGGTTAACTGCTTGGTCGAATATATAAAAAATTACTGATCCATTATTAGCATAAATGTCCTTATTGAGTAAGCTTCTACCAAGAAAATAATTCTGAAGCAAAAGTTACACTTTGATGTAAATATATTTACTACAGTTATCTTGGTGGGGAGACAGAAATTATGAAATATTTAATGTATTATAAAAATGTGAGCTATTTATAAATAAAACAATCCGAAACTCAATATTCATATGTGTTATTCCCATCTAAACACTGTCCTTAATAGAAAGTCTTTTTTTTTAAGATCTTATTTATTTATTTTTGTGAGAGAGTGAGCACACACATTAGTGGGGAGAGAGGGGCAGAGGGAGGAGCAGACTCCCCACCAAATGGGGAGCCTGATGCAGGACTTGATCCCAGGATCCTGGGATCAGGGCCTGAGCCCAAGGCAGATGCTTAACTGACTGAGCCACCCAGCCACCCTTAGAAAGAAACTTCTTAAAGCTAAGCCTTAGTGCACCTATTGGGACTGCCTCAAATGTTGAGAATTAACATTGTTGAGTGGCTTCGGTAAAACCATCTTGTTATTATGATCTAACAAGATTAATATTCTCACGAGGATGATAATCAGACTCTGAAGGGATTTTGAGAGAAGATTTCTAAAATACATTTTTAGTGGTGATAGTTCCATGAAATAAGTGCAAGAACATTTCTGGTGGAATACTTGAAGAAAGCTTGACTGATAGGTTCTATGGTATCTGCTAATACAATCTCATTATGGTATGGGTATAAAATATTTGTAGACTACCTTAAAAAGTATAAAGTTTACTTTCACGTTGCATCTCATGTGATCTTTAAAACCAGGAGTTATTTGGAATCTACTTTGTTTTACAGAATAGGAAACTGAAATACAGAAGCATTAAGTGGTTGCACAGGACTTACTAGTTTGTAGTCTTCTGATTTTACAGTCCAGGGTCTTAATGAAAGGTAATAAGTGAAAATCTGTGTTCTAAGATGGCTGACTGAGTCAGCAAAGGAGTCCCAGCCAGTGCCCCAGGGCTCTTCTGGGTTCTTCTCTCTGCCCTCCTTCCCGCATGCGCCAAAAGTACCAAGTGTGTGGAAGTAGAAGGTTATAAATTACCCTCCCATGGGCGCCTGGGTGGCTTAGTGGGTTAAAGCCTCTGCCTTCGGCTCAGGTCATGATCTCAGGGCCCTGGAATGGAGGCCCGCATCAGGCTCTCTGCTCCGCAGGGAGCCTGCTTCCTCCTCTCTCTCGGCCTGCCTCTCTGCCTACTTGTGATCTGTCTCTCTCTCTGTGTCAAATAATAAATAAAATCTTAAAAATAAATAAATAAATAAATAAATTACCCTCCCTGCTTGTGGTCTGGGCTCAGACCTTTGGAGATCATTCTCCTCTGAGCCCGCCAGTGTTAAATAAACCTCTGATCCTCCAAGGTCTCCGAGCACCACTTGATTCTTCTGCAACGATCCAGTCCAGGTTCCATAACAAAGGTAAGACTCTGTTCTTCATGTTTGCCTTGATGTCTTTCCTATGTGAACATCATGGGTTAGGATGGTTTGGTTTCCTACATAGATAGATATAAAAACTAAGCAGCAGGAAGCAGGATCTCTACACTTTCGAGATGATGGAATCAAGTGTAGCTAAAACAAAGGAACACAAGCTGATTCAAGCAGGTGAGAAAGTTCTCAAAGATATTTAAAAATGCTTCTTCCAACTTAGCTTCTTTATGTAGTTGTGTGCATTTTTTAGCCACAAAATTATGGACTTTTTTTTTTTTTGAGGTATATCATTGCAGGAGTGAAAAGTAAACATGATTAACGTGAGGGCTGATGGAAACTATTCTTTTCCTTAGTCTTTCCTCATATATATGCATGTATCTTACATAAAATATACAAGATAACTATTCAGCATTTTTCTACTCTTCTCATTCCTAAGATTTTACTCTTGAAATCTTCATTTATTGAGAGCTTGCTGGCATATTCTGAATAGAGTGTTTTTATTTCAAAAGATGAACTTCAAATAAAATCTCCAATGTCGATTTTGGATTTTACTCTTGTCCCAGCAGGATTTTATCAAGCAACACACTTTCTTTTACTAAGTACATGATTTGAGAAAAGGATTTGAAAGAGGTGGTTCATCTAGTATCATTTAAGAGCTTCCAAATGACCCTAGGGGGCAGCTTGTGGCCTTTGGATTATCAAAAGAAATAAACTTGTCTAAGAAAATCCCACTTGTTGTTATCTAAATTTAAGACATTGACAAGCATTTGATCTTGAGGGTCCCAGTAAAATTTGATAGTAAACATATGAACGGTTGCTTTTCTTTGTTTCCTTTCTCTCTATTGCCCAAACTTAAAGCAACATTGAGTAAGATTAGAACTTTTTTGATTTTGACCTTCTCAATGTTATCAAAAATGAGTAAGGTCAGAATTCATTTCATATGTTGATGTACAAAATGCATATATGCATAATTATTCATTATTTATGATCTTAAGCAGTAGTAGAAGTGGTGAACATTTTAGAATTTTAATTTCTTTAATTCTGTGGGTCTCTGGAAGAATGGATTCTTGAAGACAAATATGTTACCTAGCTGTGATATGCCTAATTTACTGTAAAACTTGGAATCAAATGTAAAAGAAATGAGAAATAATTAATTTGGGTAAAATATGGAATAAAGTAATAGAGTCAATACTAATATTCAGGATATGACTAAGCAGAAGTTATAGAAGTTTCCTCCTAACTTAAAGATTTGTATTTACCATCTCATTGACAATTAATTATTTTATTAATTAAGCAAATAGTACCCCACCATTTGCCAGCCCTTGTTCTAGGCTCTTGATATTTGTAGGTTAATAAAATAGACAAGCAAAATAGACAACAAATCCTGCCCACCAGTCACCTATATATAATGTATAGAAACATTTTATGCACATTCATGCTGTGTATAAAATGCATGTGCACATTTAATAGATTTTAATAACACAGTAAACAATGCTAATTGGTGCTTCTGAAAGCTAAAGAACCATTGGAAACCCATCATATTAGGTCACATGTTGGAGACCCGTTTATTCATTATGCAAAAAATACTTCATACACACACTCAGCATGGAAATGGAATATGAAAACGCATTCTTTACTGCTGTTAGTGATGTAATAATCATGGAGTTGTAAATCCTAAAAATGCAATAACTTGATATGGAGGGTGTGTGGATGGGAAAAGCTCAGTTTACTGACGTCTAAACAGCATTAACCTATGCAATTGTGGCAATAATCCTTAATAATGCAGTATGGTTTCTTTCCTTGATGAAGTAGACTTGCGAAGCCGTAGAGGACTAGTGTGGCTTGTCATCCCTGCACGCTCCATTTGGGTCGAGCAAGATGTCCTTGTTGGTTCATTTTCATCTACTGATAGGAGACTGGATAAAGAGGTGATTCCCCCCCACCACGACCCTTCAATGCTTTTCACACTATGGCTTGAGAATACAATATCTCTGGAAAAATACCAACATTTTCTTGAAGTATGAGACATAATTTTATTAACCAAATTACATATCTTATACTGATTTTAAAGTATTCTTATAGATTTTTATTTATTATAAATTATGTATACATTTTTATCCATATTTATTAAATGACTTATTTTTTACATTTAAAAATATGTTGGGTAAAAGGAAAATGTCTTAGGTGAGTTTAAGAACATATAGAAGAGATTTAAAAATCTTATTTCTACATTGATAGCTAAATAGAATCAACGATCTATCTGATTGCTTTAGGCACATTGAGGCAATTTATCAGAGATGGAGTCATTCCAGAAATCCTCTTCAAAACGCCAGCAATTCACCCAACTTAAGCATTTTAATAAAAAAGACCTTCTGTTCCTGTTGCTTTTGTCCCAGAATTGGGTGGTGGGGAGGGCTGGAGGGTGGTTGGGAGAGAAACAAACTATAGAGTAAGCTTTTAAAAACAGACAAAATGATATTTTCCTTTAGAATGGGCAAGGCAAGTTTCACTGAAAGAAACACATCTCAGGTAAAGCCAGTTTTACTTTTATGCTTCATCTTCTTAAAACTGACTGCAGAGAGGCTCATTGTGTGCCCTACACTTTTTGTTCTGGGCACCTGAGCAGTGCACAATGTATCACTTATCAGTAGAACAAAAGACTCCTTCATCAGGCGAGGGCCCGGGAACATGACAGCTGTGGGCTCAGAGCCTCTGTAGGCTGCTACTTTGCTGGGAAGGAACAGGAAATAGACTATTCATGTGGACTTTCATGTCTAACCCTATTTAATTTGACTCAAGTAAGATTAGCCTCTTTCAAAACATATCCATCCATGTTGAATGGTAATCCTAGATGTTTGTTTCTTATGAGAGACTTGGGTCAGAAAATGTAGAAAATATATTATGTAGGTTTTACAGAAACAGTAACAATTTTTATTTATCCAGAGAGTACTCCTATGTATTTTGAACAGCTTACCTTTTAGAATAATATCTATTTATTAAAAATCACAATATAAAAATAATAGATTTTTTTTTCTGACTGCAAGGCCAAATAAAATCAGGAAGGTTTTGTGCTGTCGATAGTGTAAATAAATATTACAAAAATTTTCATTTCATTTCATTATAGTTTAATTCTAAATATTGATCTTGTTATTGCATCTATTCCTCTACCTTTATGTAAATATATTTATTCTTGTAGCATTCAAAGATCATACTCATATTCCCACTAAACTAAAAGAAAATTCTGTTTGGAAGGTTGCTAAAGTGTAAACCCCTAACCTCTTGAGCAATTATAAGAAAAAAAACTTTCTTTAATAGTGCAAAGATTTCTTAGCCTCTATGTAGGTCACCCCATGTGAAAACAATTTAATGCAGAATAGCTCATGCATAAGAAGTCAGCACTGATCATGTTTTCTTTCATTCCATTATGTGTGTCCCTGACATAGATATTTGAGTAATCATAAATTGGAATAGATACAATGGTATTTATGCCACCATATACTCTATGTTAAGCCTGAAAACAGAATAATGTTATATATTTGCAATAGGATTAATTGTAGAACCTTATTAATTAACAACTCTGGAGGAAAGAAAGTCTATATTAAAAAATTTAATAAAATAAGAACATTTTACTAAACACCTAAATTTGTAGCCTCTTAGTGACTTAGTAAAGATATGTCATATAGAAGTTCTTCTTTCAATAAATAGTTAATAATCGCTTCTATCAGTTTTTACCAGTAGATGTTTCTATAAAGCTTGAAAATAATTTTCTTCTTTCCCAGAATTATCTCTTGATTTCCTATAATATATAATATATGATACTGGTTTAAATACTGAAAAAAGCTATAAATTAAAAAAATGATATATTTTAGGTAGTTTGTTCATAAACACTGGAATAGTTGTGTTAGTCACTTAAATCACTGAGTGACTAAAATTAATTTTATCACAGTATAATTACAAGCTTAATGTTTTGTACAGCTCTAAACTGCCATTTAGTGTTTTCTCATCTGTGTCAGGTTAGACCATTAGTCCAACATTCAATAAGGAATACCTGACATTTATATTTGATATGTTGTTTTTGTTATAATTTCACACCTAATTGTATGTGCATATCTATCTATATCTATATCTTCTATCTGTGTAGTCTATTGATCTATATATGTAGAATACACAGATCTATATATCTAAATAAAGATGTATATATATATCTATAGTTAAATATAGATATATCCACATACACTCTGGTCCATATACAATGGGCCTAATAAAAATGATCTTATAGAACTTCAAGAAGAACAATATACTCATCTCTTTAAAAATATTCCCTTTTTCTTTACTTTTCATAAAATTCTTGTTACATTGAAATAAACATATTGAAATAGTCAAGAAAGAATTTGAATTAAAAATTGAATTCTGAAGATTTTTTTGAAAAAAATTTTTTTTAGTCGAGAACTTATTTATTTACTGGTGCTTTTGAAAATGTTATTTGGCCATTATTATGTTATGTTCCCTCCATGTTACACCCAGCTGTTATTTTCATCACCTTCTGTTTTAAAATAAACCAACTCATCTGTCTCCCAGAACTATTGTTTTCCCTGACTTACACAGCCAGCTGTAGAATTTATCAGGAATAATTTTTTGGAGTGGTCCAGCTTTTCTTGTTCTACTCCGTTCTCAGAATGTCCAACCACATATACCTTGATCGTGGTATAGGTAGAATCAACATGTCTTTTTTAAGTTTACTTTTTAAAATTTATTGACCAATATTTGAGAAATGTCTGGGCTTTAGTAGTGTTTCTTATTCTCTTCACAAACAGTTTTCTTCATCTCCTTACCACTCCTGTAGTTCATTTTTCATGGTGAAATGTAAATGGGTGGACCCTCAAGTTTCTGATTCAGTAGTCTGGGATGGGGCCCAAGAGATGGTGACGCTTCTGGTCCAGGGACTACACTTTAAGATCTACTGGTAAAAAAAAAAAAAAAAAAAAAAAAAGNTAGTTAATACCACTTATATTGTCAACTAAACTGTAAGTCATTAGTTTTGTTGTTATTGCTGTTGCTGTTGTTCACCTATGCATCTTGTTTAGGGCACCTATATCAACTAATCTAGGCAGTGATACCCAGATACTTGATCAAACACCAGTCTGAAGTTCTTTTAAAGATGATGTTAACATTGAAGTCAGTAAATTTTGAGTAAAGCAGGATTACCCTCCCTAATGTGGGTAGGCTTCACCAGCTCAGATGAAAGAGAAAGAGAAAAAGACACAGGTTCCCCTAGGAAGAAGAAATTCTGCCAGCATTTGGCCTTTGGACTCCAGATGCAACAGCACCTCTTCCCAGAGTCTCCAGCCTGACACCCTACCCTGCAAATTTCAGACTTGCCAGCCCCCATAATCGAATGATTCAGTTCCTTAACATGAATCTCTCTTTCTCCTTCCTTTTCTTCCCAATTCCTCTCTTTCTCTTTCCCTCTCTCCATATATATTTCCTCATGTTTCTACTTCTATAGAGAGCTCTGATCCTCTAGAAAGTGGATTGATGCCTTAAGGACTATCTTTTTTTTTTTTTTTAGTATTTTGGATAGATATGATATAACTAAGATAAAAAGTAGTATTCAAATATAAATTATATCATGCATATGGATCTTAAAATTTCTAATCTTTGTTTAGACTAACAAATCCTACTGATTTTTTAAATGACTTAGCTGCTCAGCAAAATACTAAGCCAATTCTCATTAAATAGAATATAGAAGCAGTACGCTTTTTCCTTTTATTTCCATTCAAGAGCTCACATTTTTTTATTGGCAGGTCAAGGTCAGTTAGGAGGAGAGAGAAAATTAATGGTCATTACAATGATTAATAAAATAGGGCCAGCAATTTTGAATTTAGGATTATCACTCTAATTCTTAATTTCTTCAAAGGAATGCAGTTGTGTCTTTGTTGGTTTTATAAACACATACTATTTCAAGGAGAAATTAAATGCCAGAGAAACAAAATGGAAAAATAATGAAAAAATATCCCTGTCTTAAGCTTCTTGGTTCATTGTAAGAAATTTTTTTTTCTCATTTTCCCTTAGTTGTAGGTACTTCAGTGGCTTAATTCCATTTTAGCAGAAAGAAGGCAACAGTAGTGGGACAGCATTTTGTGCAATTTCACACTAAGGAACATGATCATTATATATACATTTTTCTTTTCTTTAGCTTATTACCAACAGGAATGTAAGGATTATACAAAATAATTGCATAAATGCTTACTTCCTGCCAATATAAAATATCACTGAACACAATGGTAGGATCTTTCCCCAAATCATTGCTGACTTTTGGGTCTGACCTATGAAGGTAAATCACATAAGCTACTTAAAGTTGGAATAATGATCTTTGGAGATTAAAATGATGAAAGCTCTAAGGCTGGCCTGATGCCAAATTTTGATCTCCATCTCTATCTTTGGGGCACAGTGTGGCAAATTTTGGAAAATTGTTCTTCTTTTTTGCAATTCACCCCAGTTTAGCTACTGTCATATTTAACAGTTAGCCAATTTTTGGCAGGGTAATAAACTCTGAGAACTGTGACACTTTGGTATCATTTTCCCATTTATTAGTAAGGAGGCTGTGTAGACTAGAGAGTAGGGTCCAGATTTTGGATGGACCGAAGACTGGGTCCAGATTCCAGATTTTCCTTCTATTAGCTCAGTGATCTGGGGCAAGTTAATCAGCACCTGGGCACAAATTATGATAAAGTAGTGACAATCCTCTCAAATAGGACGATGCATATAAGAGAACTAGTACGCTACTGGTCACTGTCGTATCACTTGGGAGAGTCAGGGACTCCTGGGCATCTCCAATTTAACACGTCCAATACTCGACTCCAGCCCCTGCAAACTTCCCCAGCTCAGCCGATGGCAACTCCATCCTCCAATTGCTCAGCCTCACTATTTTCATTCCCCATATATGTCTTTGAGGAGAGTTTTTAGATTTCATTTCCCACTTATGACCACTTTGTTGCAAGCTATCATTATCTTACCCCCCGCTGACTGAATAGTTCCTCATCTCTCTGCATTCACCCTTCACCCACTAGTTTCTTTTCAATAGAGCCACCATAGTGGTCTTTCAAAAATGTATGATAGATCATGTCACACTTACTCATGAGCCTCCAATGGTTATGCATTTCCCTCAGGGTAAATACCCATGGCCCCAGATGGCTCACATGGCTCCCTGTGTTTTGTCCCAAGGTATATATACTGCATCAGTACTCAGTGACCTTATATCTGCCTCTTCTCCTTTAACACTTTTTTTTTTTAAGAGAGAGAGAGTGAACAGGGATGGAGAGTGGGCAGAAGCTGATGTGGAGCTTGATCTCATGACCCTGAGATCATGATGACTCTGAGATCAGACCTGAGCCAAAACCGAGTTGGGTGCTCAACCAACTGAACCACTCAGGTGCCCTGCCTAACACTTTTTTTTTTTTTTCAGGCTTACTCCCTCTCTCCCTCAACCTGTGCTCACAAGTCATCTTCTCAGGAAGGCCTGCCTAGACCATGGCATTCTGAGTTCCTCTGATCATGAAATACTTCTCCATATTATTTACCACCTTCTAACAGATCTGATAAGGTATTATTTACCATGTTTGTTACTTATCTGTTTATCACTTTTACCATCTCTCTCTCTCTCTTCACTAAAATATAAAGCTCCAAGTGGCAGGGATTTTTATCTTTTTCATGGACAATATATGCCCAGTACCTGGAACAGTGTCTGACACATAGTAAGCTGATTCCTCATCTTTATATATATAATGAATATCATGTTGGGTCACCATCAATTTAAAGATACACAGAATACTTTCATTTATATTATTTTCTTCGAATTTAACTTGTCTTCTCTAAAAGTACACTGAGTAAATTATGTAGTCAGGATTCAAATTCATGTTTTCTCAAGCTCTTCCTATTTTTCTTCCTCCATTTACTGCAATTCCCTTGGAAAGGAAATGGGAAAGCCTATCTGAATTTGTATCAAAGAGTAATATGATTTAGTCTGTGCTTTAAGATGAATCACATAGGGAAAGTATGTAATGATACCGGAGAGAAAAGAGGCTTTACAAATATCAAGGAGGCCTGAACTGAGATAAGAAACAGATTGTGTGAAAATCTTTGGTGTAGTCTATAGGACTTTGAAACTGGGCTGCAGGGGCTAGAAACAAAGAGAATTCAAGATGCCTCTAAAAATTTAAGCCTAAATAATTAGACAATGGAACTACCAAAAAATGTATTCATTTTTAAGAGGATGAGGGAAGCAAGTTTAGTCAATGGGACTAAGTCATTTCCTTGCTTAGAAGTTAGTTATTAATGAGATACAAGAACCTCTCTGTTCAGTCTAGACTATAATATTCCATTTTCAACTTCCTAACACTGTAGCAGAATTAATGATTGAAATGTTCTGTTGATTAAGAAGTACCTCAAAGTACTTCAGGAAAAGTAGGCGATAATCCTTTTGGATGAGAAAATACTGTGCTTGATATAGAAATGGGAATTGCGGTAACTTAATACACATTTTATTTTCTGATAGGATGTGTCATTTTGGGTATCACTTTATCAACTATTTTTTTTTTTTTGAGTGGAAAGGCCTCACATTTATTACCCAAACAACCCACAGGGGCAGAAGAATAGTTAACAGAAAAATCACCTCTCTGGTAAACCGTGTCTGTCGACCAGGTAGGAAGGATGTTTAGAGTGATCAGAGAGTACACATGATACTTATTTATTCAGCTTAATTAACACATGATGCCAGTTAGGTGTGCCGTCTCGTGATGTGGGACGTCAGAGACCCAGCTTGGTTCTCCTCCAGTGCCTCCTCTTGGAGTTGTACCTGATTTTACTACCAGTTTTCATCCGAATCCACTGGGGAACGGGACGATTCTGCTTTTGTTTCTTGGCCAGGAATCGCTTGATCCTGAAAGTCTTGTGAGAAGACATGGCCAGTCGCAGTCAACCGCACGCAGCAGGATGGCGGCGAAGAAGAGAAATATCAACTATTTTTTATATTGATTTACATTGAGACTTTATTGTTTGGTGTTTGTTTTACCCTTATAACTGATGGTTCAAACTATGAGACTTGGTTAATTAATATGCTATAATTTACCTTTAAAAACTTCTTGTTATGGGACCTGAAGAAATAGTACAGTGAACTCCATACACTCACAATTTGGTGTCAATGATTGTCAACTCTTGGCCAAATGTGTCTCTTGTATTCATGTATTCATCCACTCCCCTGTCTCTCCTCAACTGGGTAATTTTGAATTATATTCTATACCTTATATATTTTGTCTATGAATATCCAGCATATATTTATTAAAGATAATATCTTTACCTTTTAAAGAATCACAATGCCTTTCGACATATTAAAAGTGAGTAATTTCTTAATATCAGAAAATATCCAGTTTTGTCATTATCCTAATAAGCATTATTTATTCAAATATGATTGAGTAGATCCATTTAAGGCTAACATTTAGCCTCCTATTCCATGTTTTATTTTGGCAATATCTGTAAGGTGATTTTCAAAATAAAGTGTTTACAAATAACTAGTAGTCTCCTCAAGTAACAAAAGGTATATGAAGCTCAATAAAGAAGGGACTTATGTATATTTTGTTCACCGGTGTATCACCAGCTCTTAGAATATTACTGGTACCTAACTACTGACTGGCTGAATGAATATTCTATCGACCATTTGTATATCTTGTCTTTTTAGCTCCTATTTATTCTTACATATTCTTTTAGGCTCTAATGTTCTTCCATTCCTTTGATTCTTTTGACTTTACTGTTTTAGTGACATTGCTTTAGCATTGATTAACTCCCCTACTTATTTCTCTTCTCATAGAAAACTTTAAAATCTTTCCTATACATAAATTTGTCAATCTGTGTAAATTATGTATATATAAATTTCCTTTCTCTCTTAAGGAAGAAAAGACAACTTTCTTTTTGACCGCTATTTGCTGGGTAGCCAATAATATATGTATATGTATGTGTTTTATTTATTTACTTATCAATTTATTTATTGTAATCTTTTCCCTTATTCATTAAAATGATTTTCCTTTGTTTAGTGTAATTATATTCTTCTTCAGATAAGATTAACTCAACAGGAAGATTTGCATTGTATACAACCTGCTTTTTAGCAAAAGAGATTTTTAGAATTAATTGTCCATAGGCATTTTATCAAGTATGTATCAGAATGACTTCAGTTGCTTGTAATATAATACTCAAATCAAGTGAGTTAACACAAGAATGAAATTAATTGGCTCACAAAATAAGTTCGTAATTAGGCCAGGCTTTGCAGTTGGCTGATCCTTAAGTCATCAGAGACTCAGATTTTTCCCTGATTACCTGAATTCCTTTCTTTGGTTTCTACTTCATACTAATACTGGTTCCCCTTTAAGTTGTAGGATTACCACAAGTAACCAAGTAGGATTGCATATCTTTCTGTGGCTTTTACATTTTTTTTAAAGATTTATTTATTTATTTGTGATAAAGTGGGAGAGAGAGCACAAGTCAGTGGGAGGAGCGGTAGAGGGTGAGAATCCTCAGGCAGACTCCCTGCCAAGCATGGAGCCCAACACAGGGCTCCACCCCACAACCCTGAGATCATGATCTGAGCTGAAACCAAGAGTCAGATGCTCAGCCGACTGAGCCACCTAGGCACCCCTTTCTGTGGCTTCCTTAAAAGGAAGGAGATTTTTCATAATTTCCAAGTAGAATTCTCTTTGCATCTGCTGGAACTTTTTCCAGACATCCTTGTGTTGATAATTTAAAGTCACAACCAACAAGACAAATGAATCCAATGATTGGTTTACATGACCACAAACCTTGCTCTGAAACTGTAATGTTGATATGTAAAATGTGGTGGGAAAAGGTAGGAGATGTGCAAGGAGATTGAATTACAATGGTCAACACAACCTCTTTAACAAAGATTTTTAGTATTAAATATGTATATACCTTATATACAAGTTTAATATATTTTTATAATATATAGACAGATACACAAGAACTTATATATTCATATTTTGATGGGGCATGCAAAGTCTCTGGATGAAAAACCAGATAATTTAATTATTTATTTATTATCTTCATGCTGGTTTCCAGTACTCCCAACTTTGGGGAGAAAATGGTAAAGACCTGATGTAAACATGGTGGAATTATATCTCAGAAGAGGAACTCTGAAATTCTGAGAGTCTGAGCTCACACGGAGAGGCTGGCAACCCAACCCCTTCTGGCCTCCTCGGGGAGGGAAGGAAAGCGTTACTCTGCAGAGTGTACAGTTCTTCTCCAGGGAGGTGGAGGAAAGGTCTCCAGGTTCCCTGCAATACAAGCAAATGGCTCCAGGAGTAATATACTACTTCTAGCTTCCAGAATATTTGTTCTCAGTCACTCTTTAACCAATGTCCTTTGCTCAGAAAGCTCAGATTGTCCAGAAATGTGAGAATACAGAGAATCATCTCTCAACATTTATTAGCTCACCAAGACTCTCAAATAGAGATTGTGGAACCTCATTAAAATTTCAGTCTGGTATGTTAAAAGTACTACTATTTTATTTTATTTTATTATTTTTAAAGATTTTATTTATTAGATAGAGAGTGTGAACAGGGGCAGGGACAGAGGAAGAGGGAGAAGCAGACTTCCCGCTGAGCAGGAAATAGCATGTGCCTGGGACTTGATCTCAAGATCCTGGGATCACGACCTGAGCTGAAGGCAGACACCTAAAGGACTGAGCCACCCAGGTGCCCTGGTAATACTGCTTATTTTAATCAGCAGTCAAAACTGAGACATTCTGGCTTAGAGAATATTTTTAGATCAGCAGATGACTGAAAACTGAGAGCAACAGTTACCTAACGAGGGGCGCCTGGGTGACTCAGTGGGTTAAAGCCTCTGCCTTCTGCTCAAGTCATGATCTCAGGGTCCTGGGATGAGGCCCGCATCGCATCGGGCTCCCCGCTCAGCAGGGAGCCTTCTTCCTCCTCTCTCTCTCTGCCTGCCTCTCTGCCTACTTGTGATCTCTCTGTCAAATAAATAAATAAAATCTAAAAAACAAAAACAAAAAACAACAATTATCTAACGATTCATGCTCCTACTAATTCTGAAGTAAACACATCCGAATTCTACCCCTCCATTGCCCACTCTGCTCAGTGCGCCCGCCCCAGTCCACAGCCACAGCATGGCCTCCATCTTGTACACCTTCCTTGGATGACCAGAAATAACTTTGTGCCATACTGCTACTCCCTATTAATAAACTTGAGAATGTAGTCAATTGTCATGGATATTTGATTCATTTACCAGAATCTACTATAAACCTCTAGTTTGGGTTTTCACATGCATTTGGTGAAAGGTTGTAGGATTAACTTGTGGCTCTCTTTTCTTATTACCAATGACTCTTTCCTCTGCATGGTACTGTAATTATGATGTTTACATGCTGACATCCTTCACTACATTGTGATCTCCTCGAAGGGGTAATGTGGCTATGTATTTTATTCACTTTTGTATCTCTGATGCTAAATCCCAAGTCTAGGGATAAATCATGCAATAAGTATTAAAAGTTATTATTTTTTTATTTTTTTAATTTATTTTTATTATTATTATTTGCCCAGGGGTACAGGTCTGTGAATCATCAGGCTTACCCCTTTCACAGCATTCACCATAGCACAAACCCTCCCCAATGTCCATAACCCATCCACCCTATCCCTACCCTCCCACCCCCCAGTAACCCTCAGTTTGTTTTGTGAGATTAGGAGTCTCTTATGGTTTGTCTATGCAGCTATCAAAAGAAACGAAATCTTGCCGTTTGCAACGACATGGATGGAACTAGAGGGTTTTATGCTGAACGAAGTCAATCAGAGAAAGACAAAAAAATTATTTTTAATTAAGATATTTATTACTTACGATAATATTCACCCATTTTAGGTGTAAAGTTAATGAATCTTACTAATTATATACAGTCATTTAGCCAGCCCAAAACCTAGTTATAACTCAGCTCCCACTCCCTAAAGTATTTCCTTATGCCCCTGACAGTTGTTCCCACTCCTGAACCCTGGCTAACATAACCATTAATCTGCTGTAGAAAAGAGCAGCTTTGTCTTTTGTAGAATTTTATGTAAACACACACACACACACACACACACACACACACACACACACACACAGCATTCAGGATTTTGTGTTGTGTCGGACTGCTTGATATTATCTATCAGGTTCCCAGGGTGCATTTTTTCTTTTTGATTTTTTTTACTCTATTCCTCATCTTGGGTATGAACTGGTAGTATCGTGGTCTTTCACACTTAGAAGTTGAAGTCCTCTATAAGCATTGATTCAATCAAATCTGAATTGAATTCGAAGAAGTTAGAAGAAGGACTTCGGGTAGGAAGAAACAAAATTTTGTGTTCGAATTTATAGATGTACAGTCAACAGGACTTGACTGATGGAATGTGAGAGTTAAATAAAAGCAGAGAAGGGCGCCTGGGTGGCTCAGTGGGTTAAAGCCGCTGCCTTCGGCTCAGGTCATGATCCCAGGGTCCTGGGATCAAGGCCCACATCGGGCTCTCTGCTCGGCAGGGAACCTGCTTCCTCCTCTCTCCTCTCTCTCTGCCTGCCTCTCTGCCGACTTGTAATCTCTCTCTCTGTGTCAAATAAATAAATAAAATCTTTAAAAAAAATAAAAAATAAAAGCAGAGAATTTAAATATAATTCTAAACTCTTTGACTTTAACAGTGGTATGAAAGTCATGGAATTAAATGTGCTATTACAGAAAAGAAAATTATAGCAGGATTTTAAAATAATAGCACTTTTAATGAAACTTTCTAAATTCTTGATCAAACGAGTACTATGATAAGAATTTCATGTTAAGAATATCTTAGATTTCATTTATTTTGATGGCTGCATAGTATTCCACATCTTCTTTATCCTATACAGCCATCAAAAGAAACGAAATCTTGCTGTTTGCAGCGACGTGGATGGAACTAGAGGGTATTATGCTGAGTGAAATAAGTCAATCAGAGAAAGACAATTATCATATGATCTCTCTGATATGAGGAACTTGAGGGGCAGGGTGGGGGGTTGTGGGGGGTAGAGAGGGAAAAATACTGAAACAAGATGGGATGNCGAAGCAAAATGGGATGGGGAAGGAGACAAACCATAAGAAACTCTTAATCTCACAAAACAAACTGAGGGTTACTGGGGGGTGGGAGGGTAGGGATAGGGTGGATGGGTTATGGACATTGGGGAGGGTTTGTGCTTTGGTGAATGCTGTGAAAGATGTAAGCCTGATGAGTCACAGACCTGTACCCCTGGGGCAAAGAATAATAATAATAAAAAAAGAATATCTTAGAATCATGAGATAGTTCTAGAAGGGGCTTTGGATCATTTCTAGTTAAATTTCTGTATTTCATCAGTAAAATAGTTAATATCAGAAAAAGATCTTCTAAATCTAGGATCGATCATGTTATGCTGTAATTGTCATTTAATCAGATTAAATCCCTCCTCATAGTTTCATTTGTACTTAACAAGTTAACAACTACCCCTTCTTCATTAAAATTATTTTACTTTCTCTGCTCTCCCTAGAAATCTTGTCCTTTTCGTCCATCGAAGCATATGCCTATTTCTCAAAGGCTTCCCAGACAACTGTGCATGCTCTACTCATTCTAAAGGTCCATCCTTTCCATTTTATGAATTTCTGGTTCCAGACAACTATGCAATTGTCTCTGTATGTTTTTATGCTCCTGCTCTTTATGCTTTATTAGAATTTTTAAAAGCTAACACTTACCAAGTACCACATACAAAGCTTTTTTTTGGGGGGGATAAGTCTCTCACTTAATCTTCACAATGACATTAGAGGGTAGTATTCTACTTTTGCAATTGAACATAGAGACAGGAAGAGATTAGGTTCTTGAACACTGATCACACAACTGACAAAAGGTAGCATTTGCGTTTATCCAGTAAGAAAATGTACATGGTGTTCTCTCTGCAAGCTGTGTGCCTCTGTGTACGTTGCTATGGTGAGAATTATTTATGCTTCCATCTCTTCTATTAGATATGAAATGACTTTAGGGTAGGGCTGTACCTTCTTTTCACTTTGCAATCTCCGTGTGTTTGCTCTGACGTTCCCAGTGTTATGCATGCTTAGTTTTGAGTGACCAGATGATGATCTTTGCCTCGAAAAGCAATTGTTTCACGAGTTCATGCAAAGCTGACATTTGCTAGTGAATGTTACTAGCAGCAGTGCAAACCAAACCATATTGCTTATCAAGGTCTAGCAGAGCGCTGGTCACTGAGGCAGGGGCTGTCCTTGCCGGCAATGACTTGCGCCTTGACTGCCACCGCCGTTGACTTTGTCCAGCCCGTCCCGGATGTTGTGTAGCCAGCTCTTTAATATAGATCATTTACCAGCAGTAAACCTATCTTACAGTGGTCATCTTTCAAATGACTTTGAGAGAGACTCGACGCAGCAAGGATTCAACTTTACTGCCTCACCGACTAAAGAATTGTTCGCTTTAATGGTCTGCCAAGTTATAGATAGAGAAAGTGCTGGTGGCACGACCAGCAAGAGGAGCTAGAAAAGCAAACCGCTCTCCGTGGAGTTTCAGGGAGATAGCTGGCTTTTAGATTTCTGTGTTTCAACTAACTCTCTTATATTGGCAGCTGTGATTAGGTATTTGACCCCCTTTATCACCTGTTCATGTTAACACAGAGGTTCACAGTGTTGTTTCTTGTCAAAAGAACTATGGTAAGATAGGGGAGCCTAATTGCATATTTCATCATGCTGATATTAACGACCCGAAGAGAGACAGAGCACCAAGGCAAATTGAATAGAGAGAATATTTTACAAAGGTGGCAACCCACGGCGCAGAGTGCCCTGGAAAGATGGGATTTAGGCACAGGCAGCCAGACCTCAGATGTATTTGTTACCGAATGTTCATGCTGTCTGCGGGTAACAGGTGCCTGGGGTATCATTTGAATGGGGAGAGATCGCTATTTTTTTGATAATCCGGGGTTGGTGTTATCAACAGATACAAGCGCATTAAGTGCATCTTAAAAGAACACACCAAGTAGGTAAGATAATAGTCATTTGATCCTTAATGAAGACTTTTATCTTACCTTCTATTACTCTGACAGTGTATTCTATTGCATTAGGCCAATTTGACTTACAATATTGTGGAACACAACAGCATTTAAAATCATTGCAGGAAATTTGGTCTGCCTGACATGATTTTGTACTTAGCTATGGAGGATACAGTGTGAGATTTAAGGCAGTTGAAAACAAAGTACCCAGCAGGTGATTTCGAGGCTATGGGTTCTATTTCGGTTGAGGATGAAATGAAAGAAATCTGTTCCTGTGAGATATCTGTGTGAGATTCAGTGATAAGTATAATCTCAACACAAGAGGTGAGGAACTAGAATTAAGGAGGGGGTTAATGTTGCAGCTCTGAGTCTTGTTTTGCAACTGATAGCAGAGGAATTGATGACTTGCCAAAGTAGTGATGCTCAAAAGGCTGATGGGCTGAATCAACAACAGAAGAGTATTATTGGCTATATAAAAATTTTATCACATAAAGATATTGAAAGCAGTGAGATTTCATATCAGGATTTTTAAGGGTCTATATATTCTTTACTTTTCTTGGCTAATCTTAAAATGAAATAATTATATGCATGGTACATGCCTATACACATGTATGATATAATAATAATAATAATTACTATTATTATTATTACCACCCCCAAGAATTATTGCAGAGAGTTAACATATGGATGTTATAACTTTCTTGTATTTTTTAAAGCAAAAAACTTTTCTTAGTTTTCTAACATTATGTTTGACTAAGAAATAAACTAATATTTGACTAAAAATAAACTAAATCAATAATTTAGTATGTGATTTTTGTAGAAGATGAGATTTATGGCCACATCCGTTATATGATGGCTTCTGTAGTCCAATTTCAAGATACAGGCAAGAAATTCTCCCTTCCCCACAAAACACCTTTTAAAGTTCATAGACAAGGTTAATATATAACCTATTGGCTATGTATTATTATCGTAAAAGATGGGGGTTACTGACAGGAAGTCTAAAAGGAGTAAAAGTAACAAGATATGACAAATGGAAATATTTGTACACATTCTCTATTGAGGAAATTTTGACATTGTGTGTAGGTTTGGTGGGGGGAGGAGTTCAGTAACTGATTAGTACTGACTTTCATGTACCACGGAAAAAGGGAAGGTGGGATAGG
Source organism: Ailurus styani (assembly GCA_002007465.1). NCBI lineage: Eukaryota > Metazoa > Chordata > Mammalia > Carnivora > Ailuridae > Ailurus > Ailurus styani. The sequence continues at coordinate 78,829 of LNAC01001300.1, forward strand.
TCTTTTATTTGCTAAAGTTGTAAGTTAAAAGGCGTCTTGATTTTAATCAAATGTTTTTTAATTAAAACAGAGAATGCAGTTCAGGCTGATATAAGTTGTTGGAAATATTCTACAAGTGGCTGCACCATTTTATATTTCCATTGAAATGCAGGTACTTTTCAGTTTCCCCAAATCCTTGCCAACACTTGACATTGTCTGTCTGCCTTTTGGGTCAGTGCCATCCCAATGCATATGAAGTGAGATCTCATGCTCTTAATAAGTATCTCCCTGATACTGATGACTAATGCTGTTGAGTATCTCTTCATGTGTGTATTGGCCATCCCTATATCTTCTTTGGTGAAATATCTATTCAAATATTTTGGCCACTTTTTTATTGGGTTGTTTATCTTCTTAACTTTTGAGTTGTAAGGGTTCTTTATATATTTTAGATAGAAGTTCTTTATTGGATATGTGACATCAAACATGTTTTTTAGTATGTGGCTTGTCTTTTTACTTACTTTCTTTTTTTTCCTAAGATTTTATTATTTATTTGAGAAAGAGAGTGCAAAAGCAGGGGAAGGGGCAGTGGGGAAAGCATAGCTGACTAGTCACCAGGCTCCACTACTTTCTTGACGGTGTAGTTTGAAGCACAAAAGCTTTGAATTTTGATGAAGTCCAAATTGTTAATGTTTCTTTTCCTCACGTATTTGATGAATTAAAAAAATCATTACATTATCCAAAATGACCACAATTTACTTCTATGTTGTCTTCTAAGAGTTCAAGGTTTTACTTCTTACATTATATCTATGATACATTTCAAGTTACTTTTTATGTATGGAGTGAGGTATATATATTAATATATTCAATTAATATATTATAATCAATATATTCAATTGTCTTAGTACCATTTGCGGCAAAGACTTCCTCCATTAAATTGTCTTGGCATCTTTGTCCCGTAGTAATTTTTTGTTGGGCACAATTCTTATTGAAAATTAATATGCATGTATTTGGCTACTGTACACCATAGTCAATATCCTCATCATGCTCACAAAGCAATCTAGAGGTTAATGCTAAATCTATAAATTAATAATATACAAGACATCGTGCTATTGTGTTAAGACATTGCTCTTATAGAGGCCATAACTAAATTCAAGAAAGATATTAATCACATAATAATATAATGTATATATGGTTATGAACTGTGATAAGTATTAAAATGATTTTTATTATGAAAATCAGTAGTTCAATAGTAAAACTACCATCAATGGCACTTTTCTTATAGTACTGAAATATTAATATTTATATTGATTTTATAGTTTTAAGTCTGGAAAATATTATCATGATCATATTAACAACTTCAGTTATGTGGGTTATAAAAAGAAACCACAAAACAAAAGTCATTTGGTGTGGTCTGAATGTTTCTGGCTTTCCAAAATTCATACGTTGAAACATAAGCTTTAAGGTGGTGGTAGGAGATGGGTCTTCTGGATGGTGATGAAGCCCTTATGCATGGGATTCGTGCCCTGGTAAAAGAGACCTGAGAGAGCCTCCTTGTCCCCTTCTGCCATGTGAAGACACAACAAGAAATCCACAACCCAGAAGAGGTGCTCTATGCTGCAACCTAATGTCAGATTTCCAGGCTCCAGGACCATAAGAAATAGATTCCTATGGTTTATAAGCTACCTAGTCTGTAGTATTTTGTTACAGAAGCCCATGTGGACTAAGACATCCTCTGATAGCTTAGTGAAGATGAATTTATTCACCAGGCTTTACTGAGCACTGAGAGAAGCATTGAGCGAAACACTGAGCATCTATGATAGTCTTTTGTAAATGTCTGCATTATAATATTCCTTTGAAGGTTAAAGTCAAGACTTCATTCATATGACTCTGGGCAAGTTACTTAACTCTTTTTGCCCCAGTTTTCTTTTCTCTGAATAAGGGATACTAATCATATCAATCTCATCAGGTTGTTGTAAGGATTAAATGAGTTAATATACATAAAATGAAAACTGCCATTGCTCATTTAAATGTAAGCTTTTTGAGGGCAAAGATTTTTGTTATTTTAATTCACTGATACATTCCTATTTTCTAGAAACATGTCTGACAAAAATTTGGGGTTTAACTATTCATAGGATGGACAGTTTAAGAAACAGAATGCCAGTTTTCAGCAGGGCAAATTGTAAGAATTGGTTAGACTAATGGCTCATGCCACTGAGAGTCTTTCCCATGTCCTTCCCCTGTTAAAATTTCCAAGGGTGTACGGCGTGTCAATAGTATGACACAGTCATAGAATTCCCTTTGTAAGCCATAGTTTTGGAACAATGTTACAGATGTTTATACAGACATGTGAGCTAAACTGAGTAAGTGTAGAGCAAGACACAAATGAACTTGGGGGAGAAAAAAACCCCTATTTTCCCAGGATACCCATTTAAAGAATTTCAAAGATTTTAGGGGAAAATCTTGGCAACACTTTCAGATGGTAGTTGGTATTGTGCAGAGGGTGTAGAAGACAAAAGAAGAGTGAGAATGGAAAGTCTCTTTGGTTTCCACAAAGCTTCCTATAAAATTATTGAGTTTCCAATAACATTTAGGATGGTTTGAGAGAAGAGGCAGTCTCTAGAAACAAATTTAAATGTGAATACTACTGTAAAAGACCCTTTGGAAACTCTCATTGCTTGCCACTCTGAGCTAGATATCCAGTCAAGTCTAGATCCTATCAAATGAAGATTCTTAGTTTAAAAGGAAAAAGAAATTTGATCACTGCTGGGAGTAGGTAAAGTCAATTGCTGAAATGAATAGGAAAAGGACACAGTTTCAAAAAGAAAGTGAGAGTATCAACGTTGGCTCTTTCAATATGCTTCTTGACAGATGTGCCATCTCTGAGTGTCTTTTCTTGAGGTAGTTAAGGAAGTGAGTCTCTGACAAAGAAGGGCTCTCATGGGCCTCCTGGTGTGGAAGGCAGCTTCTCTAATTGCATTTGGTTACTTTGAAAAGCCGTAGTTCTTGTGGTTTGAATTTTTGTGGTTTTCAGGAAAAAGTTTGAGGAAAGCTAGTCTGTTTATTTCTGGAAGCCAGAGAGGCAGATTTCATCAAAATATGTCCAGCGTATCTTTTATTAAAACTGAAATATAATGTTGTCAAATATCTCTGGAGTGGGTAGTTTAATGACTTGAGATGTTTCATTGTAATCCAGGTGAATATTAATTTATCATAATCTTTTCCTCATTACCTCAATGAACTTGTTTCAATTAAATATGTGTATATTGATTTCAGCTTTGATTTGTTTTGGAAGAAGAACTGTTCTTTTTCAGATCAGTTCTGTGACTATGTCCTCTGCTGGCAGTAAGTTAATGAAATATATGGCTGAGATTTTCCTGAGGAGTCCACTATTTGCCATACTGGATACTGAATGAGAGGAAACGAGGACCTAGATCTAGTTATCATAGAACAGAACAAAACAAAAGCCAAAGGAGAAGGAGAAAGCAGTAAAGTCGTGAAACAAATGCAAGTTGGAATCACTGTTTCAACTGGAGAAAGAGAGTTTGTGGATTCCACATGCTAATGATAAAAATAATGTTAAACATGCAAAAGTACTTTAGATTGTGTATTTTCACACATACTGTTCTATTTGGTCCTTGCAGCACTGTTGTGACATAGGGCAGGCCAGGGTGGGCTTGAATGAACCCCATTTTGTAAACTGGAGAAGCTGGGTTTTGCCTAAGGCTGCTGTAACAGAGGACCATAAACTGAGGGGCTTAAAATGACAGAAATGTATTCTCTCACCGTACTGGAAGCTTGAAGTCTGAATTCATGTTGTCAGCAAGCCGGTGCTCTTTCTGGAGACTCTAGGAGAGAATCCATTTCTTGCCTCTTCCGGCTTCTGTTGGCTGTCAGCATTCATTGGCTTGTGGCCACACCCCTCCCCATCCCTGCTTCTCTGACCATGTTGCCTCTTCCTCTTCTTCTCTGTGTCTCAGACCTCCCTCTACCTTTCCCTTATAAGTATGGATTCATGGCCCACCCAGATAATTCAGGATGATCTCTTTATCTCAATGTCCTTCACTAAATTTTATCTGCAAAGACCCTACCATCCCCATGTACTTACAAAGTATACCCATGGAACTGTTTGGCTTCCATGTATGTTAAAGGGAACTGAAATGGTGTCATTTCAGAAGTCCTTGAAATAGAGAGTACAAAGATGAACCCAAAAAGAGGAAGAAGTGAATGCGGAACTAAAGGGTCAAGTGGTCTTATGGATTTGAGATTCATAAGGTTAAACCAAAACTTCCCAATTGGAGATCTTTCAAAGTGTTTAGTATTTTAGTTTCAGTGCATTTGGAATTTTCAAGGCAAATGAAGGGTTTTCCAAGATGATTTGAAGAAGGTAATTCTTTTCTCTGAACTTGGGGGAATAGAGGGCTTCGGTGTGGGGAACAGTGCATCTGCTGCTCACAAAGAGAAATTTAGCTCAATACCTGTAAATAAACCTGGGAGGATAGTAGTATGAATAGCTAGCATTTGTTGAGGATTTACTGTGAGTTAAGTACCGTGCTAAGTGCTTTAGATGAATGGACTCATTTGACCTTTCCAAAACACCTGTGAGGAAGGTCCTATTACATTATTATATACAGATATAATACATATATTATACAAAGTTTTTATTACATTATTACCTCCCAGCTAAGGATACTGAGGCAAAGAGTTTGGTTCAGGCTCACCCAGACCCGGCTTCTAATCGAGGGAGTCTACCTCAGCGAGCCTGCCGTAGTAAGCCCCACGTCATTCTAATATTAAAATGTTCTAACAGAGCAGTTCTAGTGCACCCAGGTAATTAAATATATATGCAAATCAGGTCTCAAGACTCTGGAAAGCGGCAGCCTGGGTTACTTTGGTCTGTATCTGGCATCAGGGGAGTGAGGCTTGCTGTCCGATCAGTCCATCATTGTTACTGTCATTCACGGCTCTGACATGAAACGAAGCTCGTATTCTGAAGGAGGAAGAGAAATATGTTGCTCTGTCTTCAAGACTTATGTCAAGAATGTCTCAGTCTTCAGGTAATTTACTTGGGCTGGTTCTATTCCTATGTACTTCAAAGCTTCAGTAGAAATCAAAGGGATGCAAAATGGTATCTGGTCTTGCAGAGAGACATCTGGATTCTTCTTCTGGATCTGGCCTTGCTGATAGGAAATGTTCTCTGACAATCACAGGGCTCAGCTGAGGTGGAAGGTATTTATTTTCTTTTCTCCTAAATGCAATTCCAAATGGTTTTTGTTTGTTTGTTTGTTTGTTTGTTTAATATCCTCCAGCAAATTTTCTATGGTGCATTGAAAGCTTTTCCCCACAGTTAACAACTACCGCCAATGCTCTCCATTTAGTTTGGGACTGAAAGCTCAAATATTTTACAACAAAGAAGAGATTATTGGGTAGAATAAGACCACAGGCCATATTTCAAGGGGTGGCATCAAGCTCATAGAATTAAATCAGTTACTGTTTGTAAAGTGCTTTGAATGAATGCCTGCCACATAGAAGTGCTTGTCAGCTAACGATATAAAAATACAACTCAGGGAGAGCTTGTCTTCTCTGGGGTTAATCCTGGGGGCTTCTGAGAAAATACCAGAGGAGTCAGCTGGTGCAGTAGGAGCAAGTGTTTGGAGGTGAGCTGAGCTCAAAGTGTAATAAGTAACGATTTCTAACTTTTTCAAGCCTTGGAAATTTGGCACAGTGATGGATGCTCCTGAATGATGGCTGGCTTCTGTTCAGGTGGAAGGAGGTATCCAAGGAGCCTCAGGAAACAGAGAGAGAGAGATTATTAGCATTGTTTTTCAGACAAGGAAGTTGAGCCTCAAAGAGATGAAGTTTCTTGCCCAGGGTCGGGCAGAGTGCCGAGGCAAAACCATCCCTCTTGGTCCCATGTCATCAGCTCCATATCAAGATGGTCCCACTGTGCTATTCAAGGAAAATAAGCATGGTCAATAAATACTCTCATTAGAGAAAGTATTTGTTTATTTTACTTTTTTGATCTTAACAAATTCGGTTCCTCATGAGAAGTCATTCTTGTTGCAAAATTTAAATTGACAGGTTTCCTTTGCTCAAACTAATGCTTTCCATGATGGACTCAGAGAGGTGGCAAAGTGCTTATTAGATGGTATGAGAACTAGGGAAAGTTATGTGCTTTGGGAGGGTGGGGATTTATGGCTTCTTTTTAAAAATAACTGATGGGAACAGAGAAAGAATTTAAAAGTTTGGTTGTATGTGATCTGGATTTACTCACTTAGCAAGTATTTTTTTGAAAGCAGACTTTTATACCAGTAGCTGTACTGGGCTTGGGGAATATAAATATCAGGAAGACATGTATCTTGTAATGAGCTGACCAATCTAATGGAGCAACTTGTTCTCAGAGGCACTAAATATCGGAAAAGAAAGCAGAAACTATTTATTATTCAGCCACTAAGCTAATGTGTTCAATCAACAGTTATCTTCTACAGACAGAACTTATATGTATGTATATCAATTGATCAACTAAATGTATGTATGCATATCTGTATTTTCACTTTCTCTCTTACATTATATCAAAGTCTGGCCATAAGGAGGAAGGAAAGACTAGGACAATTTATATAAGATGTAAAATAAGAATGCTAATAAAAAGACTGACAAAATAAAGCCAATCAAACTGAATTATATTTATACTATGATCATGATAACTAGTGACAATGTGTGTAATGATTATCTGGGTCAGATGTCATGTGTTTTCACACAATGTGTCATTTGCTTACTTATTGTAGGCATTTTCCACTTCAGTAATAACCCAATTGTATCTTTCACTTAATAATTATGAGTGGCTCATACGGTAATATAGGTACAGCTTCCATTCAATATTAGTCTTCACTAAAAATATTCATGAAACAGTCAGCTCACAGAGCATCTTACTTAAATCTCTCTCTCTCTCTCCATCCCTTGACAATACATATTGGACATTTACCATGAAGTAAGGCATGTGTCTCCTAATATTTTCTTAAGACTTAAATTTCAGGGAGCCAGAAATAAAACATTGAAAAAGGTCCACACCCTGCTTCTTGTCCAGAAAACTCCAAATTTGCAGAGCATGGGATATACATTCCAATTTCATAGCTGATATGAGAAAGTGTTATGGAATTAAATTTTAAATTGTACATATTATGAGAAGAGTATTCCTATAGACTTTAAGCCTCAATGTGATTTTTTTTTTTTTATTCATTTGACACAGAGAGAGAGATTACAAGTAGGCAGAGAGGCAGGCAGAGAGAGAGGAGAGAGGAGGAAGCAGGGTCTCTGCCGAGCAGAGAGCCCGATGTGGGCCTCGATCCCAGGACCCTGGGATCATGACCTGAGCCGAAGGCAGCGGCTTTAACCCACTGAGCCACCCAGGCGCCCAAGCCTCAATGTGATTTAGAATAACCTAGTAAATAACAAAATTATAGTAATGGGGTTCACGAAATTATTACCTTATTTTAATCTTTCCACGAGTTTTCTTTACTTTCCCTACCTTTTTCTAAAAAGGTTTTTACACCCTGCTCAATTCTCTGAACCTATTTTTGCTTTAGTATAATGGATAATTTTTAGTTTTAGCAACCAGCAGAGCTTACACCTTATTCTTCAAGATAAGTGGATAAGCAATGAGTGCCTTCAGGCTGCTTTTTTAGAAAAAAAAACTTCAGTATGAATTTGTAGAACAATCTGGGTCTTTCGTGTGTGTTATTTTTCACTGAGGGCAAATGGATCTACTTCACCCTTAAACCCCCATCAAGCAAGTTTGCCTTCCCTTTTCTCATCCCCAAGACAAATTAAGAATGCTGAAACCTTTCACTCATAACAAAACAGTGATAAAGCAGGTAACAAGACCTCACATTAATCAGGTCTTTCAAAGAAGGGGCCCCAACCTGTATGCTTTGTCTAGCTTGCTGGTAGGTGGGTTTTTTTCAGGCTCTTTTTAGGGTCCTAGCATTCTTTAGTCCCGCAGCACATTCTCCTTGGAAATGTTTCACTTTTCAGACAACCTCTGTGTTGATCAAAAAACCCAGAGAGCACTACAGAAATCTGAACTTCTAATGATCTTCTTTTATATTTTCTTACAATGGACAATGGCTCTCTCAATACTAATGGCATCAGTACACAAAGAGGCAACAATGCAAAGGGATGGAGGGTGGAGAAGAGTGGCTACTATCACAAGATGTGCTGTATCATTTCGGTGGGAAAAAAAAAATCCTGTTTTCTGTAGCCAAATTGTTGCTATCTCTTCTTGAAAATATTCTAGGTCCCTGCAAACCAATGCTGAGATCAGAAAAGATAAGAGTAGATGAACAATTTTCTTCTCAGTAAGAAATATTACCGTCACTTACGTGTAATACGGAGTCTTCGGGGGCTTTTCTATTCCCTTTCACTACCCACATAACAACAGAAAACCAACTCACTAATGCTGTTAAATTTCCTCCACCCAGTGCTTGACCTTTTCCAGGAGAAACGAAGCGCGTTGCCCTTGTGTGCGCACGATTATGTTGAATCAAGCGCGCCCTCTACTGATCAATAGAAATATTACCGAATTGGTACTGAATTCAGCACATTACTGAAATGAGAAAGGAAACATGTTTGCGGCGGTTTTAAATGCATGGTTTTTTTGAAATATCATTATATGAGCAAATTATAAAAAATTTCATATCATATATAATAGAAACAGAATTAAATATTAATCAGTTTTTATGATTTGATGTGTATAAATAATTTACAAATTGGAGTTTTTTGGAAAAATTAAAATAGCTTATTCTCTGCACTCAAGATTTTTGTCACACTAATATTTTAATAACACAAGGAAATAAGTTATCATTATAAAGCAGGAATTGGAAGGCTTTTTTTGAAATGAGCCAGGTGGTAAATATTTTTTTTTTTTTGCCAGGCATCATTCTTTTTCCACTACTCAGCTCTGCCATGCGAAGGTACTCACAGTCAGTAGTGAATGAATGGGAGTGGCCGTGTTCCAATAAAACTCTGTTTACAAAAACAAACCTCAGGCAGTAAATCTGCAGGTCTGTTGAGCTGTAAAGGAATGTAAACATCTTGAAAATGTTGCATTATTTTAAAAAAATTACAGTGGGGTGGTGGCTGTGATTTCTGTGATTCCGTTGCTATCACTTTCAAACATTTGGGAAATTTTCTTTTTTATTAGTTTCCAGACTGAACTGATAAATAAAATAATGGGGAAAAAAAGAAAAATTATGCACTGAAAATAATGAAAATTAGAACTGGCAGGACTTTAGGAGGTTATTTAACACAAGTTTCTCATTTACAGAGGAGAAGACTAAAGCCCAGAGGAATTCCTGAATGCCACTCTGATCACCTGTATTCACTGAATCAGCCTTAGGTGAGTTTTAGCTATTTTGGTAAGATAATGTGTGGAATATGTTTTGAAACAAGAAAGAATTAAACAAATATTATTGTTATTAATATGTTAGGAAAAGAGGGCGCCTGGGTGACTCAGTCTGTTAAACCTCCTACTCTTGATTTTGGCTCAGCTCATGATTTCAGTGTTACGAGGTCCAGCTTTGTGTCACATTCTGTCCTCGGCATGGAGCCTGCTTAAGATTCTCTCTCTCCCTTTCCTTCTGTTCTGCTCCCTCCCCTGCTCAAGCTCTCTCTTTCTCTAATATATATATATATATATATGGAAGGATATATATCCTAATACATATATTAGGATATATTATATATATTATATTATATATATTAGGAAGGATATACATATCCTAATATATATTAGGATATATTATATATATTATATTATTATATATATATTAGGAAGAGAAAATAAATAACATTTTCATTTTCTCTCTCTTTGAAAACCAAATCTACATAAACGATAAAAGCACAAATTCATAAGCCTCTTCCTTGATTAAACCACCCCAAATTTAAAGCTATGAACTCACATAGGTATTTTATGTAAATGTCACAATTTCATAGATTTTAGAATTTTTATTGGCAATCGAGTGTAGCTGTGACTGTAATTCACCTTTGTATTTAAGCAAAATTATGACTTACATGTGATAACCAAAGATAGATGCGTTTTCACTATTGGATTATTTTTCGCAAAGGATGTCATTATGTGAAGACAGAATTTTTGTGGCAATGCATATAACGAAGATTTCCCTGAACTTGATTCATTGCTGCCTGTTCTGACCAAATAGTGAATATTAAATGTCTTTCAAATTAAAGCTAACAATGAAGACTTGAAAAAATCAATTCACCAATTATTCATTTATTCAACATTCTTTCAAAATAGTGACAGGCACTCTGTAAAGTGGTAGTGATGTATTTAGCTTTCAGACTATAGAGGAATTCTTATTAACAGGGCCTTGAGCTCTGACTTCGAGAACACAAAAATAAACATGATGCCAAGTTTGTGCTCAAGGATTTTATATAGGGATAGATTATAAATGAGAAATAATGAGGTAAGGTAAAAATATAATAAATATAAAATGAAAATAATAATTAGCTGGCACTCAAATGTCATACAGATAGATTATTTCCTTACGGGAAAATTCTGTGGTAGAGTGACTATTTGATCCAGGTCTTGAAGCCTAAGTAAGGATTGAACAAGTAGAGATGAAGCAAGAGAGGAAAGAATGAACAAACTTTCCTGAAAACAGAGGCAGCATCATTAAAGATAGAAAAATGGCATGTGTTTGGGGCATAATGAATAAATAATTGGTGTTCTAGCATGTATGCTTTCGTGAGGAGAGGATTATGACAGAGAGGTTGTTTGGACCTAGACCCTGGGGAATATTAAACAAAATGAAAAGAGGTTGAGTGTGTAGCAGAGAGCCACTGAATGGTCAGAATTGTGTTTTGGGACATTAAACTAAGTGGATCAAGTTCAAGGAAATTTTATTTATAATCATAAGAAGACTGGCAAATAATGGGAGGAAAGTAACAAAGACCTGAACTTCCAGTGGTATGTGTGAACAGACTGAAACTCAATCTGATTCCAATGGTGGAGAGAAGTCTACAAAACTGAATGAATGATTAACTGAAGAACTTGTTGATGAAGGAAGAAATGAAGGTGGCTTTCAG
>LNAC01001300.1:96287-240700 GCA_002007465.1 Ailurus styani
AGACTCTTAATCTTACAAAACAAACTGAGGGTTACTGGGGGGTGGGAGGGTAGGGATAGGGTGGATGGGTTATGGACTTTGGGGAGGGTTTGTGCTATGGTGAGTGTTATGAAAGGTGTAAGCCTGATGATTCACAGACCTGTACCCCTGGGGCAAGAAAAAAAAAAGTCTGCTTTTATCATCTGTATTCAATCTAGTACTAGAGGTACATGCCAGTGCAATAGGAAAGAATAACAAATAAATGGTATATAAATAAGAAAGGCAGTAGTAGTAAAACTAATTTTATTTACAGATGACATGAAACAAAATTCAATTGTATTTCTACATATGGGCAATGAGCAATCAGAAATAAAAATTTAGAAAGTACATTAAAATAGCATTGAAATAGTTAGGAATATATTTAACAAAAGATGTGTAAGACTTATACCTAGAACATTATCAGGTGCTAAGATAATTTAAAGAAGACCTAAATAATTGGAGAAATATATTGTGTTTAGATTTAGATGACAATATTGTTGTCACCAATTTTTGAAAAATTGCTTTATATATTCAACACAATCATAATAAAAATTATAGAAAGTATTTTTCTGGAAATTTAAAACATTATTCTAAAATTTATATAGAGATGTAAAGGACCTACATATTGCAAAAAAAAAAAAAGAAAAAGAAGAAGAATTTGGAGTCTTCTCTACCTGCTTTCAAGACTTACTCTAAACCTTCTGTAGTTAAGATCGTGTGATATTGTAACAGATCTGAAATTAATAGACAATACAATAATTGTAGTGGACTTCAGTACCCCACTTTCAACAATGGATAGGTTATCTATCCAGAAAATCATTAAAAAAGTTGGATTTGAACAATACTTTAAACCAAAATGACCTGAAGACATATATAGAACATTCCATGCAACAGCAGTTGAATACATAGTTTTCTCAAGCTCATGTAGGATATTCTGCAGGATAGAGCATATGTGAGATCACAAAAAGGTATCATCAAATTTAAAAAGATATGAGCAGACCAAGTATCTTTTCTGACAATAGTAGGATGAAACTAGAAATCAGTAACAGGAGGAAAACTGGAAAATTCATAAATATGTGAAAATTAAACAACATACTCTTGCGCAGCCAATGGCTCAAAGATGCAATCAAAAGGGAAATAAAAGCATATCTTGAAACAAATGAAACTGGAAACACAACACAGCCAAACTTATTGGCTGCAGCAAAGCCAGTACTAAGTGGGAATTTTATAGTGATGTATGCCTACCTTAGGTTAAAAAAAAACACCCTCAAATAAACAAGCTAACTGTGTACCTGAAGGAACTAGAAAAACAAGAACAATAAAAGCTTAAAGTCAGGAGAAGAAAGGAGATAACAAGATCAGAGTAAAACTAAATGAAATAAGGACTAAAAGACAGTAGAAAAGATCAAAGAAACTAGGAGATGATTTTTGAAAAGATAAACAAAGCAGACAAACCTTTAGCTAGACTTACCAAGAAAAAAAAATAGTGTTCAAATAATAAAATTCTAAATGGAAGAGGAGATATTAGAATTAATACCACAGAAATACAAAGAATCATTAGAGACTATTATGAGCAATTATATGTCAACCAGTTGGACAGCCTAGAATAAATGGATAGATTCCTAGAAACCTAAAACCTACCATTTGAATCATGAAGAAATACAACATCTGAAAAGACCAATAGCAAGCAAGAAGAAAAACCAGCAAATAATTGATTAAAAACGGGCAGAGGTCTTGCCTAGACATTTTTCCAAAGAAGACTTAAAAATAGCCAACAAGTACATGGAAAGGAGCTCAGATCCCTCATCACCAGGACAAGCAAATCAAAACCATAATCACTGTCTCAAAGAGACAGCTGTTCTTTCATGTTCACTGCAGCATGATTCACAATAGCCAAGACACGGAAACAATCTAAGAGTTCAGATGAATAAAGAAAGGAAAAGTGGTGTGTATATATATATCCAATGGGATATTACTCAGCCTCAGGAAAGAAGGAAATCCCAACATTTGTGACAACATGGATGGAACTTGGAAGCATTATTAAGTGAAATAAGTCAGGGAGAGACAAATACTCTATGATCTCACTTGTATGTGGAATCTAAAGATGTTGAATTCATGGAAACAGAGTGACATGTTGGTTATTATGGGCTGAGGGGTTGGGGATATGGAGACACCCTGGTTGAAGGATACAAACTTCTAGTTCTAAGAGGATTAATTTCCGGGGGTCTAATACATAGCACGATGACTTGTAGTAACCAAGGCTGTATTGCATGCCTGAAAGTTGCTATGAGAGGAGAGCTTTACTTATCTAATCTAATGACAATGACAATGAAATGATGACTATATGAGTGAAGGATGTGTTAACTAACCTCACTGTGGTATACATTTCACAGTATGAATGTATATCAAATTATCACATGGTACACCTTAAACTTACATAATATCTCGGTAAAGCGAGAAAAAAAATTATGATACCGGTGTAGAGATAGACAAGTGGATAAATGGAATTCAGTGAGGATGTAAGTTCAGTGGGGAAAAGGACAACCCTTTCCACAAATGGTGCAGAACAATTACACAGTCACATGCAAGAAACTGAAGCTCAACTCTTACCTTACAACATAAGCAAATTCCCTTGAAATTGTTCAAGAACTTAAATATAAGAGCTTACACTCTAGAACTTTTAAAGGATAACATAGGAGACAGCTTAGCTGATGTTAGCCTTGGAAAAGACTTCTCAAAATCAGCACCAAAAACACAATCCATAAAAGAAAGATAACCAATATAGTTGATGTTATCAAAGCTAAAACCTTGAACTCTGTTAAGTAAATAAAAGTGGGAGAAAATATTGTAAAATGTGCCTCTGGTAAGGGACCTGTGTTTGGAGCGTGAAAAATGCCCTACAAGTTAATATGAAGAGCATGGCATAATAAAAAATAGGCTAGACATTTGAACAGGTATTTTTTTCAAAGAAATTATACAGATGGCAAATAAACACATACAAAGATGCTCAAGATCATTAGCTATTATGGAAATATAAATTAAACAGCAATGGGAGGGTACCAGGGTGGCTCAGTCAGTTAAGCATCTGCCTCTGGCTCAGGTCATGATCCCAGGGTCCTGGAATCAAGTCCCGCATCAGGTTCCATGCTCAGTGGGGAGCCTGCTTCTCCTTCTTCCTGCTGCTCCCCCAGCTTGTGTTCTCTCTCTCTGAAAAATGAGTAAATAAAATCTAAAAAAAATAAATAAATGAACCACAATGGGATGCCACTGCTCACCAACTTGAATGACTAAAATTTTAAAAGTTTTATCACATCAAATGTTGGGAAGGTTGTGAATTTTCACACACTACTGGTGGGAATGATAAAACCACTCTGGTAAAAAGGTTATCATTTTCTTGAAAGGTGTACATACACCTAACATATGATCCCACCATTCAATTCCTAAGTATTTACCCAGGAGAAGTGGAAGTACCTATTCACAAAAAGGCTTGTATGTGGATATTCATAGTGCCTCTATTTGTGAAAGCTTAAAACTGGAAATGACCAAAATTCCCATTAACTGTTAATTGGATAGAAAATCGAATATCCATACAATGAGAAGGACTGAATTATTGACCTATGCAATGACATGAATGAATTTCAAAATGATTACATTAAGTGAATGAAGCTAAGCTAACAGAGGATATACTGTAAAATGCCATTTATATAAAATTATAAAAAATGCAGACTAATCTATCATGATAGAAAATAGCTCAGTTGTCTGCCGATGAAAAGACAGGAGAGGTGCAGAGATCAATTATACCAGGAGTGCTCAATGCATTTTAGCTCTTATAGTAATAGTAGTTATTCTTACTGCTGTGGGCCTCTCACCACCCTCCCACCCCTAAATGGAGAAAGAACAAAGGAAGGGGGAATTTTTAGCTTAAATAAAAAGTGACAGAGAAAACCCTGGTGTTTGATTCTAAAGATTAGATCAAATTTCTTTCATTACATGGAATAGGGTATTGAAATTCAGGTGGAGGTATAGAAAAGCGTCCAAGTTTCTTGCAACCCAGAGTATCTTTGAAGTATCCGACCCTTTCCACACCCAAACATTTCTGCCATCCCCTTCTCCAACCCATACACACTATGGTTCTGAATCCTGTTTTGCATTTTTCTGTGTCTGATGAGTTACCATTTCGTGTGAAAGACCAAAAACCATAGTTTCATATTTCAAAAGCTAGTTTCTAAATCTGCGAAAAGCCAGAAGTGAGACTAAAAAGATCACACCAGGAACCATGAACATTTTGTGTGTCCTGTTTGGCTTTGGATCTTGTCTTGCTTACTGGGCACAGTAAACCCCCGGAGCAATCATATTCGTCTGTTGACTGGTTGACTCAAGTGATATCTCTTTATATTTGACAAACTTTTTTTTTTTAAGATTTTATTTATTTATTTCACAGAGGGAGAGAGATCACAAGGAGGCAGAGAGGCAGGCAGAGAGAGAAAGAGGGGGAAGCAGGCTCCCCGCCGAGCAGGGAGCCCGATGCGGGCCTCGATTCCAGGACCCTGAGATCATGACCTGAGCCGAAAGCAGAGGCATTAACCCACTGAGCCACCCAGGCGCCCTATATTTGACAAACTTTGGGCAACATGAAGGACAAAGATTCCAGAACTTAAAGGAACTTTGCCATGGTTTTTACTGAGAGGCTGTGCTGTTTCCCATAGGAGTGAATTTGGGAATGTGCCGAGCTCAGCTCGAATTTTAAAGGTGGGGCCAGGGACGCCTGGGTTGGTTAGGCCTCTGCTTTCGGCTCAGGTCATCATCCCAGGGACCTGGGATGGAGCCCTGCATCTGCTCCCAGCTCAGCAGGGAGTCTGCTTCTCCCCCTCCCTAGCCCCTGCCCCTGCTTGTGCTCTTTCTCTCTGTCTCAAATAAATGAATAAAAATCTTAAAAAATATATTGGGGCAAAGCTCTTAATTTTCTTGTCAAAACCAAGAATTATCTCACTAAAGGCAATAGTGTGGAGAAACATTGAATTCTAGTCTATGTTACATGGCAAAAAAAAAGGGGGGGGGAGTCCAGGGATTGTACCAAATGATCCTCATGCTCTCTCAAGTGTGTTTCTCTTATAAGTGGAAGTTTGGGTTCATGTTTTGTATTCTGTTATGATTGTCTTGCAGTGGAAATGGGAACATATTTATCCACATGAAAGATGATCCCATTATTATATGCCATTGATTTTGTTACAACACCAAATGGCTTCTATCCTAGGAACACTAGAAAAAGAGGAAAGTCATTTCATTACAGAGCTTCCAGAAATAGTCTAAGGCTAAAGGGGAAGTGAAGTCAGAGACAGTGAGAGCCCAGGACTTCTAATTGTTACTTCATTGCTTGTGCTAACATTGAATTGGGATGTCAGCAATTTCTTAAAAATGATCAAATAAATAATATAAATTAGAAAAGGATACACATGTATCCTTGAAAATATTGAGAAATGGGCGTTTACTTTATATTTTACTCAGTTTATTCTGTTTGCATTCAGAGGTTGGGAATGTGGCCTTGGAGTTTGACCTGCCAGCTCAAATTGCAGTTCTGCCATCTGATGCTGTTTATTGTGACAGCCCAGTTTCTTCATCTGTGTAAAGGCGGATTTTAGGATTGTTTGAGGAATTATATAAATAATTTGTATCAAGTCTCTACCAGTGCCTAGAACATGGTGAAGCCTCAAAAATTAGCATAATTTTTGTTTAATCTCTACACAGGTGCTGAGATTCTAATAAATACATTATGTAGCAGTTAGAAACCTCAAATCTGCTCTTCTCTAGAATTTTAATACACTCATAATGAGTCATATAGTTTGGAAACTGTTATATAAGTTTATAAAAGTCCTACAATTGTGGGGTACCTGTGTGGGTCAGTAGGTTAGGTGTCTGTCTTTGGCTCAGGTCATGATCCCTGGGCACCTGGGATCGAGCCCCACATCAGGCTCTCTACTCAGTGGGGAGCCTGCTTCTCCCTCCCCCTCTGCAGCTCCCCTTGGTTGTGCTCTCTCTCTCTGTCAAATACATAAATAAATTCTTTTAAAAAATCCTACAGTTGGAGCGCCTGGGTAGCTCAGTGGTTAAGTGTCTGCCTTCGGCTTGGGTCATGATCCCAGGGTCCTGGGATTGAGCCCCGAATCGGGCTTCCTGCTCCACAGGAAGCCTGCTTCTCTCCCTCTCCCACTCCCCCTGCTTGTGTTCCCTCTCTCGCTGTGTCTTTCTGTCAAATAAATAAATAAATATCTTTAAAAAACAAATCCGGGCGCCTGGGTGGCTCAGTGGGTTAAAGCCTCTGCTTTCAGCTCAGGTCATGATCTCAGGGTCCTGGGATCGAAGCCCGCATCGGGCTTCCTGCTCGGCGGGGAGCCTGCTTCCCCCCCTCTCTCTGCCTCCTTGTAATCTCTCTCCCTCTGTGAAATAATTAAATGAATAAATTAAAAAAAAACAAAAAACAAAAAAACAAATCCTACAATTATCTTTGAAAATGACATAATTTAAAAATACAATCACTTTTTGTCTCCTAACCCCAGAAAATCTTGGCCTATCCATAGGTCTGATAAGGGAAATGATCCTGAGCCTGATGGCCTGGGCTCCATGGCAGTTCATGTGGGGTTGAGGATTTATGACACAAAGTCACCATTGCTTTGAATTGTACACATTTTTAATCATCTAGCTAAATGTTCTCCATACTTTTAAAACTTTGCTTTCTTTCACTACCTTCCATTACCTACATTTACTTTTAAACATATTATTGGTGACTATGCCCTTCCCCTGTCTCCTCAAAAGATTGGAAGATTCTTTTCAAGTTTTCCTAGGCTTCAAATGTAAACAGGAATGAATTATTGACATTTCTATTTTGTGTCTCTTTTTATAGATCTATTGTATTTTACTGTGGAAACCACAAATTAAACTGTAAAAACCAAATTCTTGAATTATCCACTAGGTGGAAGACTTGCTCTTCGATTAAATACAGATTTTCCTTTTTTTTTTTTAATGAAATTTATATTTTTTCCCCCTTGTGAAAAGTTGAATGCATCAGTCCTGGTACTAAGAATTCTGCTTAAGAAGTAATAGTTGTCTCTTGGCTTTTTTGAGGTTGACAATGGAGGATTCACTTAAGGGGGAGAGGTGTGTTGATCTGTAAACAGTCTCTAGTTTCCTTTCCCCCTTTTATCCCTCATGGGATGAGACTCAAGTAACAATCTCATATGAAACATTGTTCTAAGGACTAAATCTGAGGACTACCTTTTGTCTCTATGTAGGTGATTCACAGAAGTATCTCCACAAATCATATGTCTGTATTTTTTATCAGTCTTCATTGTTCCACCATTTTGATGGAACTTTTCACAGAAAATGTAACAGTGATATGTATGTTTCTGACATTTTTCAAGCAGATTTATATGTATAAAAAAAGATAACTTTTAATGGTCCATTTGTGTTTGAATTTTCTAATGGTTCCAAGTAGGCAGGACTTAATTTAATTAAATCATATCATTTTAGCAATGTATAGGATAGTAGAAAATGCTGGAACGATGAGAATGCATTAACTGGTAAGCAGCGGCAGACGTTTAGGCCCATCAGGTTGGGAAATCTAGGCTTGTTCAAAGCACAATGGTGTTTATCTGGTACTCAAGACATTTCGAGTTCTGTAGAATGATGGTGCAGCCACTTTGTAAAACACTTTGTTTTTTTAAAATGTTAAACATAAATATATCATATATCATATGGCCCAGCAACTTCCCTCCTCATTACGTAGCCAAGAGAAATGAAATTATACATCCACACAAAGACTTATACATAAATGTTCCATTAGTAGCATTATTTATATCAACCAGAAGAAGAAAAACAATCCAAATGTCCATCAACTAGTGAATAGACAGACAAAAAATTGGTGTGTCCATACCGTGGGGTAGTACTGAATCATCAAAAGGCATGGAGTAATGATGTGGACTAGAGCATGGATGAACTCCAAGAACATGTTAAGTAGAAGAAGCCAGACTCAGAAGATTGCATATTGTATAATTTCACTTCAAGGAAAAGTATAGAAAAGGTAAATTAATGGTCATCTGGGAGTTGGAGTGGGAAAAAGGAGTACCTGCAAACGTACAGTTCCTTTTGTGGTGATGGAACAAGGGATGATGGTGATGGGGGCACAACTCTGTACATTTTTAGAAGTTACTGAATTTGTACACTTAAATTTTATTGTGTGTAAATCTGTTAAAAATTGGTAGAATAAATTGGAAAGTGAAAGGTTATAAAATCCCAAAAGAGAAACTCATTGCATAGTCCAGCTTCCAGGTCATGCCAGCTTCTTCTCTTAAAGTTTCAGAAAAGAGTAAGAATACATGACTTTCATTTCTCGTATGCTGAAAATCATAGCCAAATGCTGCTGAATCAAAGCATCAACATTCAAGCTCTGGGGCTTGTGTTTGTCAGCGACCTATGGGACTTTCCTCTAGTTCACACAATCCACCACACACTGAATGTAACCAGACTCTACTGGGTCCGGTCCTTTTCTCTCAAGGAACCTGGATACTATGTTATTTGCATATCTTGCACAATTTAATGTTATTATTGGGAAGTGAGGTGGACCAAAGGAAATAGATTTTTCCTGGGTAACTTTTGGTGAACTATAAACTTTGTTCACCTTCTCAGCACGCCTTTGAGATCTTCCTCTGCCATTGTCTGGCCATAACAATGGGTTCTTTTTTACTGACATCAGTGATGGTGAATTTATGGCATGGCTTAGGTCTAAAAACTCACTCACTGGAGACATAAATCTGAAGGAAAATGTATGAAATGGATGAATATTCACAAACATATTGATAAATCTCACTTATAGAAATGAATTTCTTCTTATCTCCCCTCCAAATCCTATTGATAGTCGTTACTATTTTGAGTCATTGAAAATGCTTAGAATTGGTTTTTCAAAACCCATCCCAAACCTGCTTAGATATAAAAGGAAATGGTCATATGTTTGCCTTCATAATGCATCTGCACTTTCCATTTTGGAGGGGAAAACCCCTTCCTTTGTGCCTTTGGGGAATTTTCCTTTTTACCTCGTGAGTGTTCTTGGACTCACTTCTTTCCCTTTCTTCCCTGAGCCAGGCTTTCAGTGGCTTCACGGTCTACCTGAACCTCCTTGAAGAAAAAGTCAATGCTTTCAGTGATGACCAGCAGATGAACTGCTTCTGTCTCTCATCAATTTTTCAGAATCACCCTGATGTGAGGTGTGATCAACAGCTAACTCTTAAAAGATAGTATCAAGCGTGGTTCTTCCCTCCACCATGCAGGAAGAATCAAAGTTACCCTTTCAATCAACTTAAAGCAGAGAAGTCATCTTTTCTATCATAAGCATACACCAACTTCAGTTGGAAGAAACTTTTCATTTGTTCCATTATAAGAAGCCTCTGGATGAGGATTATGGGTAAGTTTTAAGAAAACTATTATTTCCTAGGTTCCGCAAATTATTTTCATGGTTGGTTTGAACATTGCAACTTTTGTCATTGGGCTCCTAACAATCATATTTTTTAAGGTGGCGTGGTTGTGGCCATTCTCTTCCATGGTGAAGTTGTTACTATGGTGGTTGTGACTAACTGTATAGGCTAAATGCCTTTGCTTGTCTATTCTCTCTACCTTCATTGCAGTTGTCAGTGTTGCTTGATGAAAAAATCCTTTCCACCTTTTTTTTTTTTGGTTTAGCTGAATACTTTCTTCACAAACTTGATGAAAGACTCCCTCTTTTCTCCAGACCCCTCCAGCATTTTATTACTCTCCAATTGATATAATCTTTTAATCTTTTTTTAACAACCCAAATTGGATAGCATGGTTATATAAAGGAACAATTTTTTTTTCTGAATCATTACTTTGAGAAGAAAATTCTTACAAAGATTTTATTTTTTAAGATCAAGTATATTTCTTTTTTAAAAAAGATTATTTATTGATTTGAGAGAGAGAGAGAGAAATAGAGTGAAAGAGGAGGGAGGGGGCAGAGGGAGAGAGAGATTCCTGAAGCAGACTCCCAGCTGAGTGTGGAACCAGACAGGGGGCTTGATCCCAGGACCCTGAGATCATTACCTGAGCCAAACCAGGAGTTGGGTGTTTTATCTGACTGAGCCACCCAGGTGCCCCTCAGGAAGATTTTTAATGAAGTAGCTTTTAGATATATGTTATGTTCACTGTCATTGAAAATAATAAAATCACGTAACATCTCAACTATCGTGAAAAATCCAAAATTTATATGTACCATAATAATAGAAGATATTTCATTCTATTTGGCTTGTGTTTTTTGCAGACTTATCTTACTGCCTCTCTGGAGCTGGGCACTGTAGTCCCTGAGGGAAGAAAACAATGTTCATCCAAATTTGTAGCTTCCATAGTGTTTTGCACATTAGAAGTCCTCAGTGATGCAACGCCCATGAAACCCCCCAGAAGAGTGACCGACACGGAGTGAAAAGTCACAAAGTCTGTGAAAAGTCTCCTTCTGTTTCCTCAACTTACAGTGGTGGGATTTAGTTTTAACCAGAGACATAGTGATGACGAATGCCACATAGCCACTAGGAATTCTACCTTTTTTGTTTTGGCATCCTGGCTTCGCAATGCTTTTATTTTCAAATGGGATAACCAAATATATTATTTTTGTTGGTATAATTAGGAATTATAGAATATATGAGGCCAAGAAGCAGATTATCTTTCTCTTTAAGACCGTTCACTTCCCCATTTGGTTACATTCTCCCTAATATTTTCCCAACTAAACCTTCCTTCTCACCATAGCAGCCAGTTGGGGATTAGACCTCACCTGGTAAATTCCATCTCCTGCTCCAAACTGTCTATCTCTCTTTCACTCAATAACTGAGTGCTTACTGGGTGCTAGGCTCTGTTCTAGGCCTTGCTCTGGTGCTAAAACAGCCAACCCATTACAGTTTCTGTCTTCCAAAATCATTTTTAAAAGTGATCTTTAAAGCAGAATCAACAGATAGTGATCAATTGAGGTATGGAAATATTTAGAACCTCTATTTACCTTTTCAGAAAAAAATATTCTATTTCTTAGAAGACACACCGAACATTAGCATAGTAGAACATGTGCATAGTTTATAAAGTATAAAATCCATAAATATTAAAGGTGCATGCTGATAGAGGTTTCAAACAGAAATGTTTTCAGATCACTAGTTTAGCACATTAGTGGTATTAACCTGTGGCTTATGAGAAGTCTTAGACCCTTTACCTATCCAGAGTATTCATGAATCCCCCAACATGCAGTAGAGTAAATGTAAATGTAAGTAAATACAGTAGGCTTACTGTTGAAATTCAGTATCAAGAGAAGTCCCCTATCACCTTATTCCCCAAATATTTTTCTGCTCTTAAGTGCCTTATGTATAGGAAACTTACAGCACTAACATGATCTCATGGTCAACAGAATAAGAAACTAAGCAATCGGAGCACCACACAGTTAGGGAGAAGTATTAGGTGTGTTGGCAGCACTATGAGTTCTTAGGGTTAGGATGGACTTTTCTAGGTAGCATCTAAAAAAGTTTACGTAGAAATGTGGTAGCTCAGAAGTAGGAAAAGCCTCTGGGAAGACTTAAGAACATGCGAGCATTCCGGCATCAAGAGAGAGTATGTGAATTTGGGGACATTAAACCTGTGGTGGAAGTGTGGTGTGTAAAGGTAATGAGGTGAGAGATGAAGTGTGAGAGCCAAGCAGGATCAGCCATGGAGAGCCTCGTTAAGAAGTTTGGCTTACTTCCTGAAGGCAATGGGGAGCCATGTTTTAAGCAGAGACATGACATGGTGAGGGTCGTGTTTTATTTATTTATTTATTTATTTATTTATTTATTTTATTTATTTGTTTGTCAGAGAGAGAGAGTGCAATCAAGCAAGGGGAGCGACAGGAAGAAGGAAAAGCAGGCTCCCCGCTGAACAAGAACCTGAGCTGAAGGCAGATGCTTAACTGAATGAGCTACCAGGGCATCCTTATCTTATTTTATTTTAGCTTTTATTTATTTTAGAATGATAGAGAAAGAGAGAGAGAGAGCGAACAGGGGGGAGGGTCAGAGGGAGAGGAAGAGAGAGAACCTCAAGCAAACTCTCTGCTGAGAGCAAAACCCTATGTGGGGCTCAATCCCAGGACCCTGAGACCATGACTTGAGCTTATATCAAGAGTCAGACATTTAACTGACTGAGCCACCCTGGAGCCCTGGAATGTGTTTTAGAAAGACATCTCTCTAACTGCAGTCTGATAGTATGACCATAGTTGCTAGTCTTCTAGGGTATGTCCAATTTCTTTTTATGGTCCTGCTGTAAATGTCAATAGTGCCCCATTTCAATAATAAACTTTTATTTTGATGATATGTAGTTTTCCTGGAAATGGAAAGCATTAGCTCATAAAATGAAGGATTTAATTCGTGCACTACTATCTCTTTTCAATTAACAGAGATGCAAGATTTCTGGGTAGAGGTATTTTCCCACTTGACTTTGGCAAGTGCTATATGCAGTCCCATCTTTTTGCTAAACCTCTCTTGCAAGGTCACCTTATCATCAGACCCACCAGCTATTTTCAGTCCTCACTCTGTACAGCCTTCAAAGTTGTTGACATCTTCCTTATTTGAAATATCCCCTTTCTTTGCTACCAAGACATCATATCACCTTGCTTCCTATTTCTCTGCCTCATTTGCACTATTTCTCCTGTAAGGTCTTTCACACTCAGATTAAGTGCTGGATTTCCTCAGGACTCTGCCTTCAAGGAGGTTAAGAGTAAGAATGTCTGGCTCTAAAGAAGACTGGTGAGAAAGATCTTTACTATCTGTGCAGAGGAAGTTTTAAGGTCTCCTTAAATGTCATTATATAGTCAATGGCCTGCTTTTCCTATAGAGAAGGCAGGAACTTGCTGTAATTTTCCCTTTCCTTGTTCTTATAGCCTAAATGCAATCAATTACCCGCTGTCATTTGCCCTGCACTATTTTTAGTACCCGCTTTTTATAATTATCAGTACATGTCAAATGCCCTGACTGTTAACTGGTGGGAAGCCAGATGGAAGAAACGCAAACTGTGCGGGGTACAGCCTCAGACAGGCATAGCAGTTCAGGCCCTGATATCAGATAGACCTGATTCTGCACCAAACCTTAGTTTCCCCATCTGTAAAATGTCGATGTTAATAGTTTTCCTCACAAGTTGTGCTAAGTCTTAAGTGACACAAGATGTAGATAAAGCACTTAGTTGCCTGGTCCACAATAATACCCATGTAAAAGTTCATCACCAGATTTAAGTTATTGTTTCTTTTTTCTCTCTTTCTTTCTTTTTTTCTGTTCTTTTTCTTTTTTCTTTTCTTTCTTTTTTTTATTTTTTTGTAAAATGTCATTTGAAAAAGGCTTCGTTTGTAGGAGAAGCCATTTCAAGGTCAGGATTAAAGTCACTATCAGAGCTGTAAGAATAGGGTTGATAGTGTGTTTATCAGCAATATTCATTTGCCTGCTGTATTGAAAAAGCAGGGATAATCTTCTTAGTGTCAGTCAAACCTCTTCTGCTTCTGCCTTGCATTAGCAAAAACTCAACTGTCCTTTCCTGCTTTATGTTGTTAATTGATGATTGTTGGCATCCCATTTCCTGCAGAGGAATTTTGGCTCTTTTGGGTATCATTTAAATCTTGCAAGGTTTAGCTGAACCTGCAAATAAATAAATAAATAAATAAATAAATAAATAAATAAATAAACAAACCTCAAGTCCCTGGGCACAGGATTTCTTTATTGTGTGATGTTTACAGCATATTTAACCAAAGCTGCTGGAGTCTGGGGGTGTATCTCCTATGCTTAACCATGTTGGAAGGTCAGCTCACAATGTTTTAAGGAGTCTTAGATGTATTTACTTTAAGATTATTGGCATTATGAATTTATTAGCCACCAATATCAAATGGACAAAGTCATCAGGACTCAAAAAGAAAAGGAAATAGACTTTTCTCAGCAGCCAAACAGAGATGACAGTGATAAAAGGTAAAAATTCATATATTTTCAGTGTGCAGAAAAATTACAAATTACTGGTTTGGCAAAAATGTACTCTACACAGGAACTGTGGAAGGATTTGACAAAAATGAAACTTTTTTGTGTTAAGTAGCTACTAGCCTGATTTTATATTTTAACGTTATTATTATTAGGGCACCTGGGTGGCTCAGTGGGTTAAAGCCTCTGCTTTCGGCTCAAGTCATGATCTCAGGGTCCTGGGATCGAGGCCCGCATCGGGCTCTCTGCTCAGCAGGGAGCCTGCTTCCCCCTCTCTCTCTACCTGCTCTCTCTGCCTCCTTGTGATCTCTCTCCCTCTGTGAAATAAATAAATAAAATCTTAAAAAAAAATAAAGTTATTATTATTAGTTTTAAAGATGTTATTTATTTATTGAGAGAGAGAGACAGCATGTGAGCAAGGGGTAGAGGGAGACAGAGAGAGAGAGAGAATCCTAAGCAGATGCCCCACTGAGCATGGAGCCAAAATCAAGAGTTGGACACTTAACCAACTGAGCCAACCAGGCACCCCATCTAGCTTGATTTTAGCATCTCATTAATTTATTAATGACTACAACTTAGGTAAGGAAGAACAATGAATGACCCCAGGGATTTAGGGCTATTGAAAAAGTGTTAAAAAAGTGACAGATGACAGAATCTAGATAATTAGTATAGAAAATGAAGGCAGGCTGGGTTTGAAAGGTTCTAAGAAAGGACAGGGGACAGTGGACCTCAGAAGTAAAAAATGTGGTAGAGTGGGAATTTAATGCATCGAAGTCAGACCAGTTCTAGATAATGCCTGACAAGATATGAACCCCTCGTCTCCACCAACTATTCCATTCTTGATCATCTGCAGTATTGCTACCATAACTATAGCTTCTAGAGACACTTGGGACTGGAAGTAAGTTAACTTTATAGCCTTTGAAAAATGTAACAGGATGCTAGCTTACCCTTGGGGGAATGAGTCATTTTCCCTTTTATAGTGGGGAGATACCAATCTGTCTTCCAACATAAATTTTCACACTCATTTAACTGTTTTATGATGTGCTTTGGGATCATTTGGATTCAGAGAATACTGTACATGAGTCAGTATTTTGTGATAATATTTCCTCACTTAGATTTTTTACCTTTTTAAAAATGTCGCTTCCAGAATTACCTTAAGAAAAGTGACTTGGGACCATGTTCTACAAAACCCTGTATTAAAAAAATTCATCGCACACTCAATTGCATAGTATTCCTTAGAATTTTTAATGGCAGGAATTTGTGAGCTGTAGACCGAAAAATGATCAAAGAACTATTAGAGCTGAGGTTACTTCTATTAATAGTCATTGTAATGGCCCCCAGCCCCAACAGCTTCTCGTGTTCAGCTCAGCTTCCGTCACCCTGAACCCACCACTGAGTTTTCAAGGGATTGGCTTATTCTCTTACTTAAAGTTTCACTGACGAATGTCTGTCCCTCTTTGGCGCCTGCCTTTGGAAAGATAGCTGCAAGCAAGAAACACTCATTAACTCAGTTATCTTGGGGGGAGGCGGGGGGCGCGACGCGGGGAAGCTCCGAAGAAAGGCAAACTTTTCTTACTGATGTAAAGTCATTTTTGGAACTATTAAACCTCTAGAGGAGAAAATGATGTTTCAGTGCATAGTCCGCGCCTTGTGGAGTCTGCCACAAACACAGCCACTGACTTGTAAAAATACTATTTAAAAAAAACACAGCTGGTAGGCATAATATTTAAATATTGCCCCAACAGGATGCCTGGCAGCTGTTGCTGAAGAGCACGCCAAGCGCATAATAGTCAAAGCAAGAGCAGTCTCAGGGGAGGCTTCCAGAGAGTGTGAACTGAAGCTTGTTCCTCTTCTTTCTCTCCCTGAAGGGAGGCATGGCGGCAGGAGAGGGAGGGCAGGACGCGAGAGACAGAAGGTGGATTCCTCTGTGTAGGTGAGCGGATGAGATAATGAAGTAAGTTAACTTGGACTCCACTGACTTATCTCTCTGTTCCTGGCACTTTTGTCTTATAAACACGGGAAGCCGCCTCCTTCGTGAGATTTGTAATGAAACAATTTACTTGAAATTTAAAAAAAAAAAAAAAGAGCTTCACATGCTATTTGGATTTAAAGGAGAGTCCTTCCTCTGCAGCATTTGGGTCTCCCTCATTGATTTGTAACAATGGAATGAAAATACCCTAACTGTCTCTGGGAAAGCTGGATTAATTCACTCGTGGTCCACCAAGTGATTTGGATTGTTTTACTCCTTCACTCCAAATGTGACCATGACAGGCTTTGAGAAGGTTGTTATATGTGTCGTACTTATAAAAGAGAAAAGCAATTTAAAAAACAAACAAAAATACTATTACTCTTACAAAACTGTGACCAGCATTCTCCCAAAAGTTTGAAATCCTAACTTTATTTATTGATTTTTTTGGTTTCAAGTTTTATTCAAATTCTAGTTAGCTAACATATAGGATAGTATTGTTCAGGAGTAGAATTCGGTATTTCATCACATGTATACAACACGCAGTGCTCATCACAGGTACCTTCCTTTATCCCCATCACCCATCTAGCCCATCCCTACCCACCTCCCTCCATCAACTCTCAGTTTGTTCTCTATAGTTAAGAGTCTCAGGGTTTTCTTCTTTTTTTTATGCTTCTCTTCTTTTTTATCCCCCTTTCTCAATGCCAACTTTAAAAGTGATTTATAACTCAAACTTCAAAATGAATGTAAATCGAGTTTTTGAAATATTCAGACGTACTATTCTGTATAGAATGTGGATCCAGAAAGGGCAAGCACTTTATCTTGGGAAGGTTTGCTTAGTGTCAGGTATTCTATGAGTACATAGTGTTAATTGGTGGTGTTGACTCCAGAGGGACTGAGGCATGATTGTATTTTTGAACACTGAGTTTGTTTTAAAAACCATTTTGGATCGAAGCATACATCTTTTTGTGTTTAAACTGCCAGAAGGATATTCACTTTGCCACCCTGTGAAAATCCCTAGTGCTAGGAAGCTATTATATTTAAGTATGATTAGAGAATCATAGAACTCTATAAGAGGTTATTTCTTTGTGTCCAGGTTGCCCTAAGAGAGCCCACTTCAACATTTGAAAACCTAAATTCCTGTGGATGCAACATTGCCATTTTCCTTTAGACTATATTCTGAAGTCAAATAACTTCTACAGTGGAGGACTTTTTTCTACCCAAACTAAATTCCTCCCCTTAAATTTTAAGCCTATATATCAGAACCCTGAATCAGGCACTGTCTACCTACCTTGTACAAAGCTATCATTCTCTTTTTCTCCTGGAATGGTGGGATTGAAGAAAAAGCTGTTAGGTCTTGTGTAAGGTGCCAATTTTTCACCTTGACAAACTCAGAAGATTACTATATTTACTGACATCGTTCCATGACCAATCTTTGACTCATCTGTTGGAGATTTTACCACTTTTGACTGCAAGGGGAACAGAAAATTATGTGGATCTGTTGCTCCAAGAGCATTGAGTACTTGGAGAATAAAAACTGTGGGATAATAATTTCACACAACAGGCTCTAGGATGCTAGCAGCAGATTTCTAGGTGATTAAAATTTCAAAGAACACAGATAGCCATTTAAATGTAATGGGATGGAAGATGAAAGTGCTAAGGCTGTTTGGTTATTTCCTTAGGATGTAGTCTAGACTTGTTACAGCTAATGTCCAATAATGGGGCAATGTCCATTATTAGTCTAAAGCTTTTTCTCAATTTCCATTTTCAATGCAAATCTAATTATCATGTTATCGCAAACATATTAAACTATTGGGGATGAATAGAACAAACAGGAGGGTATAATTGTAGCATATTAACCCTTGCATTCATTTATATAGTCAGTGCCCTTTTGGAGATCAAAAGATATGTAAATTAGTGTTCTTGCTTTTAAAGAACTAAGGCTCTAGAAGGGACAAGAAGTCTGTACAAAAGCATGTTTTTCACAATGTGAGAAGAAACATAGAGATGGAAGAAAATTAGTAATTGTTGGGGGAAGCCTAGTAAAACCAACCATGAATATTGATCACTGTGCAGAGTCATTGGGATGGGGAGGGAGCAAGTGGAATTGAAGAAGGAAAGATATTACTTGTATTAGATTGAGATATAACCATTTCAATAAGCATCAGGAACTGCACATATAACTCTAAGGGACATGAATGAGGAGACATAGCCAGATTTTTATTAAAAATATTCCAAGTCTTTCCTTGAATTTATAATGACTATTTAATTGCTTCAAGATTTAGGACTACTGCCATATTAAAAAAAATGAAAACAAAAACTGTTCAGTATTTCCAGAAAATTGCCTGGAAGGAGAAAAAGAAGCTATAAGTGATGATGGCAAAAAAATGAGTCAGGGTGATAATAGAATTTTCCCATTATTTTAAAGCTAAGGTTGGTTTTAACACCTTTTGTATTGCCTGGTTGTCTTAAGAGCAGATTTAATTTACCTCTCAACTATAGAAGAAATGATCATAAGAACTGTGTATTTTCATATTATGCTTCTTTAAAATTTTTATTTAAATTTTCGTGTTCTCAGTGAGACAAAATGACTAAAACATGGCATAGGAGGGAAGATCATTTCTTCTAGTCTGGGGACCTGTTTGAAGTCCTGTCTCATTACCACTCTGAGCTTCAGTATCTCATCCTTAGCCTTTCAGGCTATTAGAGAAGAGCTGGCTCAAGCCATCCAAGTCATGGTTCTCTTTCTTGGATTCTACCATCATCTTGGTAGGTCACCTAAGGTCTTCTCACCTCCTCATGAAAGATGTGATTCAGATTACAGGGGAAGGAAGAGAAGGAAAGCAAGCACCACACAAACAGCACATACAAACTAAAGCAGATAAAGGACTGCACTATGCAAGTAATGTATGCCGAAGAGAGAATAATTGAAAAAAGGATAATCCAGGCAGTCATTTCAGGTAGACGGTTGATTGGTTGATTCATTTATTCATCCCAACCTTATAGAGTATCTACCATAGATCAGACACTTCTCTGGGGACTAAGACAGACAAGGACTCTTCATTCATGGAGCTTATATTTTAAAGGGATGACAGAAACAATAAACAAGTAAATGCATAGCTGAATAATCTAATTTCTTATTATGCTAGGAATTATGAAGGAACTGAAATATGGCATTGTGATAGTAAAGGAAGAGCTTAATATAAGTCAGCCTGCATCTTTAGGGAAAGCTTCACCATTCAGTGAATATTGATGTGGTATCTATTGAGGTACTGGCATTAGCACCCAATGATCACTGTGTCTTTTACCAAAAGCTCTTTCCCTGGTTTCCCTGCCAATTTCCATTTCTATGACACCACCTGAGGTGCTGTCCTTTATTAGCCTCCACCTATGGGCTAAAGCATGTGACTGAGATCTAATCCTCAAGACAGCTGAGTCTGGTGAAATCACATGAGATTGTATACAGGAAATAGTTTTATAAGCTCTATTCAGCAAATATTTATTATAACTTTCTGTATGTCAGCCATGCATCAGTGAATAACACACACACACACACACACACACACACACACACACACACACCCCTCTTAAGGAATTTACATTCTCTTCAAAGATATATTATGATTCTTTTTTTTTAACAAAAGGCCAGAATTTCTTTAATGAAACCATTTTTTTTGTGCTCTATTAATTTGAGATTTCAAAAATTTGCAAAGTAAATACTGCATTGTGTTTATTCAGAGGCATTTCTACCCAACATTGTGATGTCTTTCATATTTGCTTTACTCTTTTTTTTTAAGATTTTATTTATTTATTTGACAGAGTGAGAGAAATGAGAGAGATCACAAGTAGGCAGAGAGGCAGGCAGAGGGAGGGGGAAGCAGGCTCTCCGCTGAGCAGAGAGCCCGATCCGGGATTCTATCCCAGGACTCTGAAATCGTGACCCAAGTCAAAGGCAAAGGCTTAACCCACTGATCCACCCAGGCGCCCTATATTTGCTTTACTCTTAATCGGATTTGGTCACTAAGGGAAGTGAAGTATCTCTATTTCAACTTGATCAGTTAGTGTTTTATATTCCTTGCCTTCTGGCTTATTTCAAGATTTTATTTACCAAGAATCTGTCTATTTTTGAAGTTATTTATTAGGCTAGAAGTGAGCATGAAGCTATCTCTTCCCCATGCCTTTTAGTTTAATCCACTACCTCAAAACAGCTAGGTGGGTCTATTTATCTTTCCTACTTTTTAATGCATTTCAGCAGGCTAAAGAATATTGGTTGAAGATGCAGAAACATACATCTTATGAGAAAATGGGTCGGCTTAACATCTTCCACTTTGAGATGGGCGTTCTGCCCAAAACATTCACAGCAATAAAATTATTCCTTAGCTTACAATGATTAATGAGAAAAAAGTGCCTCTTTACCTCAGCTAAATTCTACAGATGACAGAGCAAATAGGAGAGAAGAAATAAAAGTTGTTCATGATTTTTTCATGATTCAGTCGAGGTTAGAATAACCAGAAACTGATGGGTCATAGAATTCCCGCTTTCCAGTAGGTGAAAGAACTTCATGTCGCTACCAACTTGGAAATGGCCCACAGGCAGATGGACAGCACTCCAGTTTTCCTAGGTGAATGATGTTCAGGGAGGGCACTAACCTGATGATCTGGGCTCGTGATTTTCTGCAGTGAGAATGTCTTGAGGGATATAAAATTAACACTGCTCTTTAGGATTCCCTCAAAAAGGGTTTTGGTCACTTAATCATAAGAGAACACACAGTTTCAAATCAAAAAAGGAAGCAGATAGAACTACAAAATGTCTGGTACAGTAGTCATACAAATTTTTTTATTGAGAAGACCATAAGTTTATCTTGCATTGCTTCAAATCCCCTATATTTTTTTCCCAGTTAGAATGAAGTAAGCTATGAAATACAGTGAAATTCACCCTGATTCATACATTTTATGAACAGGCAATACATTTGTGGTAATTTATAATGGGAAGAAGATCCCTTTTGCAGATCACAGTGGACCAGGCACTTTCAGATTCTGGCTGTGAGGCCACACAGCCTCTAGGGAGGGACAGCTAGGTGCCTGACAGAAAGAATCACGGGTCAGGACTAGGATGGTAGTGACATAGGGAAGGGATGAAATGGAGAAAAAAAAAATTCAGACAGGGATCTTTTATTTCAGACAACGGAGCCATTTTTGTAGTGAATTTTTTCCCCAAAATGTCACTTTCTAATTTTATGTGGCTAGCTAGGCTACTCTGTTTTCTGTTTCTTGAGCTTACCTAGAGCAATCAGGCAGGTGCACACAAGAATTTTTTTCATTTTTTTTAATGATAGAAGTTTATTAAGTGAAGATACAGAAAAAAGAGTGAGGGGGTGCTGACAGGGTTGCCTTTTTTTCTTTCCCTGTCAAATCTATTTTCTATCCAAAGATTGTTTGACTAGACAATGAACCTGTGATAGGGAGATATGTAATGACAAAACATTATGTTTTAACTATCAGCACATTGGTTTTGCTGCTTTTTATTTCTACTGCTGTAATAACCACTGTATTGAAAGGATCCAGATTACACCCAAGGACAGAGTTGTTGCTGAATGGGTTAGAAATTAATCTGAGGTTCTGCAAAATTTAATTCAGAAACTGCTGGCTTTAAGTTAGAATTTAGATTTTTTTTTCCCTTTCAGGGGGCTTGGAGCAAATTTTTCATACTCAAGGACAATAATTAGCCCTTGCCTGTCAGAGACAGAAAATTCTGCTACGTTCAGTAGGCCCAAGAGAAGAGGCTCTCTGAACTTACTTCAGCATCCAGCTGGAGGAAGTCAGGATTCAGTAGAGCAACTTCTGGGCTCCTAAGGGATTGGGGAGCACTTGGGGGGTTTCCTCCAAAGGACTAAAATACAGCTTGCTATAAAGATTTCTATGATATCAGAGTCAGAGGGAAAGCGAAATAAGGGTAAGGAATCAATTCTGTGCAGCCAGAATCTTATTTCTCCTGCTGACAAACGCAATGCTTGGGAATGACTGTTAAGCATGGCTTGCTAAACGTTTTCTCCATTTCCCCCCATTATAATTAAATATGAAAGAAGGAGTTGCATATTCGCTCAAGGATATCGGGTTCCAGATTAAGATGCTCCTAATACCTGACTATTCAGAAGATGCTCCTTGGCCAAAATAATTTCTATGAGGAGGCAGTAACAGGTTAAAGCAAAGGGAAATTTCCAATTTTTTCTCTTCCCTTCATTTTCTGGCATCCCAGTATAATGAGGCTAGTGTGTCTTCCGGTAGAATTTTCAGCGGTAGTGGAAATGTTCTATATCTGCACTGGGCAATACAGTAACCACTAACCGTATATGTCTATTAAGCACTGGAAGTGTGGCTAATGTGACTGGGAAATAAATTTTAAATTTTATTTAATTTTAGCTAATTTAAATTTAAATAGCTGCCTGTTGCTAGGGGCTACCACATTGACAGGGAGATCTGAGAGATGGAATAAAGCCATAGGTGTTGCATTTAATCTTCATTGACCAGAGTTCTCAGATGCTAGCATTAGAATTACAATGTTGCATGGTGTTGTTACTCCATAAAAATGAATTTACTTTGCCTTTTACTTTTTTTAAAAAATATTTTATTTGTTCATTTTTGAGAGAGAGGGAGAGAGAGAGAGAGAGAGAGAGAGAGTGCACAAGCTGGGGTAGAGGCAGATGGAGAGGGAGAAGCAGACTCCCTGCTGAGCTGGGAGCCAGACATGGGGCTCCATCCCAAGACCTGGAGATCATAACCTGAGCCAAAGGCAAATGCTTAACCATCTGAACCACCCAGGTGCCCCTGCCTTTTACTTCTTAAACCAAGGGAGGAATGTCCATTTTCAGACAGGGTAAGCAATTCAGTGAATATGCCTTCATGACTACTTTATCTTCTCCTATTCTGTCTTGTCAGTCGAACTCTGAATCATGTGAAGGGAAGTATCTGCTCTTGCAGAAGGCAATCATGACACTCAGTAGTAATTGAACACGAATTGTCTGAAAGTTGCATTATCTCAGCTTTGTTCAGGATTCAACTTGCATTCTTCAGCGGTCCAGGAGAACTGTCAAGATGTTAGGTGAGAAGTATTAGTGAACTTTTCAGGTGTGGTCAGTTTTTTTGCATTACGGTTGTATTTGTAATCAAGCATCAAATGACAAACCTTTAATGTTTTTTCCCTGATTTTTTATTATTCCAGTGGGTTCTTTTGCATGATTTTTTTTGTGTTCATGTTTTAACTATATTATGACAAACCAAAATGCCACTTCAGACCAAGAACCAGAAATGTCACTCTGGATGAAAGGGAGAACATAGCCTCTCTTAATCTCATAAAGATACCAGCATCTTTTCATAGTAGATCATTTATACTATGGCGAGAAAAAAATGCAAAAACATGCAAATATAAATATGAGCTATTGAAATGAGTTTCTATTCCTATGAACATTTTTAGGTATGTACTTTTATAGCTATTCACAGCATTCTAGCATTATCCAGTGACTAAATCATGCATTCCTAAGACATAAATGTGGCTTTTATGTAAGAATTCTGGCAATTTAGAATAGCAAGCATCATGGTAACTAACAACTTGGCCATCCTTGTCTTGTCATCCTCATTCTCCCTGTTGGCATGTCGAGAAGATCCTGTTGATGGTGTGTTTGAATGCTGGCAATAGTTAACCAGAGCTGATCTTTCATCATTTCCCAACTCTGTGTTTAGTACCGTCATGTTGGGAGCTTGAAATTGGCCACATGGGGGTATTTATACCAAATGATTGTCAAGCCCTACAAATCAAGGCTGTTTTATTTTGAGAGAGCTGGTGGTTAAACCATTTAGCAGCATACCACTAGACAGGGAGGTGACCAGCTTGTTGCTAATTATAATGGTGGGAAGAGAAGTAGTGGGGACAGGAGATCAGAGAAATTTGTCCCCTCTCTAATCCTGTCTCCTCATTTCCACTGACAGTTTTCTATATGCCACTGAGGAGGAAATAATGTGTAAGTCAAAATGTGCCACACTCTACAGTCTCAATGGCAAGCATTGGATAATTATTCAAGAGGCTCTTATAGAAGTTGATCCCTGAGTATGAAGAGTTGAAAGACATTCATAACCAAAATGAAAGCATTGCAAAGCTGCAGATAAGCTTTGTCACTGACCCATCTCATTTGGGATCTTCCAATAATAACATTAGTTGCCAAGTCCTACCACATTCATGAAGAACATTGAAACGAGAGACTTAAACATGGCTTTGTACTAGAGCCATCCAAATTAAGCCCTTTAGGAGTTGATAATGGAGTTCGACAACACCTAAGAGCAAATCTGCACCCTTTCCAATAATAAAGTTAGGCAAAGTTCATTATATCCTATGCAGGGCTTGGTGTTCTTTCCTGAAGTGGAGGTATGGCTGACTATTGCCTATAATTTTAGTCTCAGTTCTAGTTGCATGTTCTTCTACAGGTTGTACTTTTCCCCACTTACACGAATCTCCTCTCGACTCAGGAAATAAAGAGAAGGTGAAACCGGGAGAGATTCATAGGTAACAAATATCTATAAAGTGTTCACACCCTCTGTTCCATGTCCTTCTTGTTACCTTCCTTGTACAGATGTTTTACCAAGGTAGTAAGGCCAGTCAGTTTAGATATGCAAAATATGCAAAATATTGTGAGTCTTAAAAATTGCCCTCTAATACCATCTCTGGAGTGATGGCAACTACACCTGTGGTGAGCATAGCATATAGGGTTGTGGAATGACTATGCCCTACACCTGTAATTAATGTGACATCATGTGTCAATTATATTTTAATAAAAACAACAACATTACTTTGGAGATACTTTAGTAAAAAGGAGGCGAAATTGCACTCAAGATGTCTGGGTGAGTTGCTCCAACGCTTTTAACTGGAGAGACCTTGTTCATTTTCTTCCTCCCCTTTCTTCATTTTGAACTTTACATAATTCAGTAAACTCTCCCATTTTGTTGTACCATTGTACTCCTTTCATTTAAAAAAAATCTTAAAACTCAAGTTTTCCAGAATATTTGGAGCAAAAGTATCTGGTGAAGTTACCTAACTTACCTAAATATATTTCAGAAAAATCTTTCTCCAGTTGCTGCCCATAGAGCGTCTACGTAATGTACTTCATTACTTGCTATTGCCAACATCTACAACACAGTGGATAATCATAGAAGTCAAAAGATTTTCGGGGTGAGAGTGTGTTCGGGAGGGTGCAGTGCCAAATTCTGAAAGCTGGTTGTGTGGATAGACTAGGAATGCAGACAGCACGGAAATAAATTCTCTTTGGAAAGTTTTTTCTTTGCAACAAAAAGTCTCTTGCAGGTGAAGATCAGCACATGGCAAAAATAATAATCCTGTAATTCTGATTCTCTCATGTGGGTAAGCAGGGTTAGAGATAAATAAGATTTCCACTTCGTTTTTGCCAGTGGAAGTTCATTTTCAGAAAGCAATCTACCTTTGGAGAACAGGCAACAAAAATAAAGTCTTCCTTCAAGTAAAAGCCAAATAGTAACAAGTTATCCTGTAGTGTGTTGTTTCAGAGCACATTTTAAGAAACTAAAGGAAAAGCACAAAGAAAAAAAGAAAGAAAAAAAACCCAACAAAACAAAACAAAACCACAAAACCTCCCCCCAATGCTGACAACTTACAAGACTTAAATAAAACAAAATTGGAACAGCTCCCTATAGCAAAAACACAACAGATGCAGCCTTACACAGTATTTCATAGGGTTCTGTTTGATTCTAAACAGGCAGGCTTCAGAAGTGTTAAAGTGAATGCTATTATCTACGCCCCCCCACAAACCACACATCTTAACCTAATATCTAACTTGGCAGAGTTAGAAATTCCTGTGCTTGAACCCCGGCTTCTCTTTGGCTAACTTTTAAATTCCACAAGCCTTAGTTTCTTTATCTACAAAATTAAGATAACTCTCATACGTATTTCACAGGTTTATTAGTGCTATTTATTTTTATCTCCAGTCACATTGTGATTCAGCATACTTACCTGCGTATCTGTTGCCATTATCCTAATCTAATTGCCTAACCTCTCTTGGTTGGACACTACTTTAATTCCTTATTGGTCTTCCTGTTTCCTCTATTGATTTTCTCTATTTCTCCTGTCATGCAGAAATCAAAGTGATCGAAAAAACATAAAACAACTGGATCAGATTATGTTACCTTCTCACCTAAAATCATTCAACATGTTCCTTTTGCTCTTAGAATAAAACCTAAACTCCTTTCCAGGACCAGCAAGGACTTCAGAAATCTGGCTCCTTGTCTGCTTCATCTCCTGAGATGTTGCCTTCATTCTCTTCTTTTTTTAATTTTTTATTTTATTATTATTTGCCCCAGGGGTACAGGTCTGTGAATCATCAGGCTTACATCTTTCACAGCATTCACCAAAGCACAAACCCTTCCCAATGTCCATAACCCATCCACCCTATCCCTACCCTCCCAACCACCAGTAACCCTCAGTTCATTTCCTGAGATTAAGAGTCTCTCATGGTTTGTCTCCTTCCCCACCCCATCTTGTTTCATTATTTTTCCCTCCCTACNACCAGTAACCCTCAGTTCATTTCCTGAGATTAAGAGTCTCTTATAGTTTGTCTCCTTCCCCACCCCATCTTGTTTCATTATTTTTCCCTCCCTACCCCCCACAAACCCCGGCCCTGAGCCTCAAGTTCCTCATATCAGAGAGATCATATGATAATTGTCTTTCTCTGATTGACTTAGCCCTCATTCTCTTCTGCCTGGGATGTTCTTTCCCCCACCCCAGTACCTGTCATTCCTTAGGTCCATCTTAAATGGTCTCTCTACCTACAGGCTTTCCTTACTCCTTCATCTCAATTGTCCCCCTCCCCCACCATTGCCAATCTAATCACCATGCTTGTTGTCTTTATCACAGTATAAAGTTATCTTTTGCAAATTTACTGTTTTCTTGTGTTTTTCCCCCATAGGCATGTCAGCTCCCTGAGGTAAAAAACCTTGGCTATCTTGCTCACCCATATACAGGGCCAGTAATCAGGCACAATCATGGTTACATTTATTGAGAGCTGTGGAAGGCACCCTGTCAAGTGCTTTATGTGCACTTGCTCTTTGTGGCTGTGTTTTTTAAAATCAAAATATAATGGATGTACAATATCTTAGTTCAGGTATATACATAATAGTGGCTTGATATTTGTATACATTATGAAGTGATCTGCACAGTGATTTTAACTTACCATGTGTCAGCATACAAAGTCATTACAATGTTATTGACTATATTCCCTATGCTGTCCACTACATCCCCATGATTTATTATTTTATAACTGGAAGTTTGTACCTCTTCATTCCCTTCACTGTTTCACCCATCCCCTCCAATCCTTTCTCCCCTCTGGTAACCTACAATTTTCTTCCTGTACCTAGGAGTCTGTTTCTTTTTTGTTTTATATTTTAAATTCTACATATAAGTGAAATCATATAACATTTGTCTTTCTTTGTCTTATTTCACTAAGCATAACAACTTTATCCATGTCATCACAAATGGCAAGATTTCATTTTTTATGGCTGAGTAATATTCTATTATATATAGAAGATATGTGATATGTGTGTGTGTATATATATATATATATATCCATATGTATGCATCTCATATCTTCTTTTTCCATTCATCTATCAACTGATACATAGATTGCTGCCATAGCTATTACAAATAATGCTGCAATGAATAATGCTATTAAGTGGGATTTCTGGATCATTTGGTAGTTCTATTTTTAATTTTTTTGAGGAACCTCCATACTGTTTTCTGTAGTGGCTGCATTAATTTATCTTCCTGTCAACAGTGTACAAGGGTTCCCTTTTCTCCACATCCTCGCCAAACTTATTTTTTGTCTTTTTGATACTAGTCAGTCTAGCAGGTATGAGGTGATATTCCATTGCAATTTTGATTTACATTTCCCTGATTAGTGATGTTAACATATTTCCATGTTCCTACTGGCCATCCGTATGTCTTCTTTGGAAAAATGTCTAGAAGTCTTTTGCCCATTTTTTAATCAGGTTGTTTTTTTGAAATTATATTGTGTTAAGTTCTTTATATGTTTTGGGTGTTAACCCAAATTGAATGTATGATTTTTAGTTATATTTTTCCATCCAGTGGGTTGCATTTTCATTTTGCTGATGGTTTACTTCACTGTACAAACACTTTCATTTCATGTAATCCCATTTGTTTAATTATTGTTGTCCTTGCCTAAAGAGAATTGGTCCAAAAAATATTCTACAAAACGACCGATGTCAAAGAGCTTACTAATATAAGCATATTTTCTTCTATAAGTTTTGTGCTTTCTGGTCTTACCCTCAAGTCTTTAATCAATTTTGAATGCATTTTTGTATAGGGTGTAAGTAAGTGGTCCAGTTTTATGCTTTTGCATGTTGTTGTCCAATTTTCCCAACATCATCCATTGAAGAGACTTTCCCCCCCCCTTGTATACTCTTGCCTTCTTTGTCATAGGCTAATTGACCATATGTGTGTGGGCTTATTTCTGGAATCTCCTGTTCCATTGATCAATATATCTGTTTTTATGTCAATACTATAGTTTTGATTACCATAGCTTTATAGTAGGGTTTGAAATCAGAGAGTGTGATACGTCTAGCTTTGTTCCTCTTTCTCAAGATTGCTTTGGCTGTTTGGAGTCTATTGCGGTCCCTATAAATTTTAGAAATATTTATTCTAGTTCTGTGAAAAATGCTATGTACATTTTGATGAGTATTGAATTGAATCTATAGATTGCTTTGGGTATTACGAACATTTTAACAATATTCTTCCAATCCATGAACACAGTATATTTTTTCATTTATTTGTGTCATCTTTAATTTTTTTCATCAATGTATTCTAACTTTCAGTGTGAAGGCCTTTACTTCCTTGGTAAAACTTATTCCTAGGT
The DNA here is from genome assembly GCA_002007465.1 of Ailurus styani. NCBI lineage: Eukaryota > Metazoa > Chordata > Mammalia > Carnivora > Ailuridae > Ailurus > Ailurus styani. Next base: position 125,230 of record LNAC01001300.1, read on the forward strand.
ATTTGATTCTTTTTGAAGCAATTATAAATAGGATTATTTTTTAATTTCTCCTTCTAATATCTCATTATTAGTGTATAGAAATGCCAGATTGCTGTATGTTGATTTTGTATCCTGCAATTTACTAAATTCATTTATTAGTTCTAATAGCTTTTGTGGCATTTTTAATGTTTTCTATATATAGTATCACGTCATCTACAAATAGCAATAGTCTTACTTCTTCCTTTCCAATCTGTATGCTTTCATTTTTTTTCCCCTTGCCTAATTGCTGTGGCTCAGACTTCCAAAACTATATTGAAAAAAAAGTGATGAGAGTGTGCATCCCTATCTTTTTCCTGATCTCAGAAGAAATGCTTTGTTTTTCACCATTGAGTTTGATGTTAGCTGTAGATTTATCATAATAGCCTTTATTACATTGAGGGATATTCTCTCTATACCTATTTTACTGTGTTTTTATCATAAATGGATATTAAATTTTGTCAATGCTCTTTCTGCATCTACTGAAATGATATGATTTCTATCCTTCATTTTGTTAGTGTATCACATTGATTTGTGAATATTGAACCATCCTTGTATCCCTGAAATAAATTCCACTTGATTGTTGGGATATGATCATTTTGATGGATTTTTGGATTTGGTTTGGTGATACTTTGTTGAGGATTTTTGCATTTATGTTCATTAGGGATATTGGCCTGTAATTTTCTTTTTTTTTGGTAGTGTCTTTTGTGGTTTTGGTGTAAGGATAACACTGGCTTCATAAAATGAGTTTGGAAGTATTTCTTCCTCTTCAATTTCTTGAAATAATTTGAGAAATATAGATACGAACTCTTCTTTAAATGTTTGGTAGAATTCATCTATGAAGCCATCTGTCCTGGACTCTGGTTTTTGGGAGTTTTAAAATTATGAATTAAATTTCACCTCTTTAATCAGTTTATTCAGATTTTTTATTTCTTTATGATTTAGTCTTGGAAGATTGTGCTTTGGTCTTGGAAGGTTGTGTCTTTCTATGAATTTATCCATTTCTTCCAGGTTTTCCAATGGTTACATGTTGGCATGTAGTTTGTAGTAATCTCTTATGATCCTTCGTATTTTTGTGCTATCAGTTGTAACTTCTACTCTTCCATTTCTGATTTTATTTACTTGGGTCCTCATTCACTTTTTTGTGATAAGTTGGGTTAGAGGTTTAGCAATTTTGTTTATTCAAAAAACCAATTTTTAGTTTCATTGATCTTTTCTATTATTTTTTTAAGTCTGTTTCATTTATTTCTAATCTGATATTTATTATTTCCTTCCTTCTACTAACTTCAAGTATTGTTTTTTTTTCTTTTTCTAGTTCCTTTAGGTGTAAAGTTGGATTATTTATTTGGGATTTTTCTTGTTTCTTGAGGTAGGCTTTTACTGCTATGAGCCTCCCTCTTAGAACTACTTTTGCTGCATCCCATATACTTTGGAAAGTTGTGTTTACATGTTCTTTTGCCCTAAGTTATCTTTTGATTTCCTTTTTGATTTCTTCATTGACCCATTGGTTGTTTAGCAACATATGGTTTAGTCTCCATTTTTTTTTTCAGTTTTCTTCTTGTAATTGATTTCTAGTTTCATACTATTGTCAGAAAAGATGCTTGATAAAATTTCAGTCTTCTTGAATTTGTTGAGACTTGTGTAGTTTTGTGGCCTAACATGTACTCTATTCTGGAAAATGTTCCATGTGCAATTGAGTGTATTCTGCACTTTTTAATGAAATATGTGTGTGTGTATAGATATATATCTGTATCTATCTATCTATCTATCTACACATACATAAATTCTATCTGGTATAATGTGCTGTTAAAGACCTATGTTTATTTACTTTCTGTCTGAATGAACTGCCCATTGATATAATGAGGTGTAAAGGGTCCTAATATTATTGTCTTATAGTCAGTTCCTCCCTTTGTGTCTATTAATATTTGCTTTATTTATTTAGGTGCTCCTATATTGGGTGCAATATGTGCAAAATGTGTATCTTCTTCTTAGATTATTATGTATTGCCCTTTTTATCTTTTGTTATATACTGAAGTCTATTTTTTTCTGGTAATGAAAATTGCTACCCCACCTTTCTTTTCATTTCCATTTTCATGGAATATCTTCTATCCCTTAATTTTCATTGTGAGAGTGTCTTTTGATCTGAAGTGAGTCTCTTGTAGGCAGCAGCTAGATGGGTCTTTTTTTTTTAATTCATTCAGATAACCTATGTCTTTTGGTTGGAGCATTTCGTCCATTTACATTTGAAGTAATTATTGACAGATATGTACTTATTGCCATTTTGTTACTTGTTTTACAGTTGTTTTGCGGTTTTGCTTCTTTCTTCTCTTGGACTCTTCCTCTATGATTTGATGATTCTCTTTAGTGTTATATTTAGGTTTCTTTCTTTTCTTTTTGTAAATCTGTTTTATGTTTTTGGTTTGTGATTACCATGAGGTTCGTATATATTGTCTTATTTATATAGCAGTCTATTTTAAGCTGCTATTTGCTTAACTTTGAACACATTCTAAAAGCACTCTATTTTTTCTCTCCCCATTTTATGTTTTTGACATATTTTACCTCTTTATTTTCTGTATTCTGTAACTATTTATTGAAGTTAAAGTTGATTTTACTACTTTTGTCTTTTAACCTTCATACTAGCTTATTAATAAGAGGCATACCAGTGGCCGATCAGTTGCCTTTACCTGTGTGATTTTCTTTTCTTTCCTATATTTTCTTATTTTTCCTTATGGCATTTTCTTCTCCACTTAAAGACTTTTTAGGGATGCCTGGGTGTCTCAATCAGTTAAGCATCTGCCTTAGGCTCAGGTCATGATCCCAGGGTCTTAGGATCGAGTCCCCCATTGGGCTCTTTGCTCAACGGGGAGCCTGCTTCTCCCTCTGCCTGCCACTTTCCCTTCTCGTGCTCTCGCTCTAACAAATAAATAAAACCTTTTTTTTTTTAAAGAGGACCTTTTAACTTTTATTGTAAGACCATTTTAATGATGATGAACTCCTTTAACTTTTGCTTGTCTGGGAAACTCTTTATTCCTCCTTCAATCTTGAATGATAATCTTGCTAGGTAAAGTATTCTTAGTTGTAAGTTTTCCCTTTTCAGGACTTGGAATACATCATTCTTCTCCCTTATGGCCTGAAAAATTTCTGCTGAAACATCAGCTTATAGTCTTATGTGGCTTCCCTTGAGTGTGATTATTTGGTTCTTATCTTGATGCTTTTAAGTTTCTTTTTTTTAATCTTTACTTTTGCCATTTTGATTATAATATGTCATGGTGTAGATCTCTTTGGGTTCATCTGAGTTGGAACTCTCTGTATATCCTGGACCTGGATGTCTGTTTCCTTCCCCAAGTGAGGGAAATTTTCAGCCATTTTTTCTTTAAATTTGTTTTCTGCCCTTCTCTCTCTTTCTTCTCCTTCTGGTACCCCTATAATGTGAGCATTAGTGCCCTTGATCTCCCAGGGGTCCCTTAAACTGTCCTCATTTTTACTTTTATTATTATTTTTAATTTTTATTTTTCTTAAGTAATCTCTGCTCAACATGAGGCTCAAACTCATGACCCTAAGATCAGAAGTTGCATGCTCTACCAATTAAGCCAGGCAGGTACCTCAACTATTATCACTTTTAAAAATTCTTTTTTTCTTTTTACTGTTCTGATTGGGTGATTTCCACTAATCTGTTTTCCAGATTGCTGCTCCATTCTTCTGTATCATATAATCTGCTGTTGATTCCCTCTAATGTATTTTTTCATTTCTGTTATTGTGTTATTTAGATAGAGTCACTCTTTCTTGTATTTTATAACCCTTTCCTGAAGTTTTCACTGTGATCTTCCATTCTTCTGAGTTTGGTGAGCATCTTTATGACCATTGCTTTGAAATCTTCATCAGGTAAATTACTTAGTCTTTGTTTCTTTTACTTCTCTCCCCCCCCCCGGAGTTCTATCTTGTTCTTTTGTTTATAACATATTCCTCTGTCTCCTCATTTTGTTTGACATTCTGTGTTTCTTCCTATGAATTAGCTGGAACAGCTACTTCTCCTGGTGTGGAAAGACTGGCCTTGTATAGGAGCACCCCCCCGTGTAGAAGGGGATGTGCCTAGGAGTTTGGTGGGTTGCAGCAGGGATCTCAGGGTGTGCACCAACCAGGGCATTTTGGTTGGATGGCTAGAGTTGGAGGAAGTGCATGTGTGGGATCCTGAGCATATTCACTGTGGCTGTCTTGGTGGGATGGCTAAGACTGGAGCAGATGTGAGCTGGAGCTGTCCTAGGGTATGGAGTATGGAGCCAGAGAAGGCACTGGTGGGGGATCAGTCCTAGGATGTGCTGCACCAAGGCAGCCTTGGTGGTATAGCTGCATTGGGTGCAGGCAAGTTGGTCTCAGAATGTGCCATGCTGGGGCTGCCTTGGCAGGATGGATGGATCTGGGGTGGTTCCAGGTGGGGAGACCTGGGCATGCCAGAGTCACTTTGTGGGGATGACTGGAGTTGGTGTAGGCCAAGCCTGGGGTGTACTTGGGCAGCCCTAGCAGACTGGACAAGACACCTGGACCCTGCTCCCACTTGCACTGTCAAGGTGGAGGGGGTTGTAAAAAATTTGCACTCACCAGAGCCTTGGATTCTGAGAAGAGTTCCAGCAGTTTTCCTTCAATTTGGTTAGTAAATGGATTTACTTAAAAGTCTAGTTTTAAACAGCTGTTTTTTCCCCCTCCCACTGTGCCCAGTGTGGGCGAGCCTACCCATGGGCCCTCAGTGATATTCCTTCCTACTGCATTCCCCTACATTGGGGGTGGGGTTGCCATCATTACTTGTCTCTATCTCTTCCTCTTTGTGTGGTCTCTCTATCATTTGTTGTACAAACCTGCTCCATCAGCCCTAGTTCTTCTTCAGGAACAATTGCTCTATATGTAGGTACAGATACAGTGCGTCTGTAGGAAGAGAAGTGTTCAGGGTCTTCCTGAATATTGCCACCTGGGACGCACCCTCTTGCACACGGTCTTATTTCTTAGGTATTATTCTATTTCTTAGGTATTATTTTTTATTCCATTTTATACACGAGAATTTAAATATTGTGGCCAAGATTATTTAGGTTAAAATTGGTAGACCTGAGATCACAACCAAGGGAGACTACCCGCCGAATCTAACTCTATAATCATTTTATGTTTTCTTGGTTAATATTTGTTGAATGTTTAGCACATAGTATGTGCCTAGAATCTAACAAGTGGTAAAAATAAAGCTGTAATTAATACTATTATTATTTACATTGAAACAATTTTATTATCCTATTAGCCTGCTTCCTCGGTGTTGTAGTGGCCAGGGTCTGAAGTACAGCTGGAAGAAAGTTGAATGGGTGGCTGACTAGTCTGTGAAACTTCTCCAGCATTAGCTGTCTGTCTATAATAATTCTGCGGCAGACATGCCTTGAGTCAAATCAGCTGATTTGGCTTAAGGCTATCTCAAACAGCCTTGTAGAATACGAATCCTCATTTTAAATTTGAAGATCTAATGCTACTCGATGTTTCACAAATCTTACTTACAATCAATGTTACACTTCTATGGAAGCTATAAAATATATTTCAGTGACTGGAAGCCATTCAAAAGATTATCTAGAGATTTACTACTTTTAAATTGGAAGCAGAATGAGTGAGCGGCTGAGCAACAGAGGAGAAACTTCAGGGCTGAATCTTCATCTGATCCTTACTACCATTTTCTGCGGGTTTTTCCTCACTTCAATCAAATTTGACCTTTGATAAAAGATTTACGGTAATAAAACGAGGTGAATACTCATTTAAATTTAAAATGGTTGTACTGATTTAGAGTAACGGCACATCCAAAAAGATGAGGTGTTATGCCAGGAAATACAAAGCATGTTGGACAGAATTCTGTCCACAGAGAACCGGGTTCATCACCTTCACTCCAATGGTGAGATAGGGGGTTCTTATGATCTTATCTCATGGATTATGCAGATCTGAGAATAATGATACATGTAAAACACTTGTGCAAGGCCAAACACATAGTAAATAGTATTTTCCTAATCCAACGATTAATATAAAAATAGCTTGAGTGCTTTTTTCCCTTATTGGACACTTCTAAATATCTAAAGGGATGTGTTGAGGATGACTGAACCTCTTTTTAAAAAAGGAAACAATATACAAATGACTGACTTCGATGTGTTTATAGCAATATATGAGGCTATGGGTAGAGAGGAGGCATTATTTTCTTGTTATAAGTCTCAGAGGAACTGGTAATGTCCACACCTCTGTGTCTAAGGTAAGAGCCTAAAAACAAAACAGTGACCTGGATTCTCTTTGGTTACCGTGTAGTCTGGCCTTGACCGAAGAATTCTTTATTACATTCTAATTCTTAGTTTTTAATCTGTCAGTGTTGTCTGGTTAACTTGATACCTGCGAATGTGCTTGTTTGTACTGTTTTTCATGTTACGGAAATTACAGGGATCTTTTGTTGAGATGAAGCTTTCATCTCTCTTCTTGGAGTTTATACTTTGCTTTTATCAGTACTGTGACACTTCCTTTTTAAGAATATTAAATACAATTTGGCACTGACAATAAATAGTAAAAGGTTCAGAATTTTCAGTGGGAAGTATTTAAAAAATTTTTTTTTCCTCTGTATCCACCCCACCCGCTGCCCCTACCGTGAAGTAGTCTACTCATTATTCATTGACTCATAGTAGAGATGCAGTAGGGAGGAAAACCAGGTAAAAAATGTCTTTCTGGAATTGGTTTCTGAAGACTGAATCCATTAAGGAGTTTAGACTAGGTCAATTTGCAGGAAACATCAAAAGCAAGGATAAATAAATTCTGAACACTTAATGTACAGCGAGCTGACTATAATTAATAATAATATATTGTAGACTTGCAGTTGGTTCCCAGGGTTTTTCTCAGCTTCTTAGAGGTCACCTACATTCCTTTGTTTATGGATCCCTGTGTCTTCAAAGCCAGCAAGAGTGGGTTCGGTTCTTTGCATTCCTCGCTACTCCTGTCTTTCCTTTTGTACTCTCTCTCTTTTTCTCTACAGACAGCTAAACTCCTCATCTTTTGGGCGCCTGGGTGGCTCAGTGGGTTAATGCTCTGCCTTCGGCTCAGGTCATGATCTCAGGGTCCTGGGATCGAGGCCCGCATCGGGCTCTCTGCTCACTGGAGAGCCTGCTTCCCCCTCTCTCTCTGCCTGCCTCTCTGACTACTTGTGATCTCTCTCTCTGTCAAATAAATAAATAAAATCTTAAAAAAAAAAACTCCCCATCTTTTAAGAGGCCATGTAATTAGTTTGAGTTCACCTGGATAATCCAGGATAATCTCTCTATTTCATCTTAATCACATCTGCAAAATCCTTTTTTATCATGTAAGGTAACATATATGGAGGTTCTTTTTTTTTTTTTTAAGATTTTATTTATTTATTTGACAGAGAGAGAGGGAGAGAGAGATAACAAGCAGGCAGAGAGGCAGGCAGATAGAGATGGGGAAGCAGGCTCCCTGCTGAGCAGAGAGCCTGATGCGGGCCTCCATCCCAGGATCCTGAGATCATGACCTGAGCCAAAGGCAGAGGCTTAACCCACTGAGCCACCCAGGCGCCCTATATACAGGTTCTTATGATCAGGATGTAATCACTACTCATGTGGTGATTTGGGAAAATCATTCTGCCCACTACAGAGCTTTATTTTCACACTTGGTGAGTCATGTGGGATTAAAGAGAACAGGGCTCACTTCCATTCTCTATTCTACTGCAATGCACCAATTCTTAAATTCCACCTTTATTTACAGTAATCTATCCAGACAGGGCTTCTGAATCTCAGCATTATTGACATTATGGACTGGATAATCTTTGCTTCGTAGATCTGACCTGCCTGTGTGTGGGAGGATGTTGAGCAGCATTCTTGGCTTTTACCACTAGATGTCAGTAGTTCCTCTTCCAGTGTGACAACCAAAAAAGAAGAAGGGAAAAAAAAGCAAACAAAACAAAAACAAAAAACCAAAATACTCCCAAACACCCAAACAACAACAACAACAACAAAAAGACCAGGCTCCAAACACTGTCAAAAGTCTTTCGCAGGACAAAATCATTCCTCATTGAGAACTACTCATTTAGAGTGACCAGGTATACTTGACTAAAAAGACGATTTTTATTTTTGTTTTAATAAGAACTCTCCATTTTTCTTCATGTCGGTAAAATTCCACTGGCATTTATACAAGGAGATCTGCTCAAAATCAACTTTTCCTCTTGTGGTACTCCCCACCCCCAGGAAGAACACACTTACTTTCTATTAAGCTATTAAATTCTTCTTTCCTAGTTTTATAGGTAAGAACTATACACTATTTCTTTTTAAAAATTTCTTTGCTAGTAACTTAACTAGTACTTTTGAAAGACAACCATAGTTCTTTCGTGCATTACCTCTTCATATCTTTTGCATGTTTTTCTGTTCCAATTTTTTTTTGCTTATTAGTTTAATAGTTTTAATATATGCTATGAATATTTTTTTCAGATTTTTTGGGTATTATCAATATATTATGATGACCAATCTATGAACAGAAAATTAAAATCCAACCTATAGAGTTATTCTGAAGGAAGATACCAAAATAAAAGAATGTAAGTAACAATATGAGATAAAAGGAAAAACGATTCTAAGTTAAACTCCATTAAAGTATTGCGAATTCATCAGTTTGGCAATTAGTAAGTCCAGAATGCCTTTTTTTGTTGTGGTTGTTGTTCCAGGCATTGTTCTAGGCACTTTGGATACAACAGTAAACATACTAGAAAACATTTTCTGCCTCTTCGGAGTTTACATACTAATAAAAACAATAAAAATAATATGGGGACATAATAATAAAAATACTAACTAAACTATATGGCATCGCAGAAGGTGAAAAGTACTATGGAAAAATGAGTCAAAATAGAGTAAGTAGACAATCAGAAATTCTGGGGGCAGAGAGGGAGTTTCAGTTTGCAATATCAAATAGCATTGTCAGGTATCACTGTGAAGGTAAGACAAGAAACAAGAGTTGAAAGAGGTGAAGGAATTAGCCATGTGGATGTCTTGGGCAAATACCTCCCAGGCAGAGGAAACAGCAGTGAAAACCTCAAAGGTGGGAGCATGTCTGGCTTGTTTAAGGAACAGTAGAGGAAACAGTGAGGCTGGAGCAGAAAGAATAATGAGTGATGAGCCCAGTTATTTATTAAGTCTGAGGGAACCTGGAAACCATTGCAGGGTTTGGGGCAGAGAAGCAGCATGATGTGGCTAACATTTTTGTTTAATGATTTATTTTGAATGAATGTCAGTCTCTTATAAATGTTACAAAAAATAGTACAGAGAGTCCCTGTACACCTGTTACCCAGCTTCCCTTGATGGTAATACATTATATAGCCACAGTGTAATTGTTGAAACCAGGAAATTGATATTGATACAATAGTGAATCTACAGACATTATTTAAATTTTCTCAATATTAGAATTAATGCCTTTTTTCTAGATCATTTTCTACACTCTCACACTGTGTTTATTGGTCATCACTTTTGAAGAGTACTAGCCATTTATTTTGCAGGGTGGATCTCAAATTTTGTTTGACATTTTTCCATGATCTGATTGATGTTGCGCAATATTTGGCAAGTCTCCCACAGAAGTGATGGGCTTTTCTGGGTGTATCATGCCCAGGAGTATATGACGTTGATATGTCTCATTTTTGGTGATGCTTCAATGCTCGATTTTGGTAATGCTTGATTAGGGTGGTATCTGCCAGATCTCTGTGCTGTGAAGTTACTACTATCAATTTTAAAATAGTAAGTATATTGTGAGGAGATCCTTTGAGGCTATGCAAATATCCCATTTCTTGTAATACTTTCACCGAGTTTTAGTATTTATTGATGATTCTTGCCAGCAGCAAATATGATGTAGTGTTTACCAAATGATGTTTTTAGTTCCATCGTTATTTTTACACTTATTGTCTAGAATTCTATAGTAAGGAAGGGCTGTCTCATTTCTCCCATTTATTTAGGTATTCAATTATTTAGTGAGTATGGACTCATGGATTATTATCATCTTATTTCTCATTTGTCCCAGATTTGGCCAATGAGAGCTACTTCAAATTAGTTGCTATGTCCTTTGACATGCCCCATTATTCTGTAAGCATTTCCTTAATTTACTGACACTGTAAGATAGAATATAAGGCTAGATACAGGGAAATTAAGTATGAGGATGTTACAGTAATGTAGGTGAGATGAAGTAGCTTGATCCATGGAACTAGCAATGGAAGTGAAGACAAACAGTTGCATTATATATATGTTTTGATGATATAACCGAAAGATTTCCTGGTGGAAATGGTATGGGATATGATGAAAAGAGAGGGATTGAAGGTTGTTATAATGTGGCCATGACACGGGAAGGTGGTAGAGTAGGATTTGGGGAAAAGGTTGGGAGTTTAGTCCTGAGTATGCTCAGCTTGAGATGTTCTTTAAACATCCAAATGGGGATTGTATTAATCTGTTGAGGCTGATATAACAAAGTGCCACAGAACTGGCTGGCTTAAACAATAGAAATTTATTTCTCATAGTTCTAGAGACTTAAAGTCCACAATCAAGATGCTGGCAAGTATGGTTTCTGGTGAGGAAAATGGCCTGTAGATGCTGTCTTCTAGCTAAATCTGATCGGTCTTTCTTTATGTGCTTTTGGAGAAAGAGAGAGCAAGCTCTTGTATGTCTTCTTATGAGGGCACTGATCTTGTTGGATCAAGGCCCCATCCTTATGATTTCATTTAACCTTAATTACTTCCTTAGAAGCTTCTTCTCCAAATATAGCCAAGCTGGGGGGGGGTTTAGAGCTTCAAAATATTGATTCTGGGGGGACACAGACATTCAGGCCATTATAGGTATTTTGAGTAGGCAGTAGAAAAATAGGTCTTATATTTGGGAGAGATGCTTGAACTGAAGGTATAAATGATACATATGGGAGTTACATGCAAGTAGATGAGAATTATAACTGTGTGACTGATGAGACCATCAAGGCAGGGAATGCAGATAGAGAAGACAGGAGACCGAAGACTGAGTCTTGAGTTTTTAGAGTGAGTTTAAGAGAGAAATTGGAGACCAAGTAAAAAGGCAGGACTTTTGAAGAACTTTGGTGTGAAGGAAAATAAATGTGGTGATAACTGGAAGAAACAATGGTAGTTTTTACTTTAAAGATAGAGCATCAGTAGAGTGTAAGGTGATAGAAATAATCCACTGGCAAGAGGAAATTGATAATATAGCAAAGAGAGGAAAGAATCACCTGAAGAGATAACCTTGGATAGGTTAAAGGGAATGTGTTATAGTCTACAAGTCAAATAAGTACTTTAGAAAAGAGAAGGGATAGTTTATCTCAGGGAAAATTTGGGACAGAAGAGTAAGTGAAGATGCTAGTTGGAGGGTCAACATGATTGTGGGAGTCTGTGAGGATTCTTTTCTGATTTTTTGAATAAATTAGGAAACCAGATCATTATCTAAAGATGAAGAAGAGGAGGAAGGATTTGAGGTTTGAGGGTGGAGTGGAGAAGGTGGGAAATAGTCATCTAAGTAAGTGGTGTATAAATGGACTAGAGAAAGTATAATATGATTTAATATAATATGCTTTCTAGAAGAAAGCATTAGAGAATTTGTTCATGCTCATGGATATAAACCAAGGGAGACCAGCCAACCTGATTATGGGTTTTTCTTTGTCTAAAGTCACTCACTCAAGTTCAGGTGGGAGAGTAGGCAAAGAGTGGGATTTAACCAGTATGTAGTTTTGTCAGAGAAAGATAAGGAGGAAGAACTCACTGAAGTCATATGCAGCACTGTGATTATAATAATCAATCATGGAATCCCAATGGGGTAAAGAGAGAAGTAGGATGCAGTGGTGTTCAAAAGTAAAAGGTGGAGGTGATAATGGATTGGTAGTTTTGTGAGGACTAAAGATTGTTTGAAATGGGGTCCTACAGGAAGTGGGTGAAAAAGATCAAAGGTGATAGTCAAAGAATGGGAATATTGAAATTGAGATTAGGAGAAAGTGTTGTTATTGCCAGTGACAAAGTCTAGTTATGGCCATAGGAATGACTGAAAGTTCATAAGTTCTGTGTATGTATGCGTGTTTTAATATACTCTGTGCAAAGAAAGAATAGTATGATATCACCATATCAGGGAGTATTTGAACTATATACAACTTCTAGAATTTTTAGAATGTAAGTAGCAAAAAAAATAGTACATGATAGTACATGATTTTATCCTATCTCTATTAAGGCATGCTTTTGATGACTAGTAATGATTTTTTAAGAGTTTAATGTCATAAATAGCAGTTCTGAATTTATAAAAATCTATATTAAATCTATATCTATAAAAAGGTAGAACTTTGAAGGTGTCTTAATCTCAACAAACTCCCCCCCCCAAAACACACACACTTTTTTTCCTAAGTTCTGAAATGTGTGGTCACTGTGCAGATCACTGACCATCTGGATCCTACTCGATTCATAGACATTTTCAATCTGGTTTCTAGGCAGTTCTCCTAGAAATGAAGCAGTTCTTCCATGAATACAAAATGATTTACAGATAAACTGGAACTGTAGCTTTCCTGCTATTCTTTTGACCTTTGAGAATCAAATGCAAAATCCAATATCACAGACGACAGATTTTTATAGGATCAAGACATGACCTGGAATTATTTTCATTGCACTTAAGCAGTTGCACTCTGATCTAGAAAATCATAGTTTGTTCAGATCAATGGGTTTCCATTATTTCTTGCTTGATTTAACTGGTTTGAGTTCAACTTTAACTACAACTCATTTGTTAGAAAGATGTTGATTTTTAATGTGTATTTAAATAATCTTTTGATGTCACTGAAGTATGTCTATAGTAATGTTCAGACCAGAGGACTAAGTCAAAGATAGAACTTGATTGAATTACCTCCTATCCCTTGTTCATGGCATTTTTTTAAAAAAGCTTACTTACCTACCAATCTACCTATTTATTTCTATTCCTCTGAATCTATAACAATGCAGAACTTTGAAAACAGTCTTATCTCAACTAACCACATTAGAGAAAAGAATTAAGGTAGACTATGGAAGTCTATAATAGTTATATATACTTACTTGCCTTTTTTCTTTAAACATGAAATTCTCAAACTGTGCTTATTTTCCACCTAGATTCAGACAGCCTTCTCTAATTATGCTCCAGATAGAACACCTGGCTTCCTGAGGCTTTCACGAGAAGTTCTGGGCCCGGGACTTTAACTCTCTTTCCTGTCCCAGATTCAGTACCAGCCAGGTTAAACTTGGCAGCAATGCTCTTTGGGTAAAAGTTGGCATGGCATTTATATCTACTTAGGCCACTAACAGAAAAGGTGGGAATCACTGGCTCTGATGTTTTTATAATCAAACTTTCTCCTCCGCTTACTGGTGTATTCAAGCCCGGTGTTCTCCCTGCCTCCGTTTTTCTCCTTTCTTCCTTGTTTCCTCCCGCCTTCCCTCTCTCCTTCTTCCCTTATTACCTTTGCTTTTCCTGAATTTTTTCTTGTTGCTTTTTTCCACTTGTAAATTTCAGAAAATTTTCCAGTATATAGCTTGGCATTGATGATAATGTTTAATATTTATTTTTATTTTTAAACATGGTAGACTTCTTTAATTGGCAGATCTACTTTTTTCCCCCTTGGATCTCATGAAAATTGTCTTTAATATATAAATGTACTATGGTTAAGCATCTGACTTTGTTGCGGGTGGTGATCTCAGGGTCCTGGGATTCAGCCCCACATTGGGCTCCACGCTCAGCAGGGAGTCTCTTTCTCCCTCTCCCTCTATCCCTCCCCACTGCTTATGCACGTGTGCTCGCTCTCTCTCTCTCTCAAATCAATAAATAAAAATCTTTAAAAAATATATATGAATGGGCTGTTTTCCCCTCTTCCATTTACAGGATGGAATACAAGTTTTCCCCAGAATGAAGAACAATTGATTTTCTTTTGCTGGATCATCATTATCTGTCTGAGGTATCTATTAACTCTCTCCTCAGAGATTCACAATCTCTGTCTTTATTCTCTGTGTTTGGCCTCTAATTCAGTATTTGCTCCATATATTGTTTTTGTGCTATTTCAAATGTATTTATTATTCTGTAATAGTGTTGCTTTGATCCCCAGTTTGTCTTTTTAGCTTTGCAGTCTCGTTTTTCACTTTATTCTGTTGTCTTATCCTTTCATCTTGGGTGTCTTGTTTTATTGATTTTGTGTTGTTTGTGAGTTCTTCTAAAGTACAAATGACTCATTGTGGAGATTTTTTTTTTCTCATTCTTTGGGTAGTATTTAATTCGGTAATTGCTTCTTTTGGTTGTTCCGTCTCTGTCTCTGTCTCTCCTCTTTCCATTTCACTGAACTTTTCCTCCTTATTTTGTTTAGAATTTAAAACAAGAATTACGTGTTTCTTGTAATTAGAAAACACTATGGAGATGTATAAAGAAGGACTTTTTCTTTGCTATGCCCACCTCCCATCCCCTGAGGTTACTATTGCTAATAGTTATCTGTACATGTCCATATTTTTCTTTCTGCTACTAATACATATGTGCACCCACATGTACATGTATGAATATGATTTGTTATTTGTTTCAAAAATAGCATCCTACTCCATATACTTCTTTGAAATTTGCTTTTGAAAAATTTGCTCTTTTTAAGATTTTATTTTTAAATAATCTCTACACCCAATGTGGGGCTCAAACTCACAACGCAGAGATCAAAAGTCACATGCTCCACCGACTGAGCCAACCAGGCACCCCCAAAATTTGCTTTTTTAAAACTTAATAATTTACACTAAATCTCTTTCCAAAGCACTTATCTAACTCATTTTTATTTTTTATTTTTTAAATTTTATTTATTTTTTAAAGTAGGCTCCACACCCAGGATGGAGCCAACACAGGGCTTGTACTCACAACCCTGAGATCAAGAACCGGAGCTGAAATCAGGAGTCAGATGCTTAATGGAATGAGCCACGCAGACACCCCTAACTCACTTTTAAACAGAGTTGCCTGATATTCTATTTTATGGATGTACTAAATTTTATTCTATTATACCACCATCAGGAACATTTTCTTTTTTGTTATTGTAAACAATACTTCAGTAAATGGTGCTATATTCATGTTACTAATGCTTTCACACCTGTTGAATTGATTCCAAAAGGGAAATTGCTGGGGCAGAGGGTATGTGCATTTAGGTATTGACAGACACTATTGGATTACTTTCCAGAATGCTTCTAAAAGTTCATACTTGGTTTAGCATTGCATGTGTGTGGCTATCTTAGATATTTTAAAAATAATCTTTCTCATGTCTGTGAACTCTGATTTTCAAATTCTTATATTTCTTCTCAAATTACTCTGAGTTGATAATTAAAGTACTTTAAAAGTTACTATTTTGCTATAAGTTTTGTTTTGTTTTTCCTGGGGTTGATTTTATTCTGGTTGATATTGGGCTTTTTTTTTTCCTTTTCAGGCATTTTTGAACAATTATTCAGCAAAGACTTTTGAGCACTTATTGTGCCCCAGGCACTGTTCTAGGCACTACGGATATTGTCAGAAACAAAACTGACAACTATGCCCCATGGAGCTTTCATCCTGAAGTGCAAGAAGTATATAAGTAGACAAAAAATAAATAAAAGAAGTTGATATACCAGGAACAAGAAGAAAACTGTGAGAACTTATTCATATGATAGAGAGTGACCAGGTAGTCAGGGAAAACCTGTCTAGGGAACGTGAGACTTTAAAGAAAAAAAAAGAAGGCAACTCTCCATGTGAAGATCTGGGGGAAGAGTATTTTAGGCAGTGGGAAAGCAATTATAAATGTCCTAAGGTTGAGACAGTATTCAGAAATCTCTAAAGAGCCCCATACCAGAGTGTTTACAGCAGAGTGAGAAATAAAGAAGCGTATCTGAGATGAAGTAAGGAAAACTGGTAGGGGCAATATCACCTGAGGCCCTCCAGCTTTGGTAAAGGGTTTGGATTTCATTTTGAGTGAGAAAGGAGTCCTTTTGGTGGATTCTAGGAGGGATAGGATTTTTGACTTATATTTTAAAAAGATCATTCTGGCTTCTCGATGGAGAATGCATTGTAGGAAATCAGAATAAATCAGAATGCTTTGTAGGAAATCCAGGGCAGAGGTGAAGGTAAGGTAGTTAAGAAGTAGTTAAGGTAGTTAAGAGGGTAGTTAAGAGTCCAAGGTAAAGTGGACTAGTTTGGGGTAGCTTTTGGAGTCAAACTTCACAGAACTTGCTATGGACTGAGGAAAAAAAGAAGTATTCACAATGACTCCTAGGTTTTGGCTTGAGCAATTTAGTGGCTGGGTGTCCCATCTACCAAGATAAGAATAGAAGAGTGAAGAGATTTGAGCTGTGGTAGATTAAGAGTTCTTTGCTTTTTGAGATTTAAAAATAGTAAAAAACTGGTATCATGGTGTAGATTTGAGAGGTACCAGCATATCAGTGGTACTAGAAATGATGGAATTAATTTTTGTCCACATCAAAGGATAACTTAATAGAAAATTTGACAAGAGAGTTCTGTGTGTGAAGTAGGGCTGGTGGGATATAAGGCTTTTTTCTAAGGTCAGCAGAATGGGAGCTCATTTTAATTCTGTTGCACAAAAGCATGAATGCTGAGGACCTTACTCTAGAGTATCAGCACTTACATTAGCTGCCCTAGTTCTCTGCAGATAATTTATTCTGCTACTATATTATTCCTAGCAAAGACTTTTATTTTCCCCTAGAGTCTACATGTTTGCTTTCACCACTCTGTGTACAACAGATCTAAGTCCATATGGGTTAAAAATCCCATGTGGAGGGGAAGCTGGGTGGTTCAGTCAGTTAAACATCTGCCTTCAGCTCAGGTCATGATCCTTGGGTCCTGGGATGGAGCCCAGGGTTGGGCTCCCTGTTCAGTAGGGAGTCTGCTTCTTCTTTTCTTTAAAAAAATAAATAAGTAAATAAATAAATAATAAATAATTATTTTTATTTTTTATTTGTTTAATTTTTTTAGGTAGTCTGCTGCTTCTCCCTCTGCCCTTCCTCTCTCTTGTACTCTCTCAAATAAATCAAATAAAATGTCTCAAATAAATCAATAAAATCTTTTTAAACAAATCCCATGTATGTAGAGACTTTTAACCCATTTCCTTGTGCTCAGTTTCATACTTTCGTGTTCTGTCAGACCATACAGATATCCAGATTATTCCGAGATTCCTGATGAGCAGGCTGATGCTCTCCACTGCTTCCTTTTCTCTCACACTGTATGCTTTCATTCTCATAGAACATTTTAGAAACATCCCATTCATGACTGGCTCCCAACTTTTCTCTTTATTGTTGATGGGTTATAGTATTATGATCATCTTATTATTTTCAAGATCTCAAAAGGAGGAGAGAAATACTGGTTGGTAGTCAGTCATCTTGAAATGGAAAACTTTAATTTTTGTGTGGACATGTTTGTCCTTTATGTTTGTCCTTTACAGCTGATTCTTCATCTTTCTATAACACATTATATTTATCTTTATTTTTTGTAGCATTTTTGCATGGTTCTCATCCCATTTTATTTCATTGTATTGGTATTTATTATGGGAAGTACTTTGTAGAACTTCCATGTAATATTTTTCAATTCTGTTAAACTCTTTCCCCATTTACCTGAGATGTGTCAGTCTTACTCTTTCGAATGATATGCTTGTTTTTTGTTCTCCTTTCTGTATAAAATAAATATTCTTTGGTCCTGCAAATGTTTACTTCATTTAGAGATTATGATCACCGGATATGAATTTCTGAAGGTAGTATTCATTTTTTAAATCCATCTCTGCATCGCCAAAGGATCTGCCTCCAAGCTCTAAGCGTAGGGATTCAAGAAAGGCTTGATGAAGTCACTAGCTGGACAGGGATATTTCTCTTACTTCTATTAACTATATTCGTTTATCCACTCGACTAACATTTATGGAAGAACCCCTGTGTTTCGAGCTTTGAGCACTGCTACACACTGGGGGTCCGGAGACGAATAAGACTGTCACGCCTTTTAGAAATTCAAGAATGCTAGCATTCAACATCTATCTTGTTTTGTGATCTGTTAAACTGTGAATGTTTTTTCTTCCTAGTAAGAAAGGTGGTTAAGGGTGCAAGCTATTTTATGTATTTCTTTGGAACTCATTCTCTTTCCTTAACAAAAAATACATGGGTACTACATTAAAGGTCTATGGTTCCTCTTGGTCTGTGTTCTGCTGCAATCAAAGACCTTAAACTACTTAACCTGAAACAGAATATACTTTCCATGGCTCTTTCTTAAAACCACATTTATGGCTTAGGCTCCTGGGTGGCTCAGTGGATTAAAGCCTCTGCCTTCAGCTCAGGTCATGATCTAAGGGTCCTGGGGATCGAGGCCCGCATCGGTCTCTCTGCTCAACGGGGAGCCTGCTTCCTCCTCTCTCTCTGCCTGCCTCTCTGCCTACTTGTAATCTCTCTCTCTGTGTCAAATAAATAAACAAAATCTTTAAAAAAAAACCCCACATTTATGGCTCTCTTATTTATAGACTTTAACACTTTTTAAATAGTGAGGTTCAAAAGTATTATCCAATTAAATATCATGGTAAGGATGGTACAAGCTCTATCAGGTAGTCTCTGGAATAGGATTGTTCACTTGGACAGTATTGAGGGAACGAAGCAAGTTCAGGGTTTAAGGCACTAATGTTCAGTGGTGGCAGAAATGAAGGTTTGGGTTTGGGAGTGACCTTTCAGCATTTTTGAGTAGCTCTCCATTTCCTCAAGCACAGAAGACCAACACAAGAAAACAGGGCGAGTGACAGAAAGTAGTGAGGTTTGGTTGCCAGTTTAGTTGTCTTCTCTTCTTTGGCATTTTGCTGTGCCCTAGATTTTTGTCTTTCTACTCCAGTGAGACTCATAGAAGATCTATGTGTTGTCTCATTGTTTTTGGTCTTTATCTCCCTGCTCAGAATCTGGTGTGTCATCATGTCTAAAGTTTTTATGCGTATACTTTTAATTTCAAAAATAGTGGTAAGGGTGGGAGCAGATCTTGAGTTAAGTATATAGATTATTTCACTATGTTGTGTGTGTCTGATACATATATATGGATATATGTATCTATCTACAAACACACACATACATATACACAATGTGATACAACGTAGTGTAATATAGCCCACAACAATGTACAGAACAATTCCTACCCATTAATTTAATTCTTTGATTAACTGTCTAGAATTCATCTCATTCACTTATCTATAATATGTAGGAGCACTTAGGTGACAATACAAACCAGTTTATGTTATAATCTCTTTAAATAATAGGAATGATACAAATAATAATAGGTCTCGTGTACTAAGTATTCATTATATGGCAGGCACAATGGCAGGCAATCCCGGATATAAAATTCCAGTAGACAATAACAGTGTATCTGAGATCACCATATCCCCATTATATCATGGTGTCTACATAAAAGGAATATTGAACAAAATGATCAGATTATTGGTTGAATTTGTAGATAACTTAAAGATTCACATCTTTAACTTAAATCAAGAATTTAGAAATATTTTAGAAATATTTTATCACTAGATCTCTACAACATTTGAAAATACATATAACATTGGATTTTACTTACTAGATATTCAGAACTTTAGTATTATTAAGATGAAGTGTATTCTTGTCATAGAATATTAAGTATTAATAACATTTGATTATTAAATATTTATAACATTTATTATTAAATATTGATAAAATTTATTGATTACTTATTATGTACTAGACAGTGTTATAATAATGTGAAGGAATAGATTTTTTAATCTTCAAGATAAGTATCCTTATTACCCCAATTTCAGAGGAACAATGCCCCTAGGGCTATGTGGCTTGTCAATAAAAATAACATTTTGATTTTGTGCTTATATAATTTATTTTTTTCAGTGCCTAGCATTTGCTGTTTTATTTATTTATTTATTTATTTATTTATTTTCAATTTTATTTTTATTCTTTGCCCAAGGGGTACAGGTCTGTGAATCATCAGGCCTACATCTTTCACAGCACTCACCAAAGTACAAACCCTCCCCAATGTCCACAACCCATCCACCCTATCCCTTATGCTGAGCGAAATAAGTCAATCAGAGAAAGACAATTATCATATGATCTCTCTGATATGAGGAACTTGAGGGGCAGGGTGGGGGGTCGTGGGGGGTAGGGAGGGAAAAATAATGCTGTTTTATTTTGATAATGTAATGTATGTCAGGCTATATTTCTATAAGAAAGTAAAGGAAAATATGTGGGAGAAAATATATTCTCAAAGTATATGATATCTTTATAAAGATGGTCGTTGACTGAAAAGCTGCGTTGGTATAACCACCATTGGGGGGGTTACTCTGCAATAGCAGGATACTCAAGTTCTAGAGATACCTGAAATCAGTTGGTTGCCTCATTCAAGTTCAAGCAACTAGAGCAAAAAAGTTGATTCCAGAAAAATCACAATATAATCTAAATGTTAGTGTGATCGATTTTATAAAAATAAAATAATCATTGTACCTGATCAAAGAATGAAAGAGAGCTTAGTCATGCATGAGATGAAATTTTTTTATGTGACGTTCCAGTAGAAATTTGTTGATTCAGGATATTAATACATGGTTCAAGTTATTGAAAACCCTCTTCTTCAAATCATTTCCTTGTCTGTACAGAGGTTAGTCAGGTATGAGAATGTTGAGATACCTAGGACTTTGGAGTTTATTTGAATATGCTGATAACTCCAAGCACATCTATGTCTCAGCTTCAACATAAATTATTAGTTAATGATCACAGCATCCAAGAGAGTTGGGATCAAAATATTATTATCCCTTTGTAGGTTGCTATGGGCACAGACCTGATAAGTAGTGCCTTATCGGAGATGGCTGGCAAGCCAGGGGCAGAGAGGAATTAGACTGTCAAACTCTGTAGGCTTCATCTTCGGTTTAGTTGAGAATTTTCACCAACTCCTGTGCAGACCCTGTGGCAACTGAGGAAGCAGAAGTGAAGCTGAGAATCAGTGCTACCTGGGTCTACTTGCGGCTCTCACTGTGAATTTTGGTGTGTTTTGGGAGGAATTAAGAACCCAGGAGCCCATAAACTAATCTCCAGGTAGTAATACAAACAATCAATTTTTTTCAAGTTAATATATTTCTTTGAGCTGGCAGCCTCAACTCCCTAGTTCAATGCTAAGGGCCAGTACTGTGCTGAGCTTTACCAGGAAAATCTTCATCATTCTAGAAAACAGCTAAAGAAAATAAAATGATGTTTTTCTTTTCAGTTAAACTGTAACTGAAAAAATTCTATGGTTCTGCTATATATTCTTACAAAACTCAACTGCATTAGGTATATAAGAGGTATTAATCAGCTAAGTGAAATTCTGCAAAACTGGAAAGACAGAGTACTATGATAAGAGTAAAAACTGGAGGCTAACATAGTTCAAAATATTTATGGCTTTATACTGAAAACAAAAATCATGACTGAATAGGTCTACATATTGAAAACTCAGCTTCTGGAGTTTCACAGTTTTGAAAGAAAGTTATTAAAACATAAATTGCCTGGTATTTTCTTGACATAGGCAAAATAGCAAATTTGATTTATGAAGATTGTCGGTTGCAATAAACCAGATCAGAACATGGTCATTTTGCCTAATAAGTGATATGTTGTTATAAATTCTTATCACAACTCCAAACATTACCCAAAGATGTGGAAAGAAGTTTTCAAAACCACAAAGAAGACACTAGAGCTGACCTACTACAAATTCACCCAAAAGGAAGAGAGAGGTGATTAAAAATACAATTCATTTTCATTAGAGAAAATACAGAAAATTTTGAGGAAAAGAAAAATTTACATCTCTTAAACCAGAGTAAGCATTTTGTTGTATT
Source organism: Ailurus styani (assembly GCA_002007465.1). NCBI lineage: Eukaryota > Metazoa > Chordata > Mammalia > Carnivora > Ailuridae > Ailurus > Ailurus styani. Next base: position 147,118 of record LNAC01001300.1, read on the forward strand.
TTGTTCAGTATTTTTCTATTTGCATACATTATTAAAACAAAATCATTCAGCACATCCATTTTATAGTTGTTACTTCATTTATTAATATATGGCAATGATATCCTACATTTTTCACTATTTTTCTAATGTATAGTTTAAAAAACCTATATCTTAGTCCATCATTCATGGTACTACAATTCATCTAACTTTTGATTGACAAAAATTTCAATTACAAATCTGATAATATATTTATTTGATCTTCACATATAAAAATATTTTAGGTATCGATATATTGATTTATAAACTTTACCATCTAAAACTCTACAGATATTGGCCCATTACTTCCTGGTATTTGATATGGAGAAGTCTGAGTTCAGTCTGATTTTTTTTTTTCCTCTGGAGGCAGACTTTTCTGTCTAGTCAAGAACTACATTAATGTTATTTTCTTCACCCTTGAAATTATGAATTTCAACAGAATCACTTGAGGTTTTCGTTCTTTTTAATGTTGTCTGTTAATCGCTGAGACTTTTTCATCTGTAGATGCAAGGCTTTCTTTTGTTTAGGAATATGTCGTCTATTGTAACTCAGATTTATTGTTTTAGTTAAAATGGTTCCTTTTCCAAGAACACAAATTATGTTGCACATTATTTTTTCCATCAATTGCATCTACTTTTTCTTCCTTCATGATTTTAATCTCTGTTCATTTTTCATATCTTGGAGGCAGCTGTTCAAATTTGTTCTACACATTACTATTCAATTTTCAGCAGTGTTGGCTTTGTTCTTTAGTGAATCTAATATTGAGTGATTCTAATCTCATGAAGATATTAATTTTGCCATCTTGTTTTTAATTTATTTCCTTTTCATTTCTTTTTTTTTCTTTTTTTTTAATTTTTTTTAAAGATTTTATTTATTTATTTCACAGCAGGAGAGAGATCACAAGGAGGCAGAGAGGCAGGCAGAGAGAGAGAGAGAGGGGGAAGCAGGCTCCCTGCCAAGCAGAGAGCCCGATGCGGGCCTCGATCCCAGGACCCTGAGATCATGACCTGCGCTGAAAGCAGAGGCTTTAATCCACTGAGCCACCCAGGCGCCCTCCTTTTCATTTCAACTTACCTCCTAGCCAAATTCCTTTTCACGCCAGTATGCTGTCTTACCCTCTTATCTCCTCTCTTATTTCAAAGGTTTATCCTTTGAATTTCTTGTGAATAGGTGACAATGTTTCTAAAATTTTATTTCCGGTAGTATCCTTTAAAGGAATCCATTCATGAAGCTATGTTCTTTTGTGATACAGAAAAAATTTTCTAATCTCCATACTGTCTTGGCATTTTTAATTCATTCCTTGAATAGGAAGTGAATCCAGGCTAGTTTTGGCTAGTAGGCAGGGATGCTATATCTGAAGTAGGGGAAAGAATCACAGTGGCTTAACTGGATGAGTCTTTTATTCTCACATGACCAGACATCTAGAGCTAGGAAGTCTAAAACCAGCACAGTGGGTCAAGGAAGTGGCTGAGAACCAAGCCTTTTCTAGCTGCCGAACCTCTAAACCAATGTGACTTATTCTTATGATTGTGAAGTGGCTGGGCCAAATCTAGGCATGATTATATACATATATATAACATATAAAATATAATTGTATATATAATATAACCATATATACATAACACATACAGATCATATATACCTATTATATATATTAAGTATATAACAATTTAAAAATATGTAATGGGTATATAATATATATTATATTTAATAGGTGTATATACGTATACATACACATGTACATATGTATTTATAATGGGTATCTTGAAGAGGAAAAGGATGAAGAGGAAAAGGTGGGTGTCCAATTTTTTTTTTAACTTGAAAAATATATTTGTGAAAGTTCTACTCAGGACATTTCTGTTTCTGTTTCATTGCTTAGAACTGTGTCACTGTGTCACATGGTCAACAATTGTTGCAATGGAGTTGGAGGACAGAAGTATTTTTGGGACGCCTGGGTGGCTCAGTCAGTTAAGCGGCTGCCTTTGGCTCGGGTCATGATCCCAGGGTCCTGGGTTCGAGTCCCACATTGGGCTCCTCACTCGGTGGGGAGCCTGCTTCCCTCTCTGCCTCTGCCTGCTTGTGCTCTCTCTCTCTCTCTGACAAATAAATAAAAAAATAAAATCTTAAAAAAAAAGTATTTTTACCTGGTGCAAACCATCATTTTTTTTAAACAAAGGATAAAGGCCAATACTCACAGGGGCAAAGGCCTTTGCTGTTTTGAATTACTGGTCAATTCAGGGCTGTCTTGGGCTACGTGAGAAAACTTGTCCCAGTGAAGACAGGCAATCTCTCAGGACATTCTAAAATAGGGGACGTTGCCTAGGATGTTGATTTTTTTCTCCTATTATCTATTATTGCCAAATTATATTTCTTTAATTTTTTTATTAGTTTTAGCCTAGGATGGTGAGTCTTATTGCCGCATCTTAAGTCTTATTACTTGGAGAAATCATTTCCAGATTTTGCAAGCAGGATGTTAGTTTTTGGTTAGTGTGAGTTTTTTCTTCATAGATGTTTTAGTGAGAAGATAGAAATGACTCAGGAGTTTGTTTTTATTCACACATGATCATAGGAAAGACACAAAATGTAGTATGACATGGCAGTCCTTGATTACTTTGGTGGTCTCTGAAGTGAAAAAAAAATCCATGAATAGATTTGAAAGTAATATTAGTTAATGACCTTCTGTGTGGTAAGTACTACGATATATACAAAAGAAAAATCTATTGATACTGCCTTTTTTATTATCAAGTAGAACAAATGAGATAGGAATGTAAATAATTCTAGATTAAAACCTCTTTGAGGGCATTGCATATGGCTTGGTCAAGTTTTTTCATCTAAATGTGTTTATTATCTCATTGATAGAAGTAAATAGTCACTAAAAGCTTCCTAAATTAGCAATATGAAATTGAATGCTATAGATAAATTCAATTATAAAGATAAATACATAGGGCGCCTGGGTGGCTCAGTGGGTTAAAGCCGCTGCCTTCGGCTCAGGTCATGATCCCAGGGTCCTGGGATCGAGGCCCGCGTCGGGCTCTCTGCTCAGTGGGGAGCCTGCTTCCTCCTCTCTCCTCTCTCTCTGCCTGCCTCTCTGCCGACTTGTAATCTCTCTCTGTGTGTCAAAAGAATAAATAAAATCTTTAAAAAAAAAAAAAAAAAAAAAAAAAGATAAATACATATACTGTTCTCTGGGGCACAGAGTGGAAACAGATCTCAGACAGGGTAATTTGTGGACATGGTGGCCTTTAGCTAGGCCCTATGAGGTATGTAGCACTTGGTTAGAGATGGGAAGACACTGAATGAGAGGGAAACAGAGGAGGGAGGATTAGCATGAACAGGTATGGAGTTCAGTGAAGGAAGCAACGAGAGGAGAAAGGGGGAAGATCTCATCTGCATCACAGGAGTTTTTGACCTGGTCTTTAATCTTTGGACAATATGAAGCTTTTGATGTTATGAGAGAAGGTATCAGGGATATGTGGGTTGAAATGGAGAAGGAGACACTGAAGACAGGAAAATTAATCTGAAACTTCTACCTGGTCTCCCTGACTCCAATAGTGAGGATTTAAATAGGATGGTGAGATTATATATTAATCCTCATCACGAAACATTCTCTTCATTTTCTAGGCATGGCTTGCATTCATTCATTCATGTATTTGTTTATGTTTATGTAATAAGCAGTATGAATAGCAAATCTAAACTAAACGGGTGGTCTTCCCCACCCAGCCAGTACCCCTCCTTCTTCCCAATCTCTTAAAATGCATGTTTTTTTGAAATTAACATATAATATATTATTTGTTTCAGGGGTACAGGTTTATGATTCATCAGTCTTACACAATTCACAGCACTCACCATAGCATGTAACCTCTCCAGTGTCCATCACCCAGCCACCTGATCCCTTCTACCCCCTCCACTCCAGCAACCCTCAGTTTATTTCCTGAGATTAAGAGTCTCTTATGGTTTGTCTCCCTCTCTGGTTTTGTCTTCTTTCATTTTTTCCTCCCTTCCCCCATGATCTTCTGTCTTGTTTCTCAAATTTCTCATATCAGTGAGATCATATGATAATTGTCTTTTTCTTTTTTCTTTTTTTTTTTTTTTTTTTAAAGATTTTATTTATTCATTTGACACACAGAGAGAGAGATTACAAGTAGGCAGAGAGGCAGGCAGAGAGAGAGGAGAGAGGAGGAAGCAGGCTCCCTGCTGAGCAGAGAGCCCGACGCGGGCCTCGATCCCAGGACCCTGGGATCATGACCTGAGCCGAAGGCAGTGGCTTTAACCCACTGAGCCACCCAGGCGCCCTATATTTGTCTTTTTCTGATCGACTTATTTCGCTTAGCATAATATTCTCTAGTTCCATCCATGTCATTGCAAATGGCAAGATTTGGGGGATTTTTTGATGGCTGCATAATATTCCATTGTGTAGATATACCACATCTTTATCCATTCATCTGTTGATGGACATCTAGGCTCTTTCCATAGTTTGTCTATTGTGGTCATTGCTGCTATAAACATTGGGGTGCAGGTGCCCCTTTGGATCACTACATTTGTATCTTTGGGCTTAATACCCAGTAGTGTGATTGCTAGGTCATGGGCTAGCTCTAATTTAAAGTTTTTGAGGACCCTCCATACTGTATTCTAGAGTGGCTGCACAAGCTTGCATTCTCACCCACAGAGTAGGAGGGTTCCCCTTTCTCCGCATCCATCTCTGCAGGCCAACACCTGTTATTTCCTAACTTGTTAATTTTAGCCATTCTGACTGGTGTGAGGTGGTATCTCACTGTAGTTTTGATTTGTATTCCCCTGATGCTGAGTGATGTTGAGCACTTTTTCATGTGTCTGTTGGCCATTTGGATGTCTTTGCAGAAATGTCTGTTCATGTCTTCTGCCCATAAGTGTCTTTATAGATTTTGGATACTAACCCTTTATCTGATATGTCATTTGCAAATATCTTTTCCCATTCTGTCACCTAATTTGTTGTCATTTGGTTTTGTTGACTGTTTCCTTTGCTGTGCAAAAGCTTTTTTGGTTTTGTTGACTGTTTCCTTTGCTGTGCAAAAGCTTTTAATCTTGATGAAGTCCCAATAGTTCATTTTTTCTCTTGCTTCCCTTGCCTTTGGCAATGTTTCTAGGACGAAGTTGCTATAGCTGAGGTCAAGAAAGTTGCTGCCTGTGTTCACCTCAAAGATTTAGATGGATTCCTGTCTCACATTGAGGTCTTTCATCCGCTTTGAGTCTCTTTTTGTGTGTGGTGTAAGGAAATGGTCCAGTTTCATTCTTCTGCATGTGGCAGTCCAATTTTCCCAGCACCATTTGTTGAAGAGACTGTCTTTTTTCCATTGGACATTCTTTCCTGCTATGTTGAAGATTAGTTGACCATAGAGTTGAGGGTACATTTCTGGGCTCTCTATTCTGTTCTATTGATCTATGTGTCTGTTTTTGTGCCAGTACCATACTGTCTTGATGATGACAGCTTTGTAATAGAGCTTTAAGTCTGGAATTGTGATGCCACCAGCTTTGGTTTTCTTTTTCAACATTCCTTTGGCTATTTGGGATCTTTTCTGGTTCCATACAGATTTTAGGATTATTTGTTCTAGCTTTGTGAAAAAAAGTTTGTGGTATTTTGATAGTGATTGCATTAAATATGTAGATTGCTCTAGGTAGCATAGACATTTTCACGATATTTGTTCTTCCAATCCATGAGCGTGGAACATTTTTCCATTTCTTTGTCTTCCTCAATTTCTTTCATGAGTATTCTATACTTTTCGGAGTACAGATTTTTTGCCTCTTTGGTTAGCTTTATTCTAGGGTATCTTATGGTTTTGGGTACAATTACAAATGCGATCAACTCCTTAATTTCTCTTTATTCTATTTTGTTGTTGGTGTATAGAAATGCAACTGATTTATGTGCATTGATTTTATATCCTGACACTTTACTGAATTCCTGTATGAGTTCTAGCAGTGTTGGAGTGGAGTCTTTTGGGTTTTCCACATAAAATATCATATCATCTGCAAAGAGTGAGAGTTTGATTTCTTCTTTGCCAATTCGGATGCTTTTGTTGTCTGATTGCTGAGGCTAGGACTTCTAGTACTATGAAGAATAGCAGTGGTGATAGTGGACAGCCCTGCTGTGTTCCTGATTTTAAGGGGAAAGCTCTGTTTTTTCACATTGAGAATGATGTTTGCTGTGGGTTTTTCATAGATGGTTTTTAAGATATTGAGGTATGTACCCTCTATGCCTACACTGTGAAGAGTTTTGATCAAGAAAGGATGCTGTACTTTGTCAAATGCTTCTTCTGCATTTATTGAGAGTATCATATAGTTCTTTTTCTTTCTTTTATTAATGTATTGTATCACATGGATTGATTTGCAGATGTTGAACCAACCTTAAAGCCCAGGAATAAATTTCACTTGGTTGTGTTGAATAATCCTTTTAATGTACTCTTGGAGCCTACTGGCTAGTATTTTGGTGAGAATTGTTGCATCCATGTTCATCAGGGATATTGGTCTATAATTCTCCTTTTTGATAAGGTCTTTGGTTTTGAGATCAAGGTAAGGCTGGCCTCATAAAATGATTTTGGAACTTTCCCTTCCATTTCTATTTTTTGGAACAGTTTCAGGAGAATAGGTATTAATTCTTCTTTAAATGTTTGGTAGAATTCTCCTGGGAAGCCGTCTGGCCCTGGGCTCTTGTTCGTTGGGAGNGGTTTGTTGGGAGATTTTTGATGACTGCTTCAATTTCTTTACTGGTTATGGGTCTGTTCAAGTTTTCTATTTCTTCCTGGTTCAGCTTTGGTAGTTTATATATTTCTAGGAATGTATCCATTTCTTCCAGATTGCCTAATTTGTTGGCATATAGTTGCTCATAATATGTTCTTATAATTGTTTGTATTTCTTTCATATTGGTTATGATCTCTCCTTTTTCATTCATGATTTTATTAATTTGGGTCCTTTCTCTTTTCTTTTGGATAAGTCTGGCCAGGGGTTTATCAATCTTANGAACCAGCTCATAGTTTCATTGATCTGTTCTACTGTTCTTTTGGTTTCTAGTTCATTGATTTCTGCTCTGATCTTTATGATTTCTCTTCTCCTGNGGTTTAGGCTTTATTGCTGTTTTTTTCTCCAGCTCCTTTAGGTGTAGGGTTAAGTGGTGTATTTGAGACCTTTCTTGTTTCTTTAGAAAGTCTTATATTGCTATATACTTTCCTCTTAGGAACACCTTTGCTCTTTCCCAAAGGTTTTGAACAGTTGTGTTTTCATTTTCATTTGTTTCCATGAATTTTTAAAAATCTTCTTTAATTTCCTGGTTGACCCATTCATTCTTNGGACACACTCATTCTTTAGTAGGATGCTCTTTAGCTTCCATTTATTTGAGTTCTTTCCAACTTTCCTCTTGTGATTGAGTTCTAGTTTCAAAACATTGTGGTCCAAAAATATGCAGGGAATCATCCCAGTCTTTTGGTACTGGTTGAGACCTGATTTGTGACTCGGGATGTGATCTATTCTGGAGAATGTTCCATGTGCACTAGGGAAGAATGTGTATTCTGTTGTTTTGGGATGGAATGTTCTGAATATATCTGTGATGTCCAACTGGTCCAGGNGTGAATATATCTGTGATGTCCATCTGTTCCAGTGTGTCATTTAAAGCCTTTATTTCTTTATTGATCTTTTGCTTAGATGATCTGTCCATTTCAGTGAGGGGAGTTTTAACATCCCCTACTATTATTGTATTATTGTCAATATGTTTCTTTGATTTTGTTATTAATTGGTTTATATAATTGGCTGCTCCCATGTTAGGGGCATAGATATTTAAAATTGTTAGATTTTGTTGTTGGACAGACCCTTTAAGTATGATATCATGTCCTTCCTCATTTCTTATTATAGGCTTTGGTTTAAAATCTAATTTATCTGATATAAGGATTGCCACCCCAGCTTTCTTTTGATATCCGTTAGCAAGATAATTGGTTTTCCACCCCCTCACTTTAAATCTGGAGGTGTGTTTGGGTCTAAAATGAGTTTCTTGCAGACAGCATATCAATGCTGTCTTTTTTTTTTCTTTTAAATCCATTCTGATACCCTGTGTGTTTTGATTGGGTCATTTAGCCCATTTATTTTCAGAGTAACTATTGAAAGATATGTATTGCCTGTAAGGTGCCTATTACTGTATATTGTCTCTGTTCCTTTCTGGTCTATGTTACTTTTAGGCTCTCTCTTTGCTTAGAGGACCATTTTCAATATTTCTATAAGGCTGGTTTGGTGTTTGCAAATTATTTTAGTTATTGTTTGTCCTGCAAGTTTTTAATTTCTCCTTCTATTTTCAATAGCAGCCTAGCTGGATATAGTATTCTTGGGGGCCTATTTTTCTCATTTACTGCTCTGAATATATTGTGCCAGTCCTTTCTGGCCTGCCAGGTCTCTGTGGATAGGTTTGCTGCCAATCTAATATTTATACCATCATATGTACAGACCTTTTGTTTCAAGCTGCTGACAGGATTTTCTCTTTGAGACTTGTAAGTTTTACTATTAGATGATGGGGTGTTGACCTAGTTTTATTGATTTTGAGTGGGGTTCTCTATGCCTCCTGGATTTTGATGCCTATTTCTGTCCCCAAATTAGGGAAATTCCTTGCTGTAATTTGCTCTAATATACCTTCTTCCCCATCCCCCTTCTTCTTCTGGGTTCTCAAATATTATAATATCGTTTCATCTTATGGTTTCACTTCTCTCTTGAATTCTCCCCTCGTGGTCCAGTAGTTGTTTATCTCTCTTTTTCTCAGCTTCTTTATTCTCCATCATTTGGTCTTCTATATCACTAATTCTCTCTTCTGCCTCATTTATCCTGGCAGTTAGAGACTCCATTTTTTATTGCACCTCATTAATAGCCTTTTTGATTTTGACTTGGTTAGATTTTAGTTCTTTTATTTCTCCAGAAAGGGATTCTCTAGTGTCTTCTATGCTTTTTTCAAGCCCAGCTAGTGTCTTTATAATTGTCATTCTGAACTCTAATTCCAACAACTTACTAATGTCTGTATTGATTAGGTCCCTGCACATTGGTACTGTTTCTTATTCTTTCTTTTTTGAGGTGAGTTTTCCATTTTGTCATTTTGTCCAGAGAATAGATGAGTGAGAGTACAAAATGCTAAAAGGGTAACAGTGACCCCAGGAAAATATACACTAAACAAATCAGAAGAGACCTGAAACTGGGGAGAAAAGGAAAAAAAAATATGATCAGGGTGGTAAATAGAACAGAGACACACCCTAGATTTTGGGTGTATTTTGGTCTCTTAGAGGAAACTGCCTTCCAAAATTTTAAAGAAAGAAAAACTAATAGATATGCAAAAAATAAGGGTAAATATGATGAAGGGATGGAATATGACTGTAAAGATGTAGATTAAAAAAAGATTTTATAAATGGAATTGATGAGAAGTTGGTTGAGAAAAGAAAGAAAGAAAAAAAAAGACAATGTATTCAGGTGGGAGAGTAGAATAAAGCCATACACTAGATTTTGGATATATTTTGGTCTGTTAGATGAAACCATATCCCAAAATTTTAAAGGAAGAAAAACATATGTACACAAAAAATAAGGTTAAATACAATGAAGGGATAGAATATGACTGTAAAATGAAAATTAAAATATATTTTAAAAAATGAATTGATAAGATGTTGAATAAAATAGGAAAGAAGAAAAATAAAAAACAAATAGAGAAAGAAAAAATAAAGAAAATTTAAAAAATCAACTTTGAAAGACTGCAGAACCATGGGAAAAAAGCCATAGATTGTATGTTCTGTATTCCCTTATTGCTGTGGAGTTTTGCAGTTCTCCTTGATGGGTAAACTTGGTCTTGGCTCGATGTTCTTCTTTTTTTTAATGATTTATTTTTTTTTATTTTTTAAAGATTTTATTTTTTTTATTTGATAGAGAGAAAGAGACCACAAAAGTAGGTAGAGAGGCAGGCAGAGGGAGGGGAGGGGGGAAAGCAGGCTCCCCGCTGAGCAGGGAGCCCGATGCGGGGCTCGATCCCAGGGCCCTGAGATCACGACCTGAACTGAAAGCAGAACCTCAACCCACTGAGCCACCCAGGCACCCCAGTTGGCTCGATGTTCTTGCTGTTGTTCTGGCGAACGGGCCTGTTGCTCTGATTCTCAAGTGTCTGCCTGAGGCAGAATTGCACCACCCTCGCCAGGGGCCAGGCTAAGCAAACAGTTCAGGTTCGCTCTTGGAAGCTTTTGCTCCCTGAACGCTTTCCGTACAGCTTTGGAAGAGGGGAGTGAAGATGGCGGCCTCCCAGTAGCCGCCCCGGAGGAGCCGAGAGCTTGGCCCCCCTCTTCAGTGCGTCCTCAGTGAAAAGCAGTCAGCCCCTCCCATCTCACCCAGCCTGTGACTGAGGGTTTCTATCTCAGGAACGAACATGGAGCTGTTTGGAGTCTCCAAACCCAGCAGATTCCTGCAGCGTGCTCCTGCGCCGCTCCTCCTGGGGCAAGAAGGTGAGTCTCCCACATCTGCTGCTTGTTGGTGTCTGCCTGAAAAGTAGTGCCCAACTGTGCCAGGGATCATGGTTTATGCTAACCCTGAGCTGAGAACCCATCCCTGGGTTCCGTCTTTGCAGCTGGCTTCCCCGCCCTGATACCTGTGAGCTCTGCGGCACTCAGGCACCCCTGGCATTCCTGTCACCCCAAGGGTCTTGAGATCACACTGTCCCAGGAGGGTTTCCCCCCTCCCCTGTTTAGCCACTCAAGCAATGTCCCTCCGTGGGGCAGACTTCTAACAGTTCTGATTTTGTGCTCCCCTACTCTATCACTTGCCAGGAGCTGGTTGACAGAGGCTCCCCCCATGGTCTATCTCTCCGTCTATGCCTCAGATTCACTTCGCTGCACATCCTACCTTCCAGAATGTGGTCACTTTTCTGTTCATAGAATTGCTGCTATTCTTTTCTTTGATCTCCTATTGAGTCTGTAGGTGTTCAGAATGGTTTGATAACTATGTAGCTAAATTCCTGGGACCAGATGAAATTTAAGTTTCCTACTCTTCCACCATCTTGCTCCTCCCCCCAAGCATGGTTTTTTTAAAGCTGTTTTTAACTTTCTAGAAAGATATATATATATATTTGGGGCCTGATGTCTTTCATTTAATATTATTTTGCTAAGACCCTTGACATACTTTAAAATGCAACTCCCTTTTGCATTTTTAATTATACTTCTTTTAATTGTGATCAACTTGATAAAGACCCAGTAGTATTTAAATTAAATGAATTAATTTGCCCAGTTTATTTTTATTTTATTTTTTACTTTTTACTTATTTGAATTTTTAAAATTTAATTTCAATTAGTTAATATATAATGTATTATTAGTTTCAGAGGTAGAGGTCAGTGATTCATCAGTCTTATATAATACCCAGTGTTAATTACATCATGTGCCCCCCCAATGTCCAGTTACCCTACCCCATTACCCCCTTCCCCCACAGCCCTCAGTTTGTTTTCTAAGATTAAGTGGCTCTTATAGTTTGTCTCCCTCTCTTATTTCATCTTGTTTTAATGTTTTCTCTCTTCCTCTATGATCTGTTTTGTTTCTTAAATTCCCCATATAAGTGAGATCATATGATAATTGTCTGTCTCTGATTAACTTATTCTGTTTAGCATAATACTCTCTAGTTCTATCCATGTCATTGCAAATGGCAAGATTTCATTTTTTAATGGCTGAGTAGTATTCCCTTGTACATATATACCACATTATCTTTATTTCTCCTTCTGTTGATGGATATCTGGGCTCTTTCCATAGTTTGACTATTGTGGACATTGCTGCTATAAACATTGAGGTGCAGGTGCCCCTTTAGATCACTACATTTTTATCGTTGGGGTCAATACCCAGTACTGCAATTGCTGGGTCATGGGGTAGCTCTAATTTCAAATTTTTGAGGACCCTCCATACTGTTTTCCAGAATGGCTGCACCAGCTTGTATTCCCAACAGTATAAGAGGGTTCCATTTTTTCCATATCCTCATCAACGTCTGTCATTTCCTGACTTATTAATTTTAGCCATTCTGACTGATGTGAGGTGGTATCTCACTGTGGTTTTTATTTGTATTTCCCTGATGCCGAGTGATGTTGAAAGTTTTTTCACGTGTCTGTTGGCCATTTGTATGTCTTTGGAGAAATATCTGTTCATGTCTAATCCCCATGTCTTGATTGGATTTTTTTGTTCTTTGAGTATTGAGTTTGATAAGTTCTTTATAGATTTTGGATACTAGCCCTTTATCTGATAAGACATTTTAATTTGCCCAGGTTAGCTTGCTGTTACTGGGACAAATGCATGAGAAGCCTGGGTCCAAACTTAGTTTCACTTGTAATAGCCATGAAATAGTTAAATCTGTTAAATTCAACCTTAACTTAATTGAAATGTCTTTGTGACCATCCAGTAAATATCAGTAATAAAATATGAACATAGCTTTTTTGGCTATGCACGGTAGGACATTTCCTCAGATGCACCATAGTGAGATAATTTCAGCAAAATATCATAAATTTCATGAATTTGTAGTTATCAACCCCCAATCAGAATATTCATTAAATATGTGCTAAAGTAGTAAATATTGGATGTGCCAGTTACAGATGCATATAAAGATGATAACTCTGGGTGATGCTTAATCTCTCAGATCAAGCAAAGCTGAGTACAGGAATTTTGTCATATTTGACTATTCAAACATTTTTTTTATACCACTCTAGGAGAAAGGTCCTGAAATAGAGGGATGTTTTTTAGTTATTCTCTATCTCTAGGAAAAATTTAGGACCTGATTAATCAGAAAAAAATGCAATTGCCTAATTTCTCAAGAAAGTATATAATCTGACATGCATTTTTCCAACATCAAATCACATTATGAGGATATTGTTCCAGACATTTGTATCTTTCCTGGACCATGGCTTTCCTTACTACCTGACAATCTTTTTTGGCTTTAGGGGGACTATCTTATGCCAGTTTGTGTGGGCTTTCAAGTTTTAACACTGAAAGTCTTATGTCCCAGTAGGGGCCATGCCTGTAAATGCTTTGTCAGGCACCGAGGATCATGTATAGTTTGGGTCATGTCATGTATCAGTAATACACTCTCTTCTAGTGAAGAATTTCAGATATATTGGATTCTCATTTACATTTTAATATAATATTTGTACTATTTCAAATTTATATTTTGTAGTATGTACAAAAACACTAAAATATAAATATTTAAAACCCATCCTTTTTAACTAATTTGAATTATAGAGTATTTATAAAGTCATTTTATTTCTTTTAAGTGTATATAGTAATTTGAATTAGAAAGACTTTCTCATTATGCTTTAATGAAGAAATGAGAATGATTTGTGGCTAGCATTTCAGTTGTTTGTATGCATTGCATGAAAATAATTTGTTTTAGCAATACTGAGATTGAAAGAGCTTCCTGTTTTAATTTTCTTTCTGTAAAGGGGCTTAGAAAAACTTACTCTCTTTGAGAGGAAACAGAGTATAGTACTTTCAAGCATGTCTTCTGAAATCAGAAGTTGTGAGTACAAAGCTTGGCTCTTCCACATACTAACTATGTGATCTTTGGCATGTTGCTTAAGCTCATGAAAACATTGTTTCTTGACCTTAACATGGTATGATAATTAGTACCATTTAGGCTCTCTCCCCTCTGCTCTTTGGCAATTGTTCTCTCTTTCTCCTCCCCTCTGGGGCTGCACCAGGGTCTTGGACTTGGGATTGCTCACTGCCCTCCTGCTGCGCCTCTCCTTTGTTGGCACCACACACTGCCACACCTGCCAAAGGCACCTACTCTGAGCTGCTGGGTCCCTGGGTCTTCCAGGTGGGCTCCCTTGTTTCCCAACATGGCATCAACTGCTCAGTTATGGGACCACCAGAAAAAAATGTAGCTGTGTACCTTGAGAAGTTGAATGTAGCATATGATAATTTTGGCAGTACTGACCATTTCACCATCATTTACAGTCAAGGCTTTGAGATTGTGCTGAATGACTACAAGTTGTTTGCCTCTTTTAAGAGTAAAGAAGAGGACAGATTGCAAGGTAGCAAGTTATTGCCACAAAACTATGGCTGGTTGGGTGCATGATGTGCTGGGTAGGACCTGGGCTCATTTCCCTGGAACTAAGATGGGAATGACCTCTCAGAATGTGAACATGAGCACTGTACACCTTGAGAATCTCCAGGAAAACTATTCTAATAGGCTCTACAAATACAACCATGACTTTGTGAAAGTGATCAATGCCATTCAGAAGTCTTGGGCTGCAACCACGTACGTGGAATATGAGACTCTTACCCTGACAGAGATGATTAGGAGAGGTGGTGGCCACAGCCAGAGAATCCTAAGGCCTAAACCTGCAGCACTGATTGCTGACCTACATGAAATGATTTTACATTTGCCAGCATCTAGGGACAGGATAAATGTTCGTGGTCCCAATTTTGTTACTTCTGTTTAAAACCAACCATTTTGTGGAAGCTGCTACACATTTGCTTCTAGGGATATGCTGGAAGCAAGAAACTGTATACTAACCAACATTACTCAAACCCCACTCCTGAGTCTTCAGAAAGTTGTTTCTTGCAGCCAGTATGCTCAAGGCTGTGAAGGTGGCTTCCTGTACCTCATTGCAGGAAAATATGCCCAAGATTTTGGGCTGGTAGAAGAGGTGTGCTTTCCCTACATGGGCACTGATTCTCCATGAAAACTGAAAGAAGACTACTTCTGTTACTACTCCTCCAGGTACCACTATGTGGGAGGCCATATAAATAGTTCGTTATAAAGACTAAGTGAAATAATGTAAGGTGGTCATGATAGTGCCTGATACTTTGAAGTTTTCAGTATTTTGGCTGTGAGTAGCTAGCTATAGGGTAAGTTGAGCCCAGATTTGTGCTGCAGCAATTCTGCTCTATTTATTTTTTTCTGTGATGGGAATCAAGATTTTAAAAAAGATCAAAATTAAAATTAAATATTTTAATTTTTGGTGTGTGTGTGTCTGTGTGTGTGTGTACTCGATGGCCATGTCAATGTGGGGGACTCCAAAACATATTTGATAAAGGAATTCTAGTATCTCTGGACAAGTTCCCTTTAAAAAAAAATTATTTGAGAGAGAGAGCACCTGTGTGCCAGGGAGAAGGGGAGGGGCATACAGAGAGCATCTCAAGCAGACTCCCTGCTGAGCACAAGCCTGACCTGGGGCTTGAACTCAGGACCCTGAGATCATGACCTGAGACAAAACCAAGAGTTGGAGGCTTAACCAACTGAATCACCCAGGTGCCCCCAAGTGCCCTTTTAATTGAGAGCCCAGGTAGAAATGGGACACCTCACCTTAGGGTAGATTATTTCTTCTATAACCCATTGTCTTCAGTCAAATTGTTCTCAGGAGATGGGGGTAGAGGCAATACATTGACAATATTTTTCACGTGCACTCTTATTGTAGATATGTTTTACCGAAGTAAATGTTGGATTTTTAATTGGTTTCAGAATGATTTAATCAGTGTTTATGCTCCAGTCATAAAGAACACTCTGTGATAGGCTTGCCATCTGTTCAAGATAAAAATGAAATCCCCTTTGAAGAAGTGGGCAGTTGATAGAAAGATTTTAATGAATGTTTAATGTTATTGTATCTATGTGAGGGGCTTATCGTGACAGTAACATAAATGTATAAGCCTAAGGGCTCAATCTTAGTGTTTCAGCTCCTATTAAGTCTCTGTTAGAGAACTGTTATTTTAAATCTTTGAAGTTGTATACTGAAGTGATATAGGGTAGATTTAGTGCAATAAAACATTTGCTCTAGTCAAGTTCTGTTTAGAATCTCTGCTCATTCCTGCCTGGTCACTGCCTTACAATAGAATGAGTCTGTTCATTCCAAAGTGGTTTTCTCCTTTAAGAACCAATCTTTCTTTACACTTTACGGATTTTAGGAAATACTTTAATCTGCTTGGAATCTAAACTGTGTTTAGATCTTACTACTCTAATACACAGTAGGCTTTTATTTTGTCTTTTTGCTGATATATATTCTAACAATATTCTTTCATGTTTGAATGACCTTGCTTCTCCTCCTTTTTGTTTCTAAAACATGGACCCATTATAGTATCCTGCACATCTTCTATGGCCATTGGTGTCTCTTCAGATTGAAGTGCACAGTCCTAGGAAACTCAGTAAGAGGTCCGGCCAGGGAACAATTTTCTAATTTAAGACTACCACTGCATATTGTTTAGTTTCCCCTTGGATTTGTGATTGAAGTTGTTACAAGGGTATTATAAAAGAAAAAGGAAGAGGAAAGCTTTTCCCCAAATGTGATATCATGAAGTATATAAACTTGACCTGCAATGTGAAAATTTAGTATATTTTCTCCCATATAAAATGCCATTGGCACAGTATATGTTTCCCAGTGTCATGTTGCTATAGAATATAGTTGCCTATTTGTCAGAAGCTATTTGTCAGTTTCCTCACTATCTGCAGGTGGTAAGTATGCTTCAGAATTCAGAGAAGGAAAACTATGTGCTCAGAGGGATTTGTGGACGTGCTTGACAAAAAATATAACCTTATTTCTGAATACTTGTGCAACCTGAATGTGCATAATCAGGACTTTGGCTAGATTTCTTGCTATCAGGGACAATGTAATCCATCCAAATTAGTGATGGTGGTTATCATTACAATTTAGATATCAAAAATTTTCTGACATATTTTTTATGTTGTAATTGTTATATTTTCATTTAAGTCAATTTAATCTACATATGAAAGAAAGAAAAGAATCAGGTACCTATCAGGAGAAATTGTGCTAATGTAAATGTTAGGATACTGTTTCAAGTGCATACTTGTGATAATGAACTTGAGAGTTGGAGACAAGTCAACTAAGATACACAAATTATGATACTTTCTGTAAGTGCTAACATCTCATAGAAAATACAGTGTTGGTAACAGAGACTTAGAATTTCACATGAAAAGAAATGCAGAGACCCACAATTCCAGGGTTGATGTAATGCTCAGTGGTATGGGGGCTCTGCATTTTCCTTTTTACCCAGGGAAGAAATTCTGTCCCAGATGGGATTGGCAGACTTCCTTTTATACCTCACTGCTGAAAACTGGGTACAGCCAAACCCTTCTCTGACAGGGATCTGGGGAAGGGTGGAGAGAACTGTGTGATAAACTGGGACCCATCATGACTGCCTCTTTGGAGCTGCGTGCATTCTCTGAGCCTGTTGCCATCTCAGCAAATCTAGAATTCTGTTAACGGGAGAGGGGGAGGAAGATGGGGTTGGGGTAGAGCCGGCTGCTGGGTGGAGCCAGTTTGTTAGGCAAACCTATCAAGAGCATGGAGAGAAACGGCTATTTTATGTATTCTGTTTAAATCCAAAGACATGTTTAGTTAACAAACATTGTGTTTATCAGTTGGATAGAAGTGCCTTTAAATAATTTTCTGCTATATTTGTGATAAAAGTATTGAGCTTCCCACAAAAGTACTGTGATAAAAGTATTGAGGTTTTAATGCTAATTTCTCTTAGGATATCTCTACTTGGTACCATTAGGTAAAATCTGTTGTCTTGGGTAAAATTATGTCGCAGATGCTCAATAAATACACCAGTGGTATGATACGAATGCAAACAAGGCTCAGGAATTTTTGATAGAGTTTGTTTAATCATACCGCCTGAAATTGGTTTATCTTTGATGCATTAATTATCTCATGTTGAGGGAAATTAAGAGAATTCTTCAATTCTTTAAAAAGGGCCATGCTGCCAAATAAGCCCTCAAAACACTTTTCATTTGTGGAAAACCCAGTAAAATTTCCTGAGTCCTAAAACTTTTAAAAACTCATGGCATGGATGGTCAGGAACATGCATTTCTTACATTTTTTGACAGTTTGAAGCCATCCAGGCTGTGAATCCAGACTCTTTGGCTTTGAATTATGACTCAGTTGTGAGATTTTGAGGAGGTTGTGCGTCAGCTTTGTTATCCATAAAATGCGGACATTGCCTACCTCCAGGTTATTATGAGGATTAAGTTATTATTTTGGTGTTCTTCAAAGAGCATCTGGGACACAGCATATAACATTTAAGTGTCAAGAAGTATAGATATGCCTTGCATCATAGGTGTATGCTTTCTTTAATGGATGTATTGGAAGAGGGGCACCTGGGTGGCTCAGTCAGATTTCAGCTCAGGTCATAACCTCAGGTTCATAAGATCAAGCCCTGCTTTGGGCTCCGTACTGGGTGTAGAGCCTCCTTAAGATTCTTTCTCTCTCCTCTTCCTCTGTCTTCCCTCCCCCCATTCTCTCTCTCTCAGAAAAATACATCGGAAAAATAAAAAAAATATTAGGAAAATTTCTTTCTCTAAATATAGCATTCTTGTGGCATGCAACATTTTTTTTCATTCACATGCATATATGGAAGCAATTATCCAACACAATTTTAATGAGTATATTATTTTTCCTAGATTTAAGTTTATCGAGGGTAACAATAACTTCTTAACAGTTAAGCATATAACCCATTATATGACACTCAATGATGCTGATGAGAGGAGGATTGTATTCTATAATGTGCATGTAGAAGTTCAAATTGGCAAGCCCATTGTCAACATCAACATGTGTAGACAAATGAAATATATAATATACTTCGCCCTCTGTTGTGAGGAATAATTGTGTTACTTAAAAATGAAGTGTTTTAATGATCAGTTAAGTGTGGACATGGAATAACCATGGAGAGGCGGACAAGTGTATGAAAGCAAAAGAGATTTATTATACTCACAGGTCCTAGAAGAGAGAGGCACACACACCACACAGAGGGCCATATGGGAGGAGCGCCATGAGAGTGGGCTCAACCAAGCAGGTGGGGAGCTGAAGGCCAGTGAGGACCTGTGAGAAGTGGTAGGGTGGAATGTTATTGGGATGTTCCAATGCATGAGGTTACAGTCAGGGAAGGAAGGAGTGGGTCTTGTGGCAGAGGCCAGCCTTATCACACGGGGTCCCCTAGTGGCTGGGAGGGTGTTCACAGCCTGTCTGTGGGGATGCTGAGGCCTCAGGAAATGAGGAAATTTAAAAAATTTGCAATACATACCCCAAGACTTTCACTAACATTCACTGTCCATTAGCACGTTACTATAACAGACAAACTTTTAAGGATCAAAGATGGTAGGCTTTGGATTTCAGGGCCATGTGTCTTACAGCAAAACTAAACAATGAAAATTATAAACTAAATAAAATTAAAGGGAATAAAACTGCAAACCATGAGTAGGCCAACGTGAGGGAGTGAAGGATTGTGTTTTGGTGGGTGAGTGAATTTTCCATGGAGATGAGCTGGTCCCAGATCAGATTTAAATAAGAGGAATGCAGTGGGGTTAGGGTGAGGAGGACATTGCATGGGAAGGAGAGGACTCTAGCCAAGGGACCATATGGAGCTTGTCACCTTCCCTGTGGTTATTGGCAAGGACTTCATTGTAAAAGAATCATTATCATTGAAGTTGAACTATAGTGAAATTGAATTTTCATGTTGATGCTGATGGGCTAATGGGAAGTAAGTTTGAATATGTGTGTTGGGGCCAGATTGTAGTGGGCTTGGAAAACCAGAAGGAACGTTGTTAATCACAGGTGTTTACAGGTAAAAATGATGCTCAAGGAGATGGTCTGAAAAATGAATGAAAGGTGAGGAAACCCTGAAGTCTGCAAGGAGAGAAAAAAAGGCTTTTTAGCAAGACTTGGATGAAGTGATGGGAACCTGAATGGCAAGGAGTAGCGGTGGTAAAATAGAAAGGAAGTGATAGATGTAAAGGTACTGAAAAGAATGTGTTAATACTGATCAGTATGCATTGAAATGGATTTATGTGCATGTATTATTCACTGTTTTACATGCTACCGTTCCCCTTGATTAACACAGAAAATGAAAGCCTCTTCATTTGGGTCCACGATTCATATTTCAATCTGGGAATGTATGACTCCTTTAATCATATTTATTCATGGGTTTAAAACAGGTAGCAATTCCAAAATAAAATTATGGCTTTTATTTCGTGCAGAAAGTGAACCACCTGTAGATTCAAGTGAGAACGTAAGACATTGTCCCCCCTCTGATTTTAGAGACTGAGCATCGATTTCCGTGTTTTTTATTCCCCCTTCATTATATATAATCACACTCTAATATGAGAGGAGCATTCAGAAAGTCCCATAAACTGACCTATGTAATTTTTGTTCCTGTTCCTTACTTAGAGAAGCAAATTGGAGAAAAAAAAAAAAGTAAATTTGCTTGGATTTGGGTGGCCACAAAGTTCTCCTCAAAGTTTTGGATTGCAGTTTGGCCTAAAGCATCAAATAAAGTCCATTTGAAGCAGATCGCTGTCTTTGCTGCCATTCACAGTGAGGCATTCTAGGTGGTTAAGGTAGTATTTTGTGATAAGTTACAATGTTAAAAACTTCGGTCTTGTGATGCGTGGGTGGCTCAGTCAGTGGGGCATCTGCCTTCGACTCAGGTCATGATCCCCGAGTCCTGGGATCAAGCCCCGCATCCGGCTCCTTGTTCAGCAGGAAGCCTACTTCTCCTTCTGTCTGCCACTCCCCCTGCTTGTGCTCTCTCTCTCTCTCTCTGACAAATTAAATAAAATCTTTAAAAACAAAACAGAAACAAATTTGGGTCTTAAAGGTACCTAGTAAGAATCCTCAGGAAAATGCTGTAACATTTTTATTCCTATCAAGGGAAATAATCCTAATAAAAGTAGAAGCAGATAAATCCAACTTATAAATAATAAACATTTTAAACCAGATATATATGCCCAAGAAATGCTCACGTCGTCCCACAAGGGATAGAAGGATGTGCATGGCCGGGTTGTTTGGCTCCAGAGTGTTGGTGTCCATTTTGTGAGGAATGGATAAGAAAATGTATGCCTGGCTTGGAATATTATGGAGCTGTTAGCAAGCAGGAGTGGACTACCAGAACGTGTGGAAATACCGGTGAATATTTGATGCTAAATGCTAAGTGAAAAAGGAATTAGCTTGAAGTATATGATACAACACTGATTATGAAAAACAAAACATGCAAACCAACCAAGGACATCCATTTTAGCACAATAACAACAAATTAAAATATTTGAAAACGATTGCCGGTGGGGATGGGGCGAAAGTAGGAATGGAGGAAGGGGTAAATCGAGCAAGACGTGAGACCAAAGGTGACAGTATTTTGTGTGAAGTTTGCTTTCCTGAACTCTCTTTTACCTCCTCCACCCACTCCCCCTACCCCTGCCAAATACACAGAAATAGATGAAATATAACAAAAAGCCAAGCTTTTCTCCGCACTGATTTTGGTCTATTCATAGCTAGCTTGAACATGCTTATTTTTATGTAAACTTTTTTGTTAATGTTTCTTCAGTAATAGAAAGTTTAAATATTCTTTTTTTTTAAAGATTTTATTTATTTATTTCACAGAGGGAGAGAGATCACAAGGAGGCAGAGAGGCAGGCAGAGAGCGGGGGGGGNAAGGGGAAGCAGGCTCCCTGCTGAGCAGAGAGCCCGATGTGGGCCTCGATCCCAGGACCCTGAGATCATGACCTGAGCCGAAAGCAGAGGCTTTAACCCACTGAGCCACCCAGGCGCCCGAAAGTTTAAATATTCTTAAAAATACTGCTTTACTTTAAACATTCCTAAACTTTAAACATTCTTAAAAATACTGCTCTGAAGCATCCATTGTCCAGAAGCAAAAAGTCTTGGGACAAGAAATACCTTCTCTGTGTTTGTTGGGTGAGGCTATTTTCCTCCCTTAGAACCTTGCTCAAGGTTCTCAGCAGAATATTCCCTCGGAGCAAGACTCTCATTTGGATGTTCTCCATCTCTGGGGCACTATGTCTGTCATGAGGTTTGCTTTAGTGATTCCAGTCACTTCAAACTGAAAAAGGCAAAGGACGTTGCCAGTCAGAAACTTAAGGGTTCATACTCCCTTTTTTGAATCAACCTATGTTTATCACTAAGTTAACAGATGTCTTCAAAATTATTTTAGTGTTAAACTTCTGATTTATTCGTAGTTTTGAGATTTTCTACTATCCATTTTAGCACAGCTATCTCAATCTCATGTTCTCACCAGCTCTGCTCCTAGTTAAAATACCTCTTATGCCCTTGTGTAATAAGAAAAGCTTTCCTTTTTGATATTTACTAGCCTCATGTGTAACATTTACTTGACTTTCATGGAGCAAAAAATGGATTCCTTTTATTAGTCCTTGAATAGAAAATAATGCAGCTTTAAGCAACTGAAATAAAAATGATTCTGTTTAAACTGCTTGATGTTCTCTTTTGATTGTCTTGGAATTCAATAACAGATCCAATTTAGGTAAAATCTGGCTCATTATGTACTTCTCCAGGACATCTCTGGCAATAGGAGGTTCTTTGTTTAACTTATGGGTTGTAATTTTCATATCAATTCTTAGCCATCAATAATGTAATTTTGAGTATCACATTTGCTATTTTGTATAGTGTGCATATCTATATTCAGATGTAAAGACTCAGAACTGACTTGGAAAGAATGTAGTGTGAAGTAAGACACTTTTAATACTCAGCTGTAGATTTTTGTTGACAGGTAAAGAGAGAGATATATTAACATATTGAATTTATCCCATAGTTTTTGCCAGTTTTAAAAGGTAGTCATCAACAGCAATTAGGTTATTCTGGTCAGAACTGCATTATTAATTACCTGAACAAGGGAGGTATATATCAAAACATTAGGAGATAATAGAATAAATTGGGAATTATACTTAAATGTCAGGTAGATCATTGAAAAACAGCCAATGTTTCTGTTTTGAATTGTGTGGCCTCAGAGGTTTAGAAGTAAACTCCGAAAACTTTTGCTTAATGTATTTTCATTAAAAAAGTTCTATAGAACTAAGAGTTTTTATTTATGTTAGTGATATAAAGGTAACAGACTTGATAAACAACAAGAAGCAGGATCTTCCAGGATTACAAGTATGTTTTTGTTAAATTCCCACAGGAATATATTTTCTTAATTGCAGTATGAGCCCATCATCATTCATTCATTCAAGAAATATTTAATGAGCACCTACTATGTTCCCAGTTCTGTTCTAGATGCTTGGAGCACATCAGAGCCCAAAACAGATTATTGTCCTTCTGGATGTTTGATTCTAGTGAAGGAAGAGAGAAAGATAATAACATAATAATTGAGTGGATAATATTGTATGCTAGAATGTGATAAGTACTTTGAAAAAGAAGATGACAGCAGAACAATGGAAATCAGGAGAGCTGGAAGGTGTGGGGGAGGAGATTGGGTGTATTAAATTGGTTGTTTATGAGCCGGTAGAATACATGACAAGACTGGAAGAGGGTGAGGATGTTGCCAAGGAGTCTTTGGAGAAAGAGCTTTCCAGGCAGAGAGAAGAGCTTAGAGCACAGGCCCTAGGCAATGAGGGTGACTGGTGTGTTCCCACAGCAAGGAAGTCAGTCTGTTTGAGCCAAGTTGGGAGGAGGATATAGAAATGAAGTCAGAGAAGTAAGGGAGGGGCGAGAACTTGTAGAGACAAGTGGGGCCTTGAAAGAGATTTAGATTTATTGTAAGTGAAGCATAGAATCACTGGTTTGAAGTTGAGAAATGACATGATTTAACTTATGTTTTAAAAGGCTCATCATTCTTGCTTCCACGTAGAGAATAGACTGTAGAGAGGTGGTGCAGTAAACCTTAGGTGAGAGAGGTTGGTGGATTTAGTAGCAGTGAGAAGTGGTAAGACTGGAGTGGATTTTGGAACACTTTTAAAGGTAGAACCTATAGAATATCTGGAAGGATTAGATACAGAGTGAGAGATAAAGAGAGGAAGCAAAGACCAGAGCTTTGATGTAAGCAATTGGAAGGATCAAGTTACCAACAACTGAGATAGGTCAGGTGAGGTATGCTGAAGGAGGAAGATCATGAGTTTGATTTTAGAAATACTGAGTTTGCAATGCCTATCAGATATCCACGTGCAGACTTTGAATACATAGTATATATTATGTATTATATATTACATATATATATTTTGGATATATGAGTCTTAATTTAGACTAGTAGTCTAGCCGGGAAATACAAATTTGGAACTTGCCAACATAACGATTGTACTTAGTGCCACAAGACTGAATGGGAGTCTAAGGACATGAGAGTAGATAGAGAAGAGATCAAAGGCTGAGCACTCCAAAATTACATGCTCAGGAATAAGAGGGGGACTGGACATGCATTATTAGTATGGCAGAAGGAAATTCAAGCAAGTGTGGTATCCTGAAGGCAAGGACGCATTCAACAGTTCATCAGAGACTGAAACAAAAACCTGTTATACAGAACTAGCTCACTACTGTCTATAAAATTGTCTTGGTAGGTAGTGTCTTCTGTATCACTTAATGAACTTTGCATATAAAACCACAAGACATTCCATTGAATGTAGGACCAGAGAAAAGTTTGTCTCTTTTAAAGGATTAATATGGGTGTTTTATTTATTCATTTATTTATTTATTTTTTTTTTTATTAAAGATTTTTATTTATTCATTTGACACAGAGAGAGAGATTACAAGTAGGCAGAGAGGCAGGCAGAGAGAGAGGAGAGAGGAGGAAGCAGGCTCCCCGCTGAGCAGAGAGCCCGATGCGGGCCTCGATCCCAGAACCCTGGGATCATGACCTGAGCCGAAGGCAGCGGCTTTAACCCACTGAGCCACCCAGGCGCCCCAATATGGGTGTTTTAAAAATAAACGACAAGACTCCCTTTATAGTGTGTATTTATATTGTACTTTGTTCCAGAAAAATTTTAAATTAATCTATTTATTTATTAAAATTTTTATTATTTATTTATTTGACAGAGAGAGGGAGGGAGCCCAAACAGTGGGAGTGGCAAGCAGAGAGAGTGGGAGAAGCAGGCTCCCTGTGGAGCAGGGAGCCTGATGTAAGGCTTAATCCCAGGTCCTTGGGATCATGACCTGAGCTGAAGGCAGATGCTTAACATACTGAGCCACCCAGGCTCCCCCTTAAAATTTTCTTAAAAGGAGAAAATTAGAGTCAACTTTCAGATGTACATGAGGTAGGTGGGAAGAAGTAATAAGGTGATAATGCGAAGCCAGATAAATGACCAGGGGACAAAAGGGTCACTTTCATTTGTAAGAGAGTATCAGCTTGGACCTTCCAGTAGCTACAACACACAGAGAAACATAAGCAGTTGACAAAATGATTGCATCTGTAAAATAAAGATAAGAATTAGTTCTGGTACTGAAATCAGAGAGAAATTTTTCTCATGGGTACTCATAAAGGGTTCTGTATGTTTGACTGGATGGTGCAATCAATAACACCCTTATGATATCCAGCATATCATATTCATTGCCTTTTTCTCATTATTCCTGTTCTTTTGAGATCAGTCATATCATAGAGAAATTTCTTCAAATCATTCTGTGAGGAACCAAATCAGCTTTATTATTGTCTGGGTTGAGCCAAGCATCACATTAAATGTCTAAATTACAGTTTCCGTCTCTCTTGTCTATTCCCTTTTGATTCAATTTATATATGTGTATAAAAATTGTATATGTCTAGCTCTGTGTTTATGGTAATGCGGATGATGTGAATGTTTAATAAAGACAGTTCTCTGGCCTTTTGTTTATCTTTCCTTTGGGGGAAAAGGAAAGATGGCAATGTTAAGACATTTCTAGGAAGAAAAATGGTGGCTTCATGTACAGGTAATATATTTAAGTCACATGCTTCCTTTCAGACTTGATGACACACCTGTTATACTCCTCAAGCTAGACTTTCCCACCATCAGTATTGGACCTTTATGCTGAGAGTAGTAGTAATTATTGTGCCATGTTGAAGGAAGGAGATTAAATTCTTCTAGCCACTCAGCCATTAAATTATGTTCTAATGTTCAGTGGTGTTTTAAAAGTGAGCCTTACTATTTTAATATTAATGCATTAGAATTTGATGTTGTACCACGTCTCTTAGTCAGTCCTGCTGCTAGAGTAGAGATGGTAGGAATCTGGGAAGGAATTTTCTGTAGCTTGCTTTTTAAAGAGAAACAATGTTATTGTTAGAAAACAGCTTGCCAAATGGCTATTTTTTTTTTTTAACATCTTCTTAATTAGAGTGGGGCTTGAGCAAAGATGACTTGGAGAAGTGGCAGGGATATAAGGATGGGCATTATGTTTAATTCCATGTTGTGTGGTTTATTGCATTTAGAGAAAACATAAAACACTACACAGGTGATCACAGAAAACTAAGGATTCATTTTTTAGTTGTTGGGTAGTTATTAATGGAGTCATATAATTATAGCAAATACACATTCGAATAATAATAATAGTATTTCAAATCAAATCAGTACACAAATAGCTAAAATGTAGAAATAGTGTGTTTTTCTCTTATCTGTCAAATACATACCAAATACTGAATATACCTGATAAATTCTTCAGAGGCCAGCAGAACCATTTTTTGGGGGAAGTAGGATATGGCTCTTGAAATAGAGGAAGTACTATATGAAATTTAAAAAATGTCCTTAATAGCACATTCACTGATGTACACAATAAAAGTTAAACTTTCTGAAAAGAAGTCATGAATTAGATACTGTTTTACCAAGTGTCATGACATAATATGGAAATATGCCATTGGGATCTCCTTGTATGCTACCATTTAGTTCACGTATCAAGGGCAGTTATGCAAACAGTAATGATTTGTCATTACAGTTGACCCTTGAACAACATGGATTTGAACTGCATGGATCCTTTTACATGTGGACTTTTTTTTGATAAGTACTGTAAATGTATTTTCCCTTCCCTATGATTTTCTTAACATTTTCTTTTCCATAGCTTATTTTACTGGAAAAATCCAGTATATAAATCCTATGACATAAAATACATGTTAATTGACAGCTTTCAGGAAGGCTTCTAGTCAACGGTAGGCAATTCGTAGTTGAATTTTGGGGAATCAAAGTGATAGGCAGATTTTTGAGTTTGTAGGGGGCCGTCACCCCTACCCCTTGCATTGTTCAGGGGTCAATTGTACTTGCAGTGATAAATCTAAACCCGACAGCGAGAGAGAAGTGCAAATATCTATTTAGTTATTTGTGAATTATGGACATGCACATTAGTTCATTGACTCGATCGTGTCATTCAGTTGCTGCCATGTTACCCACCTCTGCATAATGGAGGACATTTCATCAGTATTTGAACAGTGTTTTATTACCTTTTGTTAAGGTCTTCCTTTTCACCTCATTGAGTTCACATTTTCTACTTGTTCTCTCTGGAGCTCCTCAAAGGAGCACTTCATCTCATTCCTAAGTAGCTCCAATTGTTCCGGTACATAGTTCAGTGTGTCAAGCTGATCAAGCATTAAGACTGTAAGACACTGTGAGTGATTAACAAAAAAAAGTAGTATTTAGAGAAGTATTCCTGAATAGACGTTGACAAACACCAGGTTGTAATAGAACTGTAGCTTTGTGTGACTTCTGTCAGTATAACTAAAACTTGTTTCCTCTTTAGCTGCCCCATCTTGATACTGATCCCACTAAGTTGATAAGTAAACCTCCTATTTATTTATTGATTTTCAAGTAAATTTTGGCTGTAATTCACATCTTTCCCTTCTGTACTTACGCAATTACCTTTTTTGAACATAAATACAGGGTTTTAAATTCATCTTTTGAGGTTGAGATCCAACTTCACACTGTGACATTTGAGCTTAGTTTTATTATATTACAGTGCTTCTCAGCTCTGTGAAATCTGCATATTTGATGAGAATACATTTTACATTTTAATTACAGCTGAAATAATTATGCTAATTGTTAAGTATAAGTGTGCTATGTATATGTAAAGTATTTTACTTCATTCTCATAGGATCGGTAATGGGCAGAGTCAAAACAGTTATTGCAAGAAAGCAGACACTTTCGTAACTTCAGTGTTGGCCCATGTAAAGGCAATTGAATCTCTCCAAAGTATGAAAGGTTGGAGTAAAACCAGTTGGACTGAAGGAGAATTTGAGTATTCTCTTGCAAAGTGCTCAAGAACAAACTGTAGGGGATCCTTAAATAAGGAAGGAAGCTAACTAGAGAATCAGTAGGACCACTTGTTCACTCAATTTTGGGTTCACCAATGGAAAGTGGATAGACTAATATGATTTATGTCTATGTATTGAAGATGTGAGGAACGGAATGGTATTAATAAAATGCCCCTGAAGATGTTTATATTTGGCCCTTTCTGCTCATTTTAGACCTCAGCTACTTCACACGCTACTATTTGTACAGCTACAGTGAACATGACCTATTAATCTGGAACATCACTCAATAATCATAAATGTGCTTGGTAAAGTCCCAGAGTAATTTCTAAAATGCCTTCTGGTCTACAGTAATTTTCTTTATCACCGGAGAAATGATTGTCTGAGATTATATGAGGTATTTCCCTGGAGCCAATGGGGAGCAATAAGGAGCATAAAATGCTAGCTTTCACTCTACGGGTCTGTGTATTCTTTCATTCCACAGACATTTATTTAGCATCTTCTATACTGGGGGAATAACTTCCTTGAGCATTTTACCATCTGTTGGTGTTCACATCTCTTCTGCAGCTAAAGCTGTGTGTGACTCCTTTTTCTGACCTGGCCATCATCCCCCCTGCCCAGTAAGTGTGTCCACTACTTGGGTGGTGTAACTAGAGGCAACAATCCTAATGTACATTGTGGAAAAAAGGCTCTATTGGACGCTGCAATATTTATAAAGCACTATCAGTGTGCAAATGATTGGGCAGTGCAATGGCTGGGTAAACATAGCATCTTACTTTGAAAGAACAGTTCATTCACCCTACCACTATTGAGGAATTACATTTTAGTCAATCTATATTTTTATTAAAATATCTCAATGACTACCCAGGTCCTTGGCCTAAAATGCAATGCAGAGAGAGGTGCATTTGAAAATGTTATCTTAAAGTTTAGAAGCAAAGTTGGATTTGTTATTTTTGGAAATTGCTCCTTTACTAGAATGTATAATTTTTATTTATTTTCTGTTTCTCATTTTTGGTGTGCCAGAATTAAAATGTAAGGATCATAAAAATAAGGATTTTGTGTGTTGTGTTTATTGCTCTATCCCCAGGGCCTGGTGCAGAGCAGGTGCTCTAAAAATTTCTTTTCCCAGTGATTGAAATGGAAAATAAAATTCTCTTTAGCAGGAGTTAAAGCAAATCAAAACAACTTCTCCCACATATGTTCAATGATTTAGGAGTCACAGAAAGGTGAGGAAGGGTAAGGTACTACAGCTCATAATACTTGGGCATTGAAAGGCATTCTGCATTTCTATTTTGTGTACCATAGAGTTATTTGAAGGGCAGAGAGGACTTCCTTTTTTTGACTACTACTTTCAGAGTTGTTGGATACAAATATAAGGTCCAAGTATATGAGTTGATTCTTGTCATTACATTATCCCAAATCTTAAGGTCATGTGTCTTAATAGACAAACATCAACACATATGCCTGAGAGGTCAACATCCATTTGTTGAACTGATACTGTCTCTTAAAGGCAAGCAGAGCCTGAAATAGGAATTTGGGTGCCTGTGATTTATTGAGGAAATACTCTTAAGGGAAAAATCTTTAAGGAAGAAAGTGAAACATGGAAAGAGGAAGAAGGGCAGAAGAACAAAGAACCTAGCAAGAATGTGATGTTAGATGAAGTCTGACCTTGGTCTGATACATCGAACCTGGATATATGCATGGGGGCTGGTGCAGCGGGGAAGTCCGGAGTATTAACTTCACAAAAGCTAAGGTGGTTGACCTTTGGAACTCCAGATTCATTCAGTCATTGACTGGGGGCTGTGGTTGAGGTAGAGGTGGGGAGGGCAAGGTAGCTCCTACCAGCTGAGAGCAATTTCTGGAGAAGGGGCCTACTGTGAACTTTTAATTGCCAACACAATGGAGTGGGCTCAGGGTAGGGTTAAGGTTAGGTACTTTGAATTATAATAGTTTTTACAAATATCAGGACCAAAAGAGTTTGCTGGGGCGCCTGGGCGGCTCAGTGGGTTAAAGCCCCCACTTTCGGCTCAGGTCATGATCTCAGGGTCCTAGGATTGAGGCCTGTGTCGGGCTCCCTGCTCAGCGGGGAGCCTGCTTCCCCCCACCCCCACCCCGCTTGCCTCTCTGCCTCCTTGTGATCTCTCTCCCTCTGTGAAAAAATAAATAAAATCTTAAAAAAAAAAAAAAGAGTTTGCTGAAGCATTGTTAAAAAGATAGAAATTATAGGAATTATAGCAGCAGATACTGACTTTGCCTTTCTTTTGACACAGGCTGTATTTCCTGTAAGACAATGAAGTTATAAATGATTTAGCTGGATAGAGATAGAATTTCTGTGTTGATTTATATACAAACTCATGGCACCTCATACTTTATCACCAGTTGCTTTACCTCTGATTACAGCTTCTGTCAGGCCACAGCTCTTCATGTGCCTGAGGTTGGACTGCCTGGAAGTGACAGTTCTATGATAAGAACTTAACTCTAAATCAAAAGCAGGATCAAGTTCAATTTCTCTGACAATGGGCTCTTGAAAGCCTCCGAAAAACAATAGTTAGTTGTAGGAGGTAAGGCTCTCTCTGGCCTTGTGGGTTTTCCTCCTAGCAAGGAAACTGAATTTTCGTACAAGTCTCTATGTGAGAACTCGTATTTGCCTGATTGCTTTAGTTGCTGTACACATAGTCTCTGGGGGCTGCTGTTCACCAGTAGCTGTGAAATTTGCCTTGTTTGAATTAATATTAATTATATGTAAAATTCTGGTGATGCCTATCATTCACCAGTGGTTACTACTACACTCTCTAAAAAGGGTCAGTCCAGAAAAAAATGGTCATTTGGAAATAACCTCCATTTTAAGTCTCCAACTTTATCTCATTATTTTTCAATGCACTGTAGTTTTAAAAACACTTGTAATATATATTAAGATTCATGGGTGATCCTGTACTCTGTTTAAAGGCTCGAAAGTATATTACTCCTAGGGCACATTAATCACTAGTGTCATTAGTTTATATTGCACAATGATTGGACACAACGTATGTTTAAAATATCTTAAAATGATTTAAAGTATAACCATATTATGGACTGTTTAGACATGAGGGAAAAAAACCAATCATTTATAATTTTACTCTCCATATAATTTTGTGTTTTTTCCCCTACAAACTCCTTCATTCCCTATAGCTGTGAATAGAGCTTGTTCAGTTTTATAAGCTGCTTGAATCTACAGAATCACCATTTTTAAAAATGTCTTTTCTTCCTGAATAGAAACATCACATGTGATCAATGGAGAAAATGAGAGAGGATAAAAAGTTAATCAATAGCCCCCCATAACCCAACTCCCCATCCCATGCCTGACCCCATGGTTCACAGTCTGAACTTTCTTGAGTGTGGCTGGTAGAAAACACTGTCTTGATGACCTCTCTTGGGCCCTGGTTTAGCTGGGGTTAGGTCTCAAGTATCTCTGGGTAAATCATAAGGTATGTGAAGCTATTTACTTCAGCATCTTTACCTCCAGCCTCCTTATGTTGTTGACTTTACCTTGGCCCCTCTCAGAAGACTAATTCTTTTTTGACTGGTCTCTTTCTACCCTATGTGTTCTATCAGACATTAGGTCTTCTCACTGGTTCATTTCCCTAGAATTTGGGTCTAACTACTTCTACTGTTTTTGTTAAGTAAATATTCTCTGGCCAAGTCTTACTGACAAGTACACAGTGATAATTAATTGTGTAATTTAAAGGATATTCAATATATAACCTAACAGTAACCATTCTGACTGTTACCTCTCTAAGAGGAGAAAAATTATAAATGTTCTGTTGAAAATTCCTGATATGTAGATGGATAGTTGGTTCTCCTTTTCTTATACTCCAAACTGAGATGATGAAATAAGACTTTAAGAAGTCTGTTTAAAAAATGATCATGTGGGGCACCTGGGTGGCTCAGTTGGTTAAGTGTCTGCCTTCGGTTCAGGTCATGATCCCAGGGTCCTGGGATCAAGAATGGGGAGCCTGCTTCTTCCTCTCCTTCTGCCTGCCACTCCCCATGCTTGTGCTCTCTCTTTCTCTCTCTCTCTGTCAAATCAATAAAATCTTAAAAAAAAAAAAAGTCATGTGGCTTTTAGGTGGGGGGATTTGCCTGCTTATTTATTTTCATTCTTAACTATAGTGTTTATTAGTAAGATAAAATAGACATGATATTGTGTCCATGTATGGAATACAATGATATACAAAATGATGATTTGATACATGTATGAATTGTAAAATGATTACCAAAAGATTAGTCAACACCTGCATTATTTCACATAATTACTATTTTTGTGTGTGTGTGTGGTAAGAATATTTTAGGTCTACCCTCTTTTTAAAAATTTTATGTATTTATTTATTTATTTTTAAAGATTTTATTTATTTCACAGAGGGAGAGAGATCACAAGGAGGCAGAGAGGCAGGCAGAGAGAGAGAGGGGGAAGCAGGCTCCCCGCTGAGCAGGGAGCTCGATGCGGGCCTCCATCCCAGGACCCTGAGATCATGACCTAAGCCAAAAGCAGAGGCTTTAACCCACTGAGCCACCCAGGCGCCCTAAGGTCTACCCTCTTAAAAATTTTCAAGTATATAATTTTAACTGTAGTCACCATTATATAGATCTGCTAAACATTATTAGATCACCAGACCTTATTCATTTTATGATTGGAAGTTTGTACCCTTTGCAAACCCCATTACCCTCAATCCAAGCCCCTGTCAACCGCCATTCTAATCTGTTTTTGTGAGTTTGGCTTTTTTAGATTCCATATATAAGTGATACCATACAGGGACACCTGGGTGGATCAGTCAGTGAGGCATCTGCCTTCGGCTCAGGTCATAATCCCAGGGACAGAGTCCTGCACTGGGCTCCTTGAATGGGGAGTCTGCTTCTCCCTCTGCCACTCCCCCTGCTTGTGCTCTCTCTCTCTTTCTGATGAATAAATGAATAAAATCTTTAAAAAAAAAAAAGTGATACCATACAGTATTTGTCTTTCTCTGTCTGACTTATTTCACTTCACACCGTACCTTCGAAGTTCACTCATGTTGTCACAAATGGCAGAATTTCCTTCTTTTTATGGCTGAATAATATTCCATCATGTATATNTCCCTGCTTGTGCTCTCTCTCTCTTTCTGACGAATAAATGAATAAAATCTTTAAAAAAAAAAAGTGATACCATACAGTATTTGTCTTTCTCTGTCTGACTTATTTCACTTCGCACCGTACCTTCGAAGTTCACTCATGTTGTCACAAATGGCAGAATTTCCTTCTTTTTATGGCTGAATAATATTCCATCATGTATATACATGCCATGTTTTCTTGATCCATACATCCATTGATGGGCCATTAGGTTCTTTCCATGTCTTAGCTAATGTGAATAATGCTGCTACAAACATGGAAGTGCAGATATCTCTTTGAGATAGTGATTTCATTTCCTTTGATAATATACCTAGAAGTGGATTGCTGGATTATAAGGGTAGTTCTATTTTTAATTTTTTGAGGAGCTTCCATACTGTTTTCCATCATGGCTGCACCGGTTCACATTCCCACTATGAGTACACACGTTCCCTTGTTATCTCTTGTTATTTTGGTAAGAGCCATTCAACAGGTGTGAGGTATTATCTCACTGTGGTTTTGATTTGCATTTCCCTGACATGAGGGGTGGTGAGCATCTTGCATGTACCTGTTGACCTTAACTATAGTATTTAAGCTTAATAATTTGTAAGTGGGATTAACAAAATATCTTCATCATGCACACTGCAAATATTTGCAGCTTATTAAATATTATTTTTGTAGTAGCATGATGCCTTTCCATAATTAATTATTTTTTCTTTTTGTAATGACGTTTACAAAAATAATTGAGGTTTAATTGTATCCTGAAGGGCGCCTGGGTGGCTCAGTGGGTTAAAGCCTCTGCTTTCGGCTCAGGTCATGATCTCAGCGTCCTGGGATCGAGGCCCGCATCGGGCTCTCTGCTCGGCAGGGAGCCTGCTTCCTCCTCTCCCTGTNTATTAAATATTATTTTTGTAGTAGCATGATACCTTTCCATAATTATTAATTATTTTTTCTTTTTGTAATGACGTTTACAAAAATAATTGAGGTTTAATTGTATCCTGAAGTGATTTCATTACCAGCTAACTTTCTTCCACCTTAGTTTCTCTATTCCTGTGTTCTTTATTTTAGTCTTTCTTATGGTTACTTAGAGTATGTCTGTTAAGTAGTTCTTTTTTAAACATATGCTTACTTTATGAAGGTTTCTGATAATGTACTGTTGCCTTCATATGTGGAACATTCACTTTCTTTTTTCACTTTGGTTTNAAAAAAAAAAAATAAAAAAAAATAATTGTATCCTGAAGTGATTTCATTACCAGCTAACTTTCTTCCACCTTAGTTTCTCTATTCCTGTGTTCTTTATTTTAGTCTTTCTTATGGTTACTTAGAGTATGTCTGTTAAGTAGTTCTTTTTTAAACATATGCTTACTTTATGAAGGTTTCTGATAATGTACTGTTGCCTTCATATGTGGAACATTCACTTTCTTTTTTCACTTTGGTTTTGTTATAGAATATCCAGCTTATAGGGGCGCCTGGGTGGCTCAGTGGGTTAAAGCCTCTGCCTTCAGCTCAGGTCATGATCTCAGGGTCCTGGGATCGAGGCCCACATTGGGCTCTCTGCTCGGCAGGGAGCCTGCTTCCTCCTCTCTCTCTCTGTCTGCCTCTCTGCCTACTTGTAATCTCTCTCTCTGTGTCAAATAAATAAATAAAATCTTAAAAAAGAAAGAATATCTAGCTTATAACATTTTCACCCTTCATAAATCTATATATTTGTTTCATAGTGTTTTTTCAAGTAATAAAGCAGAACAGCCTTGGGCTAATTTAACATATTTTTCTTTCTTTTTTTTTTTCTACCTTGATGCTTTTTTCAGATTTGATGCTCAAAAAAATTTTTTTTTCGTAATAGCATATTAGGTTTTTAAGTATATAGTTATTAATTTTGTTTCTGGAAAGTTTTAAATCCCTTTAGATGTGCAGATTATAGACTTCATATCAGAGATATATGTGTATATATATATATTTGTATTATATATTTGATTATGGCTTTCTATTCTATCTTATATAGTCTTTCTGTGATGTCAAATAACCATTTTTGTCCTATATATCTATCATATTTTCTCTTATAGTTTTCATCTTTGTCCTATTTCAGTGGATTCTGATAGTTCTGGTAAATTGATTAATTTGATATCTTTGATTAACTAGATCTAGGAAATTGATTAATTTTTTTTTACCTTGGATTAAATCTGATGTATTTCTTTTTTTTTAATTTAAGATTTTATTTATTTGAGAGAGAGGGCATGTGTGTATGAGTGGGAGAAGGAGCAGAGGGAGAGGGAGAAGCAGACTCTCTGCTGAGCAGGGAGCCCAACATGGGTCTCAATCCCAGAACCCCGGGATCATGACCTGAGCCGAAGGCAGATGGTTAACTGACTGAGCCATGCAGGTGTACCATCCTCTGATGTATTTCTGAATGCTGCTTTAATCTGTGACATTTGTGAATTTTTTCTTTGCCTTATTCAGCTCCATTTTACTTACCCATTTATCAACTATTTTTTCTCTTATTTTATATACTTCATGTTTCATAAAATTTTATTGAGAACTTAATAATATGCTACCTTTTACTTATGTTTTCTCAGTAAATATCACTAACAGGCTATGATCTTTTCTTTCTTTAACTTTGCACGGTAAATTTCCAGGCCCATTGTTAATATTTCCAGGATTTTATTAATAAATATATCAATCCATCCTGATATTTATCACAAATAGTCAGTTGCAGTTCATTTGTATCCTGTCACTGTTCATAAGGATGTCATTAGAATTCTGTTCTGGTGGGTTTTGCAGAGGAATTGATGGGAAGTGACATTATCAGCTCTGTGATCCAGCAGCTGGGATAAGGACATTCTAAATAAATGGACTTTATTTCGGTGCAGTGAGTTCTCTGTATCTGGCGATGCTTCTTTGGGAGGGGTCAATTTTCCAGATCTAATTCTTTACTCAGACTTCATTCTAGGTATGTGTGCATTGGGGCTGCCATAATGTCTGCTTCCTTCCTGGTATTACTGGCCATATGTCAGGGCAACGTCCTACCATTGGTCCTCTCTTTATTCCGTGTGACTGGTTGTGCCTCTGAGTACAGTAGCTGTCAAAAAGTTCTGTGAAATGTTTTCTGTTTGTTCTATATTCATCCCAAGCTCCCAGCATTCATACTTAAAATTTGAGGTGTTCAAAAAATTTACTGGATCTTTTTGGACTTTAGGTGACATTTTCTCAAGGGCTGTGGCATGGGAATGTCAGCTTGCTTTTGTGTTCAGTGTTGCTGCAGTTTCTTCTTGATTTTATTTTTCTTCCACATTTCAATAGGGATTTGAGGGAAACAGTAACTAGATCCTAGTGCCAATGTCATAGTTAGCCTAGAAGTACCCTAGCTACCCTTTTTAATACCTACATGTTAATATTAGAGGTCCTTAGCATTTTAAAATTTTTGCGTATTTAGAATAGATTTACTCTTTGTACAAATAACTTTTTTTCTATTATGTGAATTTTTGACATAACAAATTTATTTTTCTTTATTGAGCTTTTTGTTGTGGGGACCCAAGAACTGCTTGTTTCCTTTTATTTCTTTAGGTGGTTCACTTTTTGAGGGATGAGATTTCATGGTTTCTTAGTACAATCGAATACACTCCAAGGGACAAATAATGTATATATATTAAGACAGTGGGTTGGTTGTCCAGAGTTGTTGGTAGGATGCAAATCAGGCCACTAGATCTCTGAAAAGAATTGCTCTTTGTCTCAGGGTTTGATTTTTAAGTGTAATGCTCAGGCTCATTTGCCCTGCCCCCGAACTCCCCAAATGGGACCCCATTCTCATTCCCACATTATTCCCTTTGCAGAAGAAAGGCATATGCCGTTATTTCTAAAAGCTTGGGTTTGTAGGCTACTCATCAGAACATTGATCACTGACCTTTCTGTTCTCCTGCTGGCATTCAACTATGTGCAATTTCAATAGTTCCACAAAAACAAAATGTTGTAAAGAAAATATCCTGACCTCTTATGTCAACCAACCTTATAGAAGAAGCATATAAAATGTATGTTTCCTAAATCCCTTAGTGTTGTAAGCTGTAAAAAGTAATATATTGCCTTCCTAGATATTTTTAATTCCCCAGAGATCTGCAGAGGCTCAGAATGCCCCATTTTTAAACTTTTTGGGAATTGTGCTTTTGTTTCATGCGTCTCCAAAGGCTTGTGGCATCAGGTGATATACGGAGCTCTTTCATTTGATGGATTACCTTCTGCATATTGCAACATATGTTTTCTGAGCCCATTTTATCAAAATGAAAAGATCACAGAAGACGAAGATTTTCCCTACTGGTTTGTGTATGTTCACATATTTTTGTTGTTTATATTCAACGCTAACTGTACCCATTTTTTTCTCCTGGAGTTATTTAACTATTTTCTGTGGGCTTAGTTACTGAATTTTTTCTGTCAAAATATGTTAGAAACACCAAGAATTGGAATTGTGGAACCAAAAAATATGTGGAAGAAAGCAGATACTAGATTGCTGACCACATTCACAAGAGTGATTGGGAGTGGGATATGCAGTGAGCCCTTTGTTCAACTGACATCTGGATCCTTCTCAGCTGGGGTAACTTGGGGTCGACAGAGATACTGGGAAAAGGACAGTATTATGCCTTGCAGGTTCTAAGAATGTACTTCTATCCTCAAAATACAGAAAACATTTTGTTAGTGGCACATGTTCACCCAGCTTATGGTACTGATTTTGTAAGAGATCAGAGAACCCAAATCTCTTTTCATGATAGTACCATTTGTTGTCTCTGCCCTTGGTGGTTTGGCTCCCTTGCACCACTGGAAGAAATAATGTCATAACACATAATACATACATTGAGACCATTAACCTGGGAGGATTTTCGATATTTGTTCCCCCCATTTTTGTTTTGTTTTGCTTGTTTGTACCTCCCCTTCTGCATCATCTCTCTCTCCCTGAATTACTTCTTTCTTTCAGACCTACATGCCCCTGATATGGCAGAATGAGGCTAGAGTTGTCTCTCCTTTGGGGCAAGGCTCCTTCAACTCTGGAAGTCAAGCATGGCCAAACACAGGCACAGAAGTGAGAAACTATAGTGAGAAACTGTTATTGGTTGATCTTTGTGTGCGCTATCACTATTAGAATACTAAAAGCTGCAGAGACAGGATCAGGAATAACACAAATGATAATTAACATTTATTGTGTGCTCATTTCCAGTTAGTAATTTTCCCCTTTGGTAAAATTGTCAATCCTCTCAAAAACTTGGCGTCCTCTCAGTATACGCTCAGAGGGCAAAAGGAGTTTTTGACCTGTCTCATCTGAACTTCTCTCAGTGATAGTGTGCCTTTACTCTTTGGAACCTATTAGACAGATAATCTATAGGCTGAGGATCTAAGAATTCAAAATTTTGCCCATTTTTTTCTGTATATCAGAGATGTTCCTACTATGGAGATCAAGAAAATTTGCAACTCTCAGGACATATTAACTAAGTTCTCTACTTTCTAGTAAAGGGTTCTCCCCACCCTCATGTTATTGTAAAAGAAAGCTCAGAGCAATTTTTAGCCCCTGTGTACATACAGGTAAAATATCTTGTAATCAATTTTACTACAACTCAGAAGCTGGGACCTTGATTACATGTGTTTTCTTTGGTAAACGCTAGAGAAAGTTATCAAAAATGACTTTTTCCTTTTTTTTTCTAAGAAATTTCTGAATCTTTTTGGCAGTTGAAGTCACTTAATGGAAATTTCAAAAACATATATTTCATCTTTCCCTTAAAATTCTGTTAAAATACTACTATGATTAATAGATGCTGCAAATGAGTATACACAGGCATTTTCTCACAGAACAAAATTGACATGGTGAATTTCAGTGACAAATATTCACTGACAAATTTGGATCTTGGACAAATTTGGGATTCAGGGGGATATTTTCCTGTGCCCTTGGACCAACTGGATTATGTATGTCATCTTCTATAAGGTTCTGCTTCAGCTGTGAGGATTTGAACCAACACATACATCTGTATCAAACTTGCAACCTATGGTTCACAGTACCTGGAACATTGTGGAAATCTTGACTTTCCTCTTGAAAATTATCTTTGTGACCAAGGAAAAGGGCCTGGTTATTGATTTAGATATTTTGTGGCAATAGCTTGGTAAAATGTCAAAGAGCAGAAATTTATTGTTGCTCAGGACTTAGTTTTGTTTTGTTTTCTTATACTTTAACATTAAATACTCACTTGTTTCACTAGTTAGTCTGTATAGCGTCAGCTGATGCCAAGCCCTCCCTGCTGCCTGAAGTCTAATCTACTACTGTGTTCAATACCATCATTCTTCTTAGCTTGCCGATATTTAAAGGAAAAGTTTCATCACCTACTTTATGGACCAAGAAAAATGTGACTGTAGCTTTTTTAAATGGTATCATTGCAGTTCTGCAGAAATTTTAAAATGATTAAATCAAACACATGGGATTTCTGAGTTCAGGAAATGCTAGGCCATGGAGGTAACATCAAGTCAAGAACTGGGTAATAGGTATTTATAAGCATCTTCATAGCAATGCTAATTATAACTGTCCCAATCTGGAAACAATCAACATGTCCCATAGAATGAATAAATAAATTGTTATGTACTTATACAAGGGAAGGCAGTTTAACAATATTAAAAATGCAATAACATGGGCAAAGCTGAAAAACATGTTGGATAAAAGGACTCATAAACAGGATATATATATATATATATGTGTGTGTGTGTGTGTGTGTGTGTATGCACTATATATACTATATACACATACTCTATGACATACTATATATATATACATATACGCACACACACACATATAAATGTACTATATGACAAACATGTTGGAGAAAAGGACTCATAAACAGAAGGATATATACCATTTATATATAGTTCAAAAAATAGCCCAAATGGATTGATTTTCTTAGAACTTGAGGTAATGGTTGCTACTGGGGTTTTCTGTCTGGAAGGGGGTGTTGGGGCTTTTGGTGTTCTGGATATGCTGTTTCTAGATGTTTATTTCACGGATGGATTCACCTTACAAAAATCACTTTACAAAAACCAAGTTCAGCTCAATGAGCTTTATTATTTGTGCATTTTATTTTGTTACAGTTCCATGAAAAACTTTACATTAAAGGGATGGTGCCTGGATGACTCA
This sequence comes from Ailurus styani, assembly GCA_002007465.1. NCBI lineage: Eukaryota > Metazoa > Chordata > Mammalia > Carnivora > Ailuridae > Ailurus > Ailurus styani. Next base: position 187,339 of record LNAC01001300.1, read on the forward strand.
GTTGGTTGAGCGACCAACTCTTGATTTCAGGTCATGATCTCAGGGTCCTGGGACCAGGCTACATGCTCAGCATGGAGTCATCTTGTCCCACTGCCTTCCCCCTGCCTGTACTCTCTCTCTCTCTCAAGTAAATAAATAAAATCTTTGAAAAAATAACCTTTACATTAAAAAAAAAATGGTGGTGATGAAGAGCCAAGGGAATCGGGCCAAGCCTCAGTAACATCTTTGCTGACATGTGAAGTATTCGTAATTTAAAAATTATCCTTTTACTTAAATGAAAAAGCTATCTATTCCAATTTAGTTGTCTTGTGATTGACTTGATTGCTTATTTTGACAACCTCTTAAGAGGGAAGTTGAGTTAGGCTCAAATGGCATAAAGGATAGAAATAGGACTAATTTTTTTTTAGGAACCCACCTATGATGAGTAATAGAGTAATAGCAGGAAATGACTAGTAATCTAGATAAATAATGGCACAAGCCTATGAGCCTAGATTTCCTGGTTAATTTGCTGATTTTTTATTTATCTAGACAAAATTGTCTTTTCTAAATAAAATTGAACATTTTCAGTGTTCATTTGTTAGAATAAAGAAGAAAGAATCTGTATGGATAAAGAATATAAAAATATTCTCTTTGCAAATGAGCAAGAAAAAATCATTTATTCATAGCTCTTGCTTATTGAACATATATGAATGGGTTCTATGTCCACACTTGCTTTTTTTCCAAGTGGAGTAATTTGGGGAATTTTTATAGTGATCTTCATCTTTTAGGGAAGTTTTGGCTTTACTTAAAAGTTGAGCTAATACAGAGGGTTCTCTTATATTCCAAATCCAGTTTTTCCTATTATTAACATATTTATAATAGTATGGTACATTTATTGCAATTAATGAACTGATATTTGAACATTATTGTTAAATAATGTTCATAGTTTACTCACATTTCTTCAGTTTTTCCATTCCAGGATCCCACTTAAGATGCCATGTTTCATTTAGTTGTTGTGACTCATTAGGTTCTTCTTAGCTGTGACAATTTCTCAGACTTTCCTTGTTTTTGATGAACTTCACAATTTTGAGGAGTAATGGTCAGAAGTTCTGTAGGATGCCTATTATTAGACTTTATCTGATGTCTTTCTCATAATAAAACTGGAGTTCTGGGTTATTGGAAGACCGCAGAGGTGCCATTTTCATCACATCACATCAAAGGGACGTACTATCAACATGACTCAGAACTGTTGATGTTGACCTTGACCAACTGGCATGTTTCTCCACTAAAAGTTACTCTTTTTTTCCCTCCTCCCCTTGTTTTAATAGGAAGTAAGCCACACAACAGATACTTTCCCCTGTATAACCACGAACATATACCATTCGAAGCACAAAACTTCCTTGTTTTTAAGAAGATGGAAATCACAGTCACAATGACATGACCTTCAAAGTCTCTAATGTAGTGTCCATGTTTCTTGTGTCATTTCTCCTTGGTGTTACTGCTTTTCTTATTACTGTGGGAAATGATTAGAGGAGAAGATACTGGCTACACTACCTGATATTTTGAGAATGTTTATGTTACTGACTTTTTATTCACTTAATCTATTTGGATATGATTTTAAATTATCCACAAAACCTGACTAATTATATATATTTAAATATAGTCGGTGGTACTAACACCTTTATATCAGATTATTGCATTTTATACAACAATATGAAAAATGTATTATCTTTACAGAAATGTTTACCACTTTTCTATAATATTCAGTGAGTTACATTTTGGGATGATTCAACAGAAAAAGAGAGGACAGTCCTGTTATAAGACAGAGAAAGCTTACTCTATGCTATGTGGGAGAGGAACTTCTCAATGTTACCTCTTCTTGGTAAACTTAGAATACTTGGGGAGAAATTTCAAGTGCCATTAACTGCTGACATGAAAAATAAAATATAGGGGTGCCTGGGTGTCTCAGTCAGTTGATTTTAGTTTATGTCATGATCTCAGGGTCTTAGGATAGATCCCTGCTTTGGGCTCTGTGCCCAGCACAGAGTCTGCTTGTCCCTCTCCCTCTGTTCCTCTTTCTGCTCTCCCTCTCTCAAACAAATAAAATCTTTAAAAAATAAAAATAAAAGTGATTGTAGGTTTACTTAGTAGAAAACTGATTATAAGGTTTCTAGAGTTGAGATACAGGTTTTTGAATAAAATTTTGTGAGCCATAGCATTCAACAACAAAGTTTACCACTTTTCAGAGTAAGTTCTCAGTGATTTCTAATTTTATGTTTTAATTTAGGACATGGCAGAATTCCTTGTGATGAATCTTTTAATTCCTTTAGAATAAATAATTCCCACTGCATTTAAAAACAAATGAAATACGCCTATATAAAAAAGCAATTCTTTTAAAAATTATGTTTATTCAAAAAAGTGTATATAAATGAAATTTATTTAGGCAGGATTAACTGATAGATTGATACAGTTATTCAGAATAAAACTAAGTAATGAAAGACTAAAATGAGAAATGCTGAATCGATTGGTAAATAATATAGTTAAAAGCAAAACGATCTCCATTTTATTTTATATAAGCAATAAATCATAAGATCATGTTGTTTCTGACAGCACTGATTCTAGCTGGGTTGATCCTGTCAGAGTTCAATGCAGCTTGTTTACATTGGACAGTCGAGTTGCCTGGTTTACTTACACTGTAATTTTCACCAATGAAGTTAAGGTGATTTTATTCAAAGCTAGTAGGCTTCCTTGCATAAGTGAAGCTGTCAGAGTTTTGCATGCCCTACTTGCAGTTACCAAATTTAAAATCTTCCATGTGATAGAGTGCTGGTTAAATGAGCCCCTGTCAAATTTTTGACTCTGGCTGCCTCTGCCACTCTTGACTACCTCTCCCTTAAAGTTAACTAAGCTTGTGGTCAGTGATGCCCCAGGCTTCCTTAGAGCTGAAGAAAATTTAGTATTGGAAGAAAACCTTCATCAATAGATACTACAGTATAAGTAAAAGGGAATAAAGTTTAAAGGAAAGACAGAAACAAAATATATGTATGTACATATACACACCTTGTATGTATAATATATATATTATATATATATATACACACACACACATACATACATACACACACACACATATACATAAATACAAAGCAGAATGGAGGACTAGGTAGAATAAAATAAGGACACAGGTAGAATATCTATTTGCTTCTTGCTTTCCAAGGCAATTCAAAGTATGTCATTCCCTTGACTGAAGTTCATTAACATTTATAACATTTAGAACTAAAAGGAAAAGAAATCCAATATTTTTACACCTGTGAAAGCACAAAATCATATAGTGGAAGGTATTCTAGATATAGGAAATCTGCTTCCTTCAGATTTTCTTACCTCTAGATCTTGTGCCATTAGTAAACCATTCAAATCTTTAGGGTGTCAATTTGTTCATTAAGAAAAATAAAACTAGTTTTGGACTGGATAATAAATCCTTATAAGTTCTTGCTATTATTATGTGCCTACCATACATTAAAAAAACCATATACGTTGACATACTTACTCATATAAAAAAATGTGTGTATTTTCACAATTAATCCTTATAAGAATTGAGGCTGAACCGTTTGCTCAAGGTCTCCTGGGTCACAGGTGGCCAAAGACAGATTAGAATGCAGGTCTATCTTCCTCCAAGTCTGTGCTCTTTAAAGTAACAATAGCTCTTTTTTTTTTTTTTTTAACCATAGCCTTTATATGCCAGACACTGTGTTGGGTTCCAGGACACAACAGCTCGCAAGAGAGACAGAGATCCTGCCTTTGTAGGAGGCGTTTGCTAGTAGAGATGTTCCCACACTGTTGAGGCAGGCCCTACATGGAGACAAATTCACAGGGGTCCACAAGATAATTTAGGTTTTTGAGAGAAACACAGTGACCTCTGTCAGATCCCATACAAACTACTGTTTGGATGTGGTTCCTCAGTACGTTGAATTTGTAGGTATTTATTTTGGTGTGAGGGTGCCATCAGTGGAAGAGTTTGAGAACTTATGCTCAAGTGGTTTTTGGTAAGGGATGGGGTTGATGAAGAGCCTAGAACATTAACAACTGTGTACCAAAGCAAAGGTGCTTACTAGCTGTGGTGTCCGACAGTAAGTGCACCTGGGGAAGTGCTTGATAGTGAGGGATACTTTAGGTGAGGTGTTTTGGGGGGGGAGTCTCCTCTGAGAGGTGGCTTTGGAACTCAACAGCTGGGAAGGAGGCAGCTGTGCAAAAGCCAGAGAGGATGCTTCCAGGCCCAGAGGCTGAGGGAGGGACTTGATGAGGGTGAGAAAGGGTGTGGCTCTGTGTGCTGAATAGAAGGTGCCTGGAAAGGGAGAGAGAGGGAGAGCTGGGTCATGCTGCCCCTAAAGGACTGACTGGAGAGTGTTTTATCCTATGTGCAATATAAACTGAGCTTCCTTTCAGATCAATACAGTAGGTCATTTATTTGTCATAGTCTGGCTAACTAATATGTAAAATATAAATCCACAAATGTTTAGTTTTATTTGTTCTTTTCCGAATATCTTCACGCTTGAAGTGCGTTATTGCCAGTAAGTCCATGTCCATGGCCACATATAATCGAATGAAAAAGATAAATAGATCGATGCTGCGGGAAATGTCTACACACACTCATGTTCACCTCGTTGGGTTATGACCAAATCCAGGAAAGTAAGTGGAATAATTTCATTCACATGCAAAGTTAGCTAGTTTCTCTTTTTTTGAAACTATGTAACTAATGAAAGAATAGATTATGGATTGGGTTGTGCTCTCTGAAAAGATAGGTTGCAGTCCTAACCTCCAAACCTGTGGACATGACGTTTTTTTGGAAATAAGATATAATCAAGTTAAAATACAGTCATTCTGGTTGTGGGGAGGCTACATGCAGTGACTGGTGTTTATGTAAGAAAAAATGTGAAGACACAGAAGCACACAAGGAGAATGTCATGTGAAGAGAGAGGCATGTGACAATCTCTTCTTTAAAGCCTCCAGAAGAAGCCAACCTTGCTGACATCTTGATTTGGCTTTCTGGCTTCCAGAAATGTGAGAGATTAAATTTCTGTTGTTTTCAGCCACACTGTTTGTGGTACTTTGTTTTAGCAACCCTAGAACCTAATACGGAAGAAGTATTTTTCTTCTTTTTTTTAACTTTTAAATGTATTATTTTAAAATAGTTTAGTAGTGCAAAGACAGAAAGCTGTCAGGTTACCATCTTCCTTTTCTTTAAATCCATCATTAGTTCCATGCTAGAATTTAGGGAAAGCTTATTTTGGGATGTTGGTAAGCATTCTTACCATGATACATAATACAGATGATCTTACAGAATACAAAATAATATTAACAGCTAATATTTTTATCCTCTTATCTCAAAGATTTCCTGTGAAATGTGCCATTGTTTTAGAAATTAAATGAGTTAATTTTTTTGTTTTGTTTTGATAGTACAGTAAGAAGACAGTGCATTTGTCTCTCCCATTCTCAAACATCAGGAAAGATAAATGGTCTCTCTCTACATGCCTTGTCAGCATTAAAGAAGTAAATAGTGGCTTCTCACTCTGTTGGGGGGGGGCTGGCATAATCTCTGCGGGAAATTGATATTTCTCACGTACTCACAGAAAATATTGTTTTCATCTGAAGATAGAGGAAAAACAGTCCATTTAGAACAAGGCAGCTGCATAACCAGAATTGGCACTTTAAAATGTGACCAAATTTGACATGTTGTACAGTTAGCAAAACTGTCAGCCACGCGGAAGCTCATTTTGATAAGAAGGCATCAGTGAACTGTGACGATGTTAACTTTTTATACTACTTGTTTTCCATAGTGGTAGCACATCAGAATTACCTGTATATTTTTTATTTTTTTAAATGTAATATAAATGAACGTCTGGGTCTACCTCTGAGATTCTGATTCAAAGGTGTTGTGTAAGAACTGGCTATGTGTAGTTGTAAAAAAAGAATCTTATGTGTGATTCTGATGTGCAGCTAAGATTGAGAAGCATGGATCCAACAGAAGTGAGTATTATTAATAAAAAAGGAGGCATTGGGGGGGGGACGGTGGTATTCATGCTAAGTGCGTGAATATAGCATCCAGTTCAGCATCTTAAAAAATGTTTTAGATTTGTAGTAGAACTTCCATAACCATTCCATTCTAATTGCCCTTGTTTAAGTGGAGGTCAGGTCCAGATCTAGAAGGTAATTTTAACCCAAACTAGTCATCTCTTCAACAGGCCTTGATGATTTACTTCGTGTATGTTAAATGATTAACTCAAAAACTTTGGCATTTGGAGAACCACATAAAGAATAGTGACAAGCCTACCATGAATAAAAGTAGGGCTCCTTCAATTTTTGAGGACAACTACACTTATTATATCTCATTAAAATGTATCCACATCACAAATTAAATACAATTCATATTTAATAATTTAATTACAGCTTGCAGAATGACATCATGCTATGTTTATAGAAATTATATAATTTAAAATTTTTAGTTTTAGTTATTTTCCTATTTCAAAATAATTTTTTTCTAGGATCTTACTTTTTTTTCTTTTCCCAGCCATTGTGAAACTAGTAGTGGCTACATACAAGCCAATAGGGCCTATTGGTAAAATCATCCTGGCACATTAAAATGATCTTTGGAATGTGGTCTAAGGCATTTGCTGATATCTTTCCAAATCACGTTAGCATTCCTTATTCATTCTCATGTAAAATATAATTAGATTTCAGTCAAACTCTGAATTGAATATAAAGGGCATGTAAAGACTTCTGATGGCCTGATACTATGACACTTGAAGAAATGGCCTCAAGCCATCAAAAACTTGAGAAATAGCTTTATTTCCAGCTCCTAGCAACTAAAGAGAAGTCATGAGGCATATGCACTGGATAGCTAGTCAGCATTATCAGTAATGTGTACGTGCATTGATTAGGCCAGAGCATCATATAGCACAATAGTTGTGTTTAATGGTTAGATCAACTAGTGGCCAGCATGTGCGCCCGGGGTGTGTGTGTGTGTGTGTGCGAGCGCACGTGCACACACACACACACACACTCATAGAGCTTTACTCTGACCTGCTACTTTAGATATGTTACTTTGGGAGTCTGAAGGAACACTTATCTCACCTCAACAAATTCCAGTTATATAAGTGCAATTGTTTTATTGCTCCAGTGAATCTGACGTTATTTTTTTGAGAATCCTAAAATACTGCTTGTGGTGCAGCTCAATGATTTTATGGATGTTTAACTGAAGATTGTATCTTTTTTTGTACTATGCTCTTAATTCTAAAATATTGGGGTATGCACAGAAAATGTGCTGTTACTACAGAAACAAACAGATCAATTCAAAGGACAATTGCCTAGAGCATTTTTACGGGTCTAAATGTGAAATTGGATGATGAATTGGGGAAGATACTTTGAAGGACAGATACACAGCAACACACACACACACACACACACACACTCTTATGAATGCATGTCTTGATGTTATATAGTACTTACTACTCAAAGTGATAAAATGTTTTGTTATTGTTCTTGACACTGACCAACTATGTCACTTCTGAATCTGATATTCCCTCTGTCATTCCCGTTATTGGATTCTGGCAAAGTTATCTAATGTACCACAGCAGATCCACTAAATGTAGAAACTAGAGACTCTCTCTGATGGTATCAACATACAGGTATTTTTTTTTTCTTGAGCTATAATAAAGGAGGATGCAACTTTCTTTTACCAAAGGCTGAACTGTTAAAAACTTACAGGTTATTCTGTTGGTGTTCTTGGTGTGATAAGACAGCATTGTGTCTTGGCCAAATGTGCAGTTAGGGGGCAAAGTTGCCCAGGATTGATTCCCAGCGCCACACCCTACAGCTGAGCAAATCTGGGCAAGTATGTAAATAAACTCCGTGCTCAGATTCCTCACCTATACCATGAAGCTAATACCTGTAGCTGTACCTGTAGGGGCTCCTGGGTGACTTAGTCAGTTGAGTATGCCTTTGGCACAGGTCATGATTCCAGCGTCCTGGGATCGAGTCCCACGTTGGGCTCTCTGCTCAGTGGGGAGTCTGCTTTTCCTTCTGCCCCTTACCCTGCTTTTCTGCTGTCTCTCTCTCTCTCTCTCTCTCTCTCTCTCTCTCAAATAAATAAATAAATAAAATCTTCTAAAAAAATAGTACCTGTATCAGGGGGTTGACAGGATTCAGTAGGTCAATGACTGCTGAACACATAAAACAGTGACCGGCAGAATCAGGAATGTGAACCTTTGCAATCCTGCAATTACTTAAAATAGACTTTTCATATCCATTAAAATAACCTTTTCACCTTTAATTTTCTCCTTCATGATTTCAGTTGGTAAAAACAAAATTTGAAGCCAGTGAATCATTTATTATGAAAAACAATCTTAAATGTAAAAAATTAATTTCTGGTTACTTGAGCTCAAAGAGAAGATAATGAATAGATCACTATGCATGTGGGTAAGGCTTTGCACTGAAAAAAAATAGTATCAGTGAAAGGAAGCTTCGGATAAGTAAGGGCATTTTCTTTAATATGAAACTTATTTTTTGAATATTCATGAAGACATTGATTGAAAAAGTTGGTTAAGTAAAAAGAGAAGTGAGAAAAAACAAACAGCTACTAGATATCAGCTCTGAACTGAGAAAATGAAGACTAATCATTTTCTGACCATCTGCTGACTTTTAAAGTTTTCAGTTTGGAGGAAAACAGTAATCTTAATCTTCATGATTTTCAATGTATCATTAATTTTTGGATTTTTTAAGTAAATCATGTACATTGTAGAAAATATAGAAATGTAAAAAATTATTTAAAAAATAAATTTTCTTCATGATTTTAACAATCTGGCATGAATACTGGTAACATTTTAAAATATTTTTATGTGGAAAAATATTTTTATGTGAAATTTAATACCTACTCACAATTTGGATCTCACTGTTAGAAATGAATGCCATAACATAGTTTTATTTTTATTTAAATAATATCAAGACTAGAGAAGTTTGTCAAATTTTGCACATAAATATTACTTTTTTACTGAAATACTATTTTTATGATGTTCTAATTATAAATATAATTAACTCAATATTGTTGGAATTGATTGAACATATGCTCAAAAAGTATAATAGTAAATATTAAAATCTGTCCTGGGGACACCTGGTGGCTCAGTCAGTTAAGCACCTGCCTCTTGATTTTGGCTCAGGTCTTGATCTCAGGGTCATGGGATCAAGCCCCAGGTGGGACTCCATGCTCCGCAGGGAGTCTGCCTGAAATCCTCTCTCTCCTCCTCCCCACTGCATATGCTTTCTCTTTCTCTCTCCCCCTAAAATAAATAAATAAATCTTTAAAAAAATAAATAAAATCTATCCTGGAAATAGCATACTTTCAGGAAATAGCGTCTTCTTTTTAAGAGTTAACTTTCCAAGTATCTGCTGTCCACCCCTAATTTCTGGGTAGAAATTATTTTTGATGAATAGCTTTCAAATGAATGTTGCATTATTATTTTTATTGATATAAAATTGGTTTATATAAGATTATATAAGTTTCAGGTATATAACATTATAATTTAATATCTGTATGCATTACAAAGTGATCACCACTGAAGTTTAATTGCCACTAATCACCATATAATTGGCCCTCTTCCCATTTCACTCACCACCTCTCCCCATTCCTTCTGGTAACCACCAATCTATTTTCTGTATCTATGAGTTTGTTTTTGTTCTGTTTTGTTTATTCATTTGTTTTGTTGTTTTTTAGATTTCAGATATGAGTGAGAACATATGTATGGTATTTGTCTTCTTCCATCTGACTTATTTCATTTAGCATAATACCTACAAATTCCATCCATGTTGTCACCAAATCACAAGCTTTCATTCTTTTTTATGGCTGAATAGTATTTAATTTTGTGTGTATGTTTGTGTATATGCACACATATGTGTATATACGTATAGGTATATACACATGTATATACACATATACACACATATACATATATTTATATACATGTACACATATGCATATACACTCATATGTATATGCATGTGTGTGCATGTTTATCCATATATATACACATGTTTATCCATTCATCTATTTAATGGACATTTAAGTTGTTTCTAGTCTTGGCTATTGTAAATAATGCTGCAGTGAATATATAGGTGCATTTATCTCTCTCTATCCCTATTTTGTCTTCTTTGGAAAAATACCTTCTTTGGATCATGCAGTAGTTCTATTCCTAATTTTTGAGAAATCTCCATCCCATTTTCCATAGGGGTAGCTCCAGTTTACATTCCCACTAGCAGGTCAAGGGCTCCCTTTTCATCTCCTCCAATATTTGTTTCTTGTCTTTTTAAAACTAGCCATTCTATCTGGTGTGAGATCATATCTTACTGTGTTTTTTATTTGGATTTCCTTGATGATTAGTGATGTTTAACATGTTTGCTTCTGCCTATTGGCCATCTGTATGTCTTTAGATAAATGTCTATTCAGATCCTCAGCCCATTTTTATTTTTATTTATTTATTTATTTAAATATTTTATTTATATGACAGAGAGAGAGAGAGAGATTACAAGTAGGCAGAAAGGCAGGCAGAGAGAGAGAGGAGGAAGCAGGCTCCCTGCTGAGCAGAGAGCCCGATGCGGGCCTCCATCCCAGGACAACTGAGATCATGACCTGAGCCGAAGGCAGAGGCTTTAACCCACTGAGCCATCCAGGCGTCCCCTCAGCCCATTTTTAAACTGGATTATTTTTTCTTGTTGTAGAGTTATATGGGTTCTTGATATAATTTGGATATTAATTTTTTGTCAGATAACGTAAATCGCAAAAATCATCTCCCATTCAATAGCATGCCTTTTTGTTTTGATGATGGTGTTTTTGCTGTGCAGAATCCTTTTATTTTGCCATAATTCTATTTATTTTTTTTCTTTTATACCTTTGCCTCTAGAGTTAGATCCACAAAACTATCATTAAGACCAATATCAAATGCTTACCAATTAATATTTTCTTCTAGCAAATTTATAATTTCAGGTCTTAAATTCATATCTTTAATCCATTTTGACTTAATTTTTGTTTATGGTGTAAGAGAGTGATTGTTTCTTTTTTTTCATGTGACTTTCCAGTTTTATAATATCATTTATTGAAGAGACTGTCCTTTCTCTATTGTATATTCTGGGTTCTTTTGTCATTAAGTAATTGTCTATTTGTGTAGGTTTAATTCTGGGGTCTCGGTTTAGTTCCATTGCTCTGTCTATTTTTATGCCAGTCCCATACTATTTTGATTGTTATAGCTTTGTAGTATAGTTTGAAATCAGGGAGCATGATGCCTCCAGGTTTGTTCTTCTTTTTCAAGATGACTGTAGCTATTGAGTCTTCTGTTGTTCCATACAAATTTTAGATTTTTCTTTATTTTAGTTCTCTGAAAAATGCCATTGGTATTTTGATGGGGATTGCATTAAATCTGTAGATTGCTTTAGGTAGGTAGTATGAGCATTTTAACAATATCAATTCTTTCATTCCATGAGTATTGGATATCTTTTCATTTATTTGTTATTTAATTTCTTTCGTTAGTTTCTTATTAATTTCAGTGAACAGTTCTTTCAACTCCTTGGTTAAACTTATTAAAAGATATTTTATTCTTTTTGATGTAATTGTAAATGGGCTTTCTTCCTTAATTTCTCTTTTTATTATCTTTTTACTAGTATATCGAAACACAATGGATTTCTGTATGATGATTTTGTACCCTTTATTGAATTCATGTATTAGATCTAAAAGTTCTTAAATTGGTTCTAAAAAGTCTTTAATAAATTGGTTTCATATATTTCTAATAGGTTCATTAGTTCTAAGAGTTTTTAAAAGGTTTTAGAGTTTTCTATGTATAGTATCATGTCGTTTGCAAATAGTGATAGTTTTACTTCTTTTCTGATTTGCGTGTTTTTAATTTTTTTCTTTCCTAATTGCTCTATCTAGGGCTTCAGTACTATGTTGAATAAACATGAGAGTGAGCATCTTGTTCCTGATCTTAGAAGAAAATTTTTCAGCTTTTCACCATTGAGTATGATTTTAGCTATAGGTTTCATGATATGGTCTTTAATATGTTTAGGTACATTGCCTCTCTACCTACTTTGTTGAAAATTTTAATCATAAATGGATGTTGAGTTTTGTCAAATATTTTTTCTGCATCTATTAAAATGATCATATTGTTTTATCCTTTATTTGTTAATGTGGTGTATTACATTGATTAATTTGCAGATGTTCAACCACCCTTACATTCCTGTGTATGATCCTTTGAATATAATATGGTTTGCTAATATTTTGTTGAGGTTTTTTGTGTTAATGTTCATCAATGATATTGGCTTATAATTGTGTGTGTGTGTGTGTGTGTGTGTGTGTGTGTGTGTGTGTGTGGTGTCTGTGTAGTTTTGATATCAGGGTAATTCTGGCCTCATAAAATGAATTTGGAGGCATTTTCTCCTCTTTAATTTTTGGAAGAGTTTGAGAGGGATAGGTTTTTAAATCTTCTTCCAGTGTTTGGTAGAATTCACCAGTGAAAACTGCTGGTCCTAGACTTTTTGTTGGAAGGTTTCTGATTACTGATTAAATCTCCTTACAAGTAATCTGTCTATTCAGATTTTCCATTTCTTCGTGTAAATCTTGGAAGGTTGTTTCTAAAAATTTATCTCTTTCTTCTAGGTTGTCCAATATGTTCTTATACAATTATTCATAGTAGTCTTTTATGATCCTTCGTATTTCTGTGATGTCAGTTGTAAATTCTATTCTTTCACTTCTGATTTTATTAGGACCCTCTCTCTTTTTTTCTTAGTCTAGCTAAAGTTTTGTTAAACTTGTTTGTCTTTCAAAGAACCAGCTCTTAGTTTCATTGATCTTTTCTATTTTCTTTTTAATATTCCCATTTATTTCCACTATGAACTTTTTTATTTCCTTCCTTCTACTAGCTTTCCCCTTTGTTTATTCTTTTTTTTTCTAGATCCTTTGATGTAAAGTTAGATTGTTGCTTTAGATTTTTCTTGTTTCATGAAATAAGCCTGTATTGCAATGATCTTCCCTTATAGAACAGTTTTTGCTACATTCCAAAAATTTTGGTATGTCATATTTCTGTTTTCATTTGTCTCTAGGTATTTTTTGTTTTCTTCTTGGATTATCTAGGTACCCACTGACCTTTCAGTAGCTTAATTTCCCCATTTTTGTCATTTTTTCCAGTTTTATTCTTGTAATTGATTTCTAGTTTTGTACCATTGTGGGTAGAGAAGATGCTTTATATAATTTCAGTCTTCAAATTTATTGAGACTTGGTTTGTGGTCTAACGTGTGATCTGTCCTGGAGTTTGTTCCATGTGCACTTGAGAGGAATGTGTTTTCTGTTGTTTGGGATGGAATGTTCTGTATATATCTATTAAGTCCATCTGGTCTAATTTGTCGTTTAAAGCTAATGTTTCCTTATCAATCTTCTGTTTGGATGATTTATCTTTTGATGGAATAAGGTGCTAAAGTCCCCTACTATTATATAGTTGACAGTCTCTTCCCTTAAATCCATTAATACTTGATTTATATATTTTGATACTTCTATATTATTTTGGTACCTATGTACTTACAAATGTTCTGTTCTTATGTTGGAATGACCTTTTATCATTACATAATTCCCTTCCTTGTCTATTATTACAGTGTTTGTTTTAATGTTTATTTTGTTGGCTGTGATTTTAGCTATACCAGTTTTCTCTGTTTGTTTCCATTTGCATGGGATATGTTTCTCCATCCCTTCATTCTCAGTATGTATGTGTCCTTACCTCTGAAGTGAGACTCTTGTAAGCAGCATATAGATGGGTCTTGTTGTTTTATCCTTTCAGCCACTCTGTCTCTTTTGATTGGAGAATATAGTCCATTCACATTTAAAGCAGTATTGATAGGTAGGTACTTATTGCCATTTTTAAAATTGTTTTCTGGACATTTTTGTAGTTCCTCTCTGATTTGTTTCCTCTTCTCTTTTCTCTTCCCTTTGGTTTGATGGCTTTCTTCAGTGTTATGTTTACATTCTTTTCTCATTTTCTTTTGTGTATTTAATACAAGGTTTTGCATTGCATTGTGGTTACCATGAGGCTTGCATATAAATTCCTGTCCATATAATGGTTTCTTTTGAGTTGATAGAAACTTAATTTTGAACACATTCCAAACTTTACATTTTTCTCCCCTGACCTATCTTTTATATTTTTGATGTCACATTTTACATTTTTTATTTTATGCATCCTTTAACAAGTGATTGTAGTTTTAGTTAATTTTACAATTTTTGTCTTTTAACTTTCATACTTGCTTTATAAGTGACTAGTCCACTACCTTTACTGTATATTTACCTTTTCCAGGGGAATTTTTACTTCCTTGTTTTCTTGTTACTAATTACTGCTATTTCTTTTCAGTTTGGAAAAGTCCCTTTAATATTTCTTGTAGGGCCAGTTTAGAGATGGTAAACTCCATTAGCTTTTGTTTATCTGGCACATTCTTAATTTTTTTTTTCTCAGTTGTGAATGATAACCTTGCTGGGTAGAGAATTCTTGGATAGAAGTCTCCCCCCCCCCAGCACTTTGAAAATGTCATGGCACTCTGGTATAGAAAGTTTCTACTGAAAAAAATCTGCTAATAGCTTTATGAGGTTTCAGTAGAATGTAATAAGTTGTTTTTCTCTTGCTGATTTCAAGAGTTTCTCTTTAACTTTTATCATTTTAAGTGTGTCATGGTTTGCGTATTTGGGTTCATCTTATTTGAAAATTCTCTGGGGTTCTTAGACCTGTATGTCTGTTTTCCTCTCCAGATTAGGCAAGTTTTCACAAATTACTTTTTAATATAAGTTTTCTGGCCCTTTCTCTATTTCTTCTCTTTCTGGGACCTGTATAATCTGAATATTATTTTGGTCGATATTGTCCCAAAGCTCCCTTAATTTATCTTCATTTTTTAAAAAAATCTTCCTTCCTTCCTTCCTTCCTTCCTTCCTTCCTTCCTTCCTTTTCTTTCTTTCTTTCTTTCTTTCTTTCTTTCTTTCTTTCTTTCTTTCTTTCTTTCTTTCTTCTTAGACTCTTTCTTCCTTCCTTCCTTCCTTCCTTCCTTCCTTCCTTCCTTTCTCTCTCTCTCTCTCTCTCTCCTTTTTTTCCTGCTCTGTCTGGGTGAGTTCTATTGCTTTATCTTCCAGCTCACTGATCCAGTCATTGGCTTCATCCAGTCTGTTGCTGAACCCCCCTAGTATATTTTTACAGTTCAGTTATTGTATTTTTCAGCTCTGTAACTTCTGTTTTCAACTTGTATTTTCTTTCTCTTTGTTGAGGATCTCAATATGTTCATCTAGTTTTCTCCCAAGTTTAGTGAGTATCTTTATGACTATCACTTTGAACATTTTCTTAGGTAAACTTCTTATCTCCATTTCATTAATATTTTTTTCCAATGTTTTGTTTGGAACATATTCCTTTGTCTTCTCACTCTTTATTTCTTTTTATTAAGAAAACAGCTACCTCTCCCAGTTAGAGTGGTCTTTATAGATGTCATGTGGAGCCCAGCAGTGCAGTCCCCTCTGACCACCAGAGCTCAAGGGGCATACCTTGTAAGCTATGTGTTTTTCTGGTGTGGCTGGGCCACATCTGTAGCATGGGAGTTGACAGGGCTGGTGCCTGACCTAGCTGTGTTACATGGTTGCACTTTAGTGGTGGCTAGGTTCTCAGATGATCATTCCTACCAGCTCTAGCATGTGTAGGGATAGTTTCAAAAATGGTGCCGGGGCTGACATTAGTAAGGTATGATAAGATCCCAAATATGGCACTCACCAGTGTCTTCATCTGTGGAGAAAGTCCCAACAGTTTCCTGTCTCTCTGGCAGTCATTTTAAGGTTGGTAAATGGGTTTCCTTTACATATGGTCTAGGCACCAATTTTCTAAATTGGTGTTTTTTTTTTTGCTGTGTCCCAGACTGAGGGAGTCTGGATGCAAGCCTTATAAAAGTGGGTTCTTTGTTCCCTAAAGTTCTATGATGTTCCTGTACATAATCTCCATTGGTTCTCAAATCAGTGTTTAGGGGCTTCTCTTTCACATGGAGGATATAACTGTTGGGGTGATTGATGTGACTCAGTCCCCTTATTCCTCAAGGAGATGTTTCATATTTTTGACATCCTTTCTGTTTATAAATCACTGTGCCTGGGGTGGGTTTTTTGTTTTGTTTTATTTAATTTAACTAATTAATTAATTAATTTATTGTGAGATGATCTTTTTGTCTCTCCTACATGTCTCAGTGATGTCCTTTTTGACCTTTTTGTGGAGGTTCTGTTCATCCCAATTTTTGGTTTCTTTCAAAAGAATTGTTTCTTATGTATTTGTATATTTGTTTTATCCATATGAAGGAGTGAGTTCAGGATCTTCCTATGCTGCCATCTTGAATCCAATTTCTCCATAAAGGAGTTGCAATCAGTTAAGTGATTACTTTCCCAATATTTGTCGGTATCATAATTAATTTAATCATTTCTCTTCTTGGACCTTTAGATTTTAAAATTTTTGCTCTTGTAAATAAAATTACAATGAGCATTCTTTTATGAAAATCTTTTACCTCATTTGTTATTGTTACCTTAAGGTAGATTTCTAGAAATGGAAGTGCTGCAAAAAGACCACATGTGCTAATATTTTAGAAACACAGGACCAACTTGTTTTTCTACAATTGGTTTCAGTTTGTACTCACTCTAACAGTTTATGGGAATGCACATCTCACATGATAGCAGGTATGATAATTTTTTAGAATATTTTTCATTTGATAGAAATATGTATGTTATTATTATTGAATGTTTTATCCCCCTAAAATTTTTTATTAACATATAATGTATAATTTGTTTCAGGAATATAGGTCTGTGATTCATTCTTTAATTCACAGTGCTCACCATAGCATATAACTTCTCCAATGTCCATCACCCAGCCACCCATCCCTTCCACCCCCCTCCAATCCGAGAACCCTTAGTTTGTTTCCTGAGATTGAGTCTCTTATGGTTTGTCTCCTTCTCTGGCTTTGTCCCGTTTCATTTTTTCCTCTCTTCCCCCATGATCCTCTGCCTTGTTGCTCACATTCCACATATCAGCAAGATCTTATGATATTTGTCTTTCTCTGATTAACTTATTTTGCTTAGCATAATACCTTCCAGTTCCATCCACATCATTGCAAATGGCAAGATTTCAATTTTTCATGGCTGCATAATATTCCATTGTATATATACTCCACATCTTCTTTATCTGTTCATCTTCTGATGGACATCTAGGCTCTTCCGTAGTTTGGCTATTGTGGACTTTGATGCTATAAACATTGAGGTGCATGTACCCCTTTGGATCACTACATTTGTGTCTTTGGTGTCCCCCTAAAATTTGTATGTTGAAATATAATCCTTATGTGATAGTCTATAGAGGAAGGGTCTTTGGAGATTTATTAGGTCATGAGGGCTTTATGGGATTAGTGCCCTTATGAAAGGAACCCAGAGTGCTAGTTTGTTCTCTTTATTCCATGCTGACACCCTGTTCTCAGATTTTCAGCCTCCTGAACTCTGAGAATATATTTCTGTTGATAATAAGCCCCCCAATCGAAGGTATATTGTTATAGTAATCTGAACTAAGATGTATATGGTTACTTTCAATTTGCATTTCTTTTTTTTTAAAGATTTTATCTAATTATTTCTTTATTTAGAGAGCATGAGCAAGGGGAGGAGTAGAGGTAGAAAGAGAGATGGAATTCCAAGCAGATTCCGTGCTGAGCACAGAGACCCACACAGGCTCCATTTTGTGACCCTGAGATCATAACCTGAGCTGAAATCAAGAGCTGGTCCCTTAACTGACCAAGGACCCTTGCACCTTTCGATTTGCATTTCTTGCATTACTAAGTATATTTAATTTTAAAATGATTTTGATGACTTTCTTCTTTCTAGAATTTTTTGCTTATGACTGCCCATTTTTCTCTTGTGGCATACATCATTTTCATTACTTGTATTTGTACCTTATATTGTTATGTAAAATGCAAGTTTTCTCTCAATATCCACTCTCCCCTATTCCGTAAAAACAGACTTTTCAACTCAGTGCACCTAAAGAGTATATTTCCCAGCCCTCTAGGTAGCTAGATACAGACATGTAACTAAACTGTAACCAACGAGATGTGGATGAAATTGTGCTATGCTTTAAAGGGGAATAATATGGCCTTTTCTTCCTTTCCCAAAGTGGAAACTCTTATTCATATGACTTTTATTTTTGGTTGATTTTCTTGATTTTTAGTTGAAAAATACTTTTATAAATAAGAACAATATTCTGTTTTGCTTCGGAAATTAATGGAATTAAAAAAAATAGCCTCTGGATTGCCTTAGAGGGTATGGTGGTGACTGGAGGCCTCAAATACCTGCATTGAGAAAAGAACCATAATGTTAAATCACTAACTGGACTTTCAAATAAAGTGGTTGATGTAAAAGAACAAAAAATAATTATAGAAAATCTAGGCAGTGTTAAAAATTTTGGTAATAGACAACTTTTCCTTGTCCTCAAAAATATGCCTCTTCGTATGCTTTGCTTACGGTTTCTTAAGAAAATA
The DNA here is from genome assembly GCA_002007465.1 of Ailurus styani. Classification (NCBI taxonomy): domain Eukaryota; kingdom Metazoa; phylum Chordata; class Mammalia; order Carnivora; family Ailuridae; genus Ailurus; species Ailurus styani. Next base: position 205,912 of record LNAC01001300.1, read on the forward strand.
TTTTGTATCATAGTGTGGTTGTGTCTTTGAATGGTATTTCAATTTTGGTGTATATCACTTAAATAATTAGGGATATTTGTTCAGTTATAATAAATGTCTCTTCAACATCTATTAAGATGATTCTATGCTTTTTCTTTTAACTAATTGGTATGATCAGTACATTAATATTTTTATTTTTGAATGATGTTTACAGCACTAGAATTTATCTGGGAATTATCATTTTAATGTATTATGGGATTTGATCTGGGAATATTTTATTCATCTTTTTGTATATGTCCTCTTAAGTGAAATCGACAGTTTTTCCATTTTGTGCCCATTTTGTTGTATTTTGTTTTAGAATATATTTAATGCAAAAATTGAGATTTTTTTTAAGATTTTTATTTATTCATTTGACACAGAGAGAGAGATTACAAGTAGGCAGAGAGGCAGGCAGAGAGAGAGGAGAGAGGAGGAAGCAGGCTCCCTGTTGAGCAGAGAGCCCGACGCGGGCCTCGATCCCAGGACCCTGGGATCATGACCTGAGCTGAAGGCAGCGGCTTTAACCCACTGAGCCTCCCAGGCGCCCGAGATTTTTTTTTTTTTTATATTTCTAAGTTCTGGGGAAAATATTTGTACCTAAAACTACCTATACTTGGTGCATTACCTGGAATTAATATTTTTTTTGTCAACATAAATTCCTTTTCACACTTACTGGTTTATTATTGAACAATTTTTGCTTATAAAATTCAATTATATATATTTCTTAATTTTTTAGTTTAGTTTCATAAAGTATTCTTTAAAACCTTATACCATATCTGTATCCAATTTATCACTTTCCTTACTCATTTGTTTTTCCTCTTGCTTAACTTGAGGAGAGATTCTCTGACATACTTTGCTTAAACTACCCAGGAAAGAAGGAAGCTCTAAATAACACCATGGTTATTTTTACTTTGCTCATTATAAAGTCCTCTCCCAACTTTCTGAAACAGAATGTCCTAGAATCTTATCTTAGGGTTTCCTATTATGTGGGATTGGGTAGGAGCTCTTGCTGGCTAGTTGTCTTGGACTCATTGCCTCTTTCATTCTTATCCCATATGTGCTTTATGAAGCAATAATTCTTCAAAAATTGTAAGAGTGCATAAGAACCCTGCTAATTTTCTGTGATGAACAAGGTTTTACTTATTTTTATATTTACTTGTTTTTATCAAGCATCTGTGATGGTGGTGGGGAGTTAGTGTTCTAGCAAGGGTTTGGGGAGGAGGTTAAATGCTTTGCTTGCTTACCTAGCCATTTTATCAGGATTTCCATATTTAACTTTTTAAAACAACTCAAGTCAACTTTGGAGTATAGAGTCAAACTCAATTTTAAAAAAAGATTTATTATTAGAGAGAGCACAGGGGGAAGGGTCAGGGGAAAAGGAAAGAGAGTCTGAAACAGACTCCATGGGGAGCACAGAGCCCCACAGAGCTCAATCTCATGATCCTGAGATCACGACCTGAGCCCAAACCAGGTCAGATTCTTAACCGACTGTGCCATCCAGGTGCCCCAAACTCATTTTTTCCCTAAGTTTCCAATTTTCCAGCATAATTTCCCCCATGATCTTATCCATTTTGAATTGGGTGGTGGTGCTTCTTATATCATGTACTCATTTAGATTCCATTCAGAGTTTTCTTTTTTGCATTATTTTTGTGCTAGGCAGTCGATAGATTTATAATATGCATGACATTGAATCTAAATGTCAGAGACAGACTGCAGAGACAGACTCCTCTGCATTTTTATAACACATTTTACGCTGTCCTGTTCTAAACATGTTTCTCTACATTAGATTTAAGTCCCTGGAGGGCTCATTTAATCTAGACTTCCCTATGCTAGCACAGGGTCTTTCAACTCGTGAGTGCTGTGATGGTCAGTTTTACGTGTCATTTTAGCTAGAATATACTACTCAACTATTCAAGCAAACACTTGTTGTTGTGAAGGTATTTTATAGATGTGGTTAACATTTACCATTAGCTGATTTTAGGAATGGAGATTATCCTTGACAATTTAGGTGGGCCTCATCAAATCAGTTGAAAGCCTTAAGAGCAAAACTGATGTTTCCTTGAGGAAGAAGAAACCTCTAGTGGTGAGGACTGCAGTGTCACCTCCTGCCACAGGGTGGCCAGTCAGCCCTACAGACTTCTGACTTGCCAGTCCTATAATCCAAACCAATTCCTTGGTTTTTTCCTCTTTCCTTCTCCTCCTCTTTCCCTTCCTTATTTCTTTCCTCCCTCCCTCCTCATCTCCCTCTTACTATCTCCCACTTTTTTTCTTTCTTTCTTTCTCTCTGGTGGTACCCTGACTGACATAGAGGCCTATAAATGTTTCTTCAGTGACAAAGAATATTTTTGCTCTGAATCTTTTAAACTTCACTGATGTAATCTACTGCATAAAAAGTCAAATACTAGTCTCCCATCTTACATATTGTGAAAATTTATAGTACTAGCCTTAGGATTTAAGCAGGGGAAAAAAGGTATTTTTTCCATTCACTTTGACACTAAGTTAACATATACCAACACCTTCTGTCTGTATCAGCCAACAGCAAGATAAAAAGTGTATTATATCCTCCCAAGGTGAGATGACAATCATTCATAAGTAAAGGAAAGCAAAGAGTTTATTTCATATAACCTCTATTGAAATGTATTTCTTGTGCTACTAGCACAAACACCCTATTATGGTAGTGCATTGCTGAATAAGAGAATGAGTATATTCACTTTGGCATAAATATCTCTCCAATGGTGTCTTCTCTCAGAAGGCTGGAAACTCATAGAAGAGTGCTGTTTACATCTTTTATGATAAGAAGATAAACATATGTCTTACTGATTCACAGGAATAGATTCCCAAAAATGACTTTCATTATTTTCTAGGGAATACAATTTTATGTGAGAAACAATTCTGGGAATTGAGATACCATTTGCTTCTCTTTTTAGATTAAACACCAGACTCCTGTGGATATGCTGTGTTTTCTCTTCCAGTATAGATTCACATTAATGCATATCCATTCTCAAATGCATTGGTATGGCTTCTTGTAATTAAAAAACTATTCCAGCAATGCTGAAAACTCAAATGACTGCTCTGTAAATGTAGGCACATTATCAGAAATTGTTACCACTAGTGCTACACAAATGGGTATACAGAGCATTAAACTTGTTCTTGCTCTCTTTGCCTGCAGTTGTAATGACATTCTGAAATATTGCTTAAGGGACGATTATTGGAGGATAAAATCAATATCTCTACACTTTTACCAATCTTCAAAAGAAATCAACTAATGAATAGTAAAAGAGTTATTAGCTTTACTCTGCATTTTTCTCCAAGCTTGACAATAAACTATTCTTGCTTCAGAAAAAAGGTATTAGCATCAGCCCAGTTACTAAGTACAGAATGACACATTTCTTTAACTACATTCATGTGGTTTATTGTTTGTTTTTGTAATGAATCTGTTTTACCTTATGCTTGTGTTTTTTTGTGTGCGTGTTTGTGAAACTTTCTGTATGCTAAATGTCCTGCTAATTGAATATAGTATATGAAAATTATGCATTACTCCTTAATTTGAAAAGAGAGCATTTTTTAGTAACTTGAAGGCATTTTCTATACTACAAATCTATTTTTTCTATAATTCCTATATAGATTAATTAGAACTTATAAAAATAAACTTAAATGTATATGTGTATGGATGTGTGTGTGTGTGAGTGTGTGTGTGTGTGTGTTTGGGGGGAAATTTATAAAATACACAAAGTATTAACTAGGGGAAGTGTTATTTTTACATATTTTATTGATCATATGCTTCACAATTTTTTAAAAGATTTTATTTATTTACTTTTGCGAGAGAGAGAGAGCAAGCACCAGCAGTGGGGAGGGGTAGAGGGAGAAGCAGACTTCCCACTGAGCAGGGAGCTTGATGTGGGACTCGATCCCAGGACCCTGGGATCATGCCCTGAACCAAAGGCAGATGCTTAACTGAGTGAGACACCCAGGCACCCTATTTCACAATTTTACGTCATTTTGGAAATACTTCAAGGATTCAAGTGTTCTCTTAGTTATTCATAACTTTAGATAGGAATACAAAATGAGACAATTTTCTGCAAGACAAGTAGACAGCACAAAGTACCAAATTTACGTTTGGACTAAAATGCGCACACTCCAGATATATGTTTATGCACGTGTACACATATACCATGCTATTTTGTCTTGATTAGAATATTTAATTTTATTCATTTATTAATTTTGGTAACCCTTCTCATTTTTATTTCCCATGAGCTTCACTTTTATGCTTTGCCACAAACCTTTTTTGAAATATACTGTAATTCCAGAATTTCCTCTTTAGTAAATTCAATAATCAACATTCAGGTCTCATTGTATTGTATTTGTCAGTAGCATTTGACAGTATCAATTATTCTTCCATCTTTAATTATATGGCTTCCAGAGCAACTCTTGCTCTTGATTTTTCCCTCTTCACTGATTACTCCCCATATTATTTTCCCATTGCTACATAATAAATTACCAGAAAAGTAGTGGCTTAAAATAACACCCATTTATTATCTTCCAGTTTCTGTAGGTCAGAAATGTAGCTCAGAGTCTCATAAAATGGAAACCAAAGTGTTGGTGAGGCTACATTGTCATCTTGAGATTTGACTGGGGAAGAACCCACTTCTATGCTCATTCATGTCAGAACTCCTTTCTGGTGGTTATATGACTGAGGTCCCTGTTCTCTTGCTGGCTGTCAGGATGGGGTTTCTCCCATTCTTTAGGTTGTTCTCTGATCCTTGGTATGTGGCCCTCCCATAGACCTGTCTTAAAACATGGCTGTAGGATTCCTGAAGATTGATGGGAGACTTTTTCTCTTTAAGTCTCCTCCTGAATAGTTCCCTTTAGGGACAATCTGGAGTTCCTTAAAGTGTTTGCTTGATTAGGTTGGGCCCGCACAGGGTAATCTCTCTTTTATTAACTTTTAGTCTACTGATTAGGGACCTTAATTATATTTACAAACTCCCTTTACCTTTGCCATATGGTGTAACCTAATCATGTGAGTAAAATTATATCACAGTCAAGGCGAATGGATTATACAGACTTGGTGCATGAGGGAGCAGGAATCTTTGAGGCTTTCTTAGAATTGCATCTTATCATGGGGATAGTACAAGATGGTGGAGGAGTAGGAGACCTTAGTTTTGTCTGGTCCTAGGAATTCAGCTAGATAGCTATCAAATAATTTTGAACACCTGAAAACTCAGCCAGAGTTCTAAGAAAAGAATAGCTACAACTCCACAAATAGAAAAGGGACCACTTTCTGCAAGAAGGAAAAGACAGAAAAGCTCACCTCAAAGAAGAGAACAAGAGATAGTACTGACTACCAGGGACCTAATCAGTACAAACATAAGCAAGATGTCAGAAATAGAGTTCAGAATAAAGATTGTAAAGATAATAGCTGGGTTTGAAAAAAAACATAGAAGACACTAGAGATCCCTTTCTGGAGAAATAAAAGAACTAAAATCTAACCAAGTCAAAGTCAAAAAGGGTATTAATAAGGCAATCAAAAATGGAGGCTCTAACTGCCAGGATAAATGAGGCAGAAGAGAGAATTAGTGAAATAGAAAACAAAATGATGGAGAATAAAGAAGCTGAGAAAAAGAGAGATAAACAACTCAAGCATGAGGGGAGAATTTGAGAGATAAGTGATACCATAAAGTGAAACAATATTAAAATAACTGAGATCCTAGAAGAAGAGGAAAGAGAGGGAGGGGCAGAACATATGTTGGAGCAAAATATAGCAGAGTGGTCCTAAGAGGGATGTATACAGCAAGAAATAAGAAAGGTCTTAAATACACAGTCTAACATTACACCCAAAAGGAGCTGGAAAAAGAACAGTAAATAAAGCCTAACCCCTGTAGGAGAAGAAAATTAATAAAGATTAGAGCAGAAATCAATGAAATTGAAACCAGAAGAACAGTGGAACAGATCAAAGAAACTAGGACCTGGTTCTTTGAATGAATTAATATGATCAATAAACTGCTGGCCACACTTACCAAAAAGAAAAGGGAAAGGACCCAAATAAATAAAATCATGAATGAAAGAGGAGAGATCACAACCAACACTGAAGAAATACAATTTTAAGAACATATTATGAGCAATGATATGCCAACAAATTAGGCAATCTGAAAGAAATGGATGCATTCTTAGAGCTGTGTAAACTACCAAAACTGAGCCAGGAAGAAATAGAAAACCTAAACAGACCCATAACAGCAAGGAAACTGAAGAAGTAATGAAAAATCTCCCAACAAAGAATCCAGGGCTAGATGGCTTCCCAGGGGAAAAAAAAAAAAAGAAAGGAAGGAAGGAAAACTTTCAAACTCTTTTATTAGGCCAGCATTACCTTGATCCTAAAACCAAAGACCCCACCAAAAATGAGAATTATAAACCAATATCCCTGATGGACATGGATGCAAAAATTTTCCACAAGTTACTAGCCAGTAGGATCCAACAGTACACTAAAGGGATTGTTCACCACAGCCAAGTGGGATTTATTCCTGGGCTGCAAGGGGTGGTTCAACATCTGTAAATCAATGTGATACACTACATAAATAAAATAAAGGACAAGAAACATATTACCCTCTCAATAGATGCAGGAAAATCATTTGACCTAGTACAACATCCTTTCTTGATTAAAACTTTTCACAGTGTAGGGATAGAGGGTACATACCTCAATATTATAAAAGCCATATATGAAAAGCCCCCAATGAATATCATTCTCATTGGGAAAAAACTGAGAGCTTTTTCCCCCAAAGGTCAGGAACACAAAAAGAATGCCCACTCTCACCATTGTTTTTCAACATAGTACTAGAAGTCCTCGCCTCAGCAAACAGACAACAAAAAGAAATAAAAGGCATTCAAATTGGTAAAGAAGTCGTCAAACTCTGACTCTTCACAGATGACATGATACTCTATGTGGAAAATCCAAAAGACTCCATCAAAAAGTTGTTAGAACTCATACAAGGAATACAGCAAAGTGGCAGGATATAAAATCACTGCACAGAAATCAGTTGTATTTCTGAATACTAACAATGAGGCAGAAGAAAGAGAAATTAAGGAGTTGATCCCATTTACAATTGCACCAAAAGTCATAAGATACCTAGGAATAAACTTAACCAAAGAGGCAAAGAGTCCATCATATTCCTAGAGGGAACAGAGGCAGTAACCTTTGTGACCTTAGCCACAGCATCTTCTTGATAGACCTATCTCCAAAGACAAGGGAAACAAAGGTAAAAATAAACTTTTGGGACTTCATCAAGATAAAAAGCTTCTTCATAGCAAAGGAAACAGTTGAAAAAATCAAAAGACAACTGACAGAATGGGAGAAGATTTTTGCAAATGATATATTAGATAAAGAGCTAGGATCTATATTCTATAAAGGATTTATCAAACTCAACACCCAAAGAATAATCCAGTCAAGAAATAGGTAGAAGACATGAACAGACATTTCTCCAAAGAAGACATACAAATGGCCAACAGACACATGAAAAAATTCTCCTTAGCATCAGGGAAATACAAATCAAAACCACGGTGAGATACCATCTCACACCAGTCAGAATGGCTAAAATTAACCCCTCAGGAAATGAAAGAAGTTGGCAAGCATGAAAGGGGAACCCTATTACACTGTTGGTGGGAATGCAAGCTGGTGTAGCCACTCTGAAAAACAGTATGGAGTTTCCACAGAAAGTTGAAATTAGAGCTACCCTACGACCTAGCAATTGCACTACTGGGTATTTACCCCAAAGATACAAATGTAGTGCTTTGAAGGGGCATCTGCTCCCCAGCGTTTATAGCAGCAATGTTCACAATAGTCAAACTTTGGAAAGAGCCCTTATGTCCATTGACAGATGAATGGTTTAAGATGTGGTGTGTATTTACAATAGAATACTACACAGCCATCTAAAACAATGAAATCTTGCCATTTGCAATGATGTGGATGGAACTAGAGGGTATTATGCTAAGCGAAATAAGTCAATCACAAAAAGACATTCATCATATGATCTCACTGATATATGGAATTTAAGAAACAAGGCAGAGGAAAATAGAAGAGAGGAAAAAATAAAACAAGATAAAATCAGAGAGGGAGACAAACCATAAGAGCCTCTTAATCATAGTAAATAAGCTGGGCATTGCGGGAGGGGAGGGGGTTGGAGGGATGGGGTAAATGGGTAATGGACATTAAGGAGGGCTTGTTAATGAGCACTAGGTATTATATAAGACTGATGAATCACTGACCTCTACCTCTGAAACTAATAATACATTATATGTTAATTGAATTAAATAAAAAAGTGTAAGATCACAAAAAGGCCCCAAAAAATTGAAATTAAGAAAGAACAATTTGGGCGCCTGGGTGGCTCAGTGGGTTAAAGCCTCTGCCTTTGGCTCAGGTCATGATCTCAGCGTCCTGGGATGGAGGTCCGCATCAGGCTCCCTGCTCAGCGGGGAGCCTGCTTCCTTCCCTCTCTCTGCCTGCCTCTCTGCCTACTTGTGATCTCTCTCTCTTTCTCTCTCTCTGTCAAATAAATAAATAAACCTTTAAAAAAAAAAAGAACAATTCCATCTATCGCGTTCCTTCTAAGTCTGCCTTTCTGACCCTTTCTCATCTCTTCAAACCTTTTGTGCTTTAAGGCCCCAATGTTCAGCCTCCGGTTCTCTTTTTAACTTTGCTCACACCCTAGATGATTGTATCATTCCGATCTACTGCATACTATTTAATGCTGATGAACCCAAATTTATACTCCAGTGCTCATTTCTTCCTTTAAGTCAGATTTGTGTACCCAACTATATATTGGATTTGGATGTGTAATAGACATATCAGTATATTAACAAATCCAAAACTGGCCTTTCCCCCTCCTTTCAAATCTCCTAGTTTTATGGTTTTCCCTTTTACTCTTCATTTTTGACAATCCCATCAAATTACACTACTAGCCCTCTTTCCATCTTTATAGAAGCAGGATGCTTTACCTCTCCTCCCTCAGATCCCTCATCTACAACTGCTTTATAGACCTTACACCCAAAATTAATCATTTTATCTCTTTATACTTCTTTCACCTAGGGGACTGAACAGTGAGAGAGAACATACTTAGGTATGCATTCCTGTGCTATTTTGTGCTATTACAACTAAACCATCTCCAACTTCACAGGGGCCTCAGTGCTTTTGAGGAATAAGTTTACTTGTCTATTCTAAGTCCTTCTCTCTTTCTGATATAAATTCCTTTAAACCTTTGTCATTCTTTTAAAATTCTGTACACCAGTGAAAGTTCCCCCAAACAGGAGATGCCTTTCCTTCTTACCTAATATCTCATGCCCCCTACATGTTTGCATATATTCATGAATATTCATTGAACTCTTTTCTCCAGGCTCAGATAAGTAATCTTTCAATTATCCCACATTTCCTCTATATTTTCAATGTTTTTCTTGCCAGTGGCTCTTTCCCTCAGCTGATAAACATGCACAAATCTATTGCATCAAAAAACAAGCAAAGAAAAGAACACACCTTTTTGTCCTTGAATACCTTTCTGCTTGCTGCCTTGATTTTCTTATTCATTGCACAATCAATCATCTTGAAAGAGTGGTTTTATTTACCCTCTTTATTTCCTGACCTTCCCTTTATTGCACAACTCTCTAAAATCAGGCTTCTACTCCCACAGTGCCATTAAACTTCTCACTCTCTGAAGTCACTAACAATAGCTAAATTGCAAAATCCAATAGCCATTTTTCAGATCCCTCCTACTCCCATCTGATTACATCAGTTACTTCTTTCTTTTTGAAACAATGTAATTCCTTGGCTGTTGTTCTACTTTTATTTCTCTGATTACTTTTCATTTCCTTAGAAATTTATTTCCTCATTTTGTGTCTCCTCATTTTTTGTTTCCTTATTATTATATACTGTTATTTCCTCATCTCTTCCTACAGCTTTAACTATGTTGAATAAGCTGATATGTGAATTTACTTTTTAGATATGTCTCATAAATTCTAGATCTTATTTTTAAAACTAGATACCAGACAAACCCAAAAAACTTAGTTTTATCCTTGCTAACTCCTGTCTTTTCCCCCCACACCATATTTGTCCTTCTGTAATGCTGATCTTGGCTATTTACTGAGTCCCAAAGCCAAAAAATTTCTGGCAATCTTCATTTTTATTCAAACATGTATTTCTGAGTATCTATGATGTGCCATGTATGGACTGTGCTGAATGCTGGTAGTACATTAATAAGCCAAAGAGATGTAGTTTTTCTGCCATCCTGGAACTTATATTCTGTTGGGAGAGACAAAAACAGCTAAGTAAAAACAAATAAACAAACAAACCAGAAATTACAACTTTGGTAATTCTAAAAGAAATCACACTCAGCTGTCAGAGAGTAACAGTGAAAAGGTGAGTCTAGATAGAGCTATGGCATAGATTTTCTGGGATAATGAATATACAAGGTGTGGTAAGATGCTTCTTAGTGGACAGGATACCATGTACATAGGCTCAGAATCATACAAGTACTTGGCCTGTTTCAGGGTCTGACCAGTCTCAAGAAATAGACTATCATTAGTCTACTGACGAGATTACCTGGACTAACTCCTGCCTGCCTGTCATGCCTATGTAAATTAAATCTTAGAGGAAACTCAACTCCTCCAGTCCCCCATCCCACATCTTCCAGAAGTTGTACTTCTGTGGTTCTAATAAAATCTTCCCATGCTCTAACCTCTCTAATTCTTTCCTGTGCTTTCTGGAACCCATGATTAATGGTTAGCCCAATGCCATGTATCTTAAACCTCCTGTCCAAATGGTCCTCATACCTTCTTGCTCTAGTTGCAACCAGATTGTATTCTGACTCTACCATTTACCCTGAAGTCCTGAAAGTGATGGCTCATTTCTTTATATCTTGAGTACAATGGAGGATAGAGGGGCTGTAGATGTTAAGCGTGCTCCTCATTGCTACCTCTGTCCTGTGTTCCTCTCTTCTTTCCTTCTCACCCCATCTCTCTGGCCCCTTTGAAACTCATGTTATGAACCCGTATAGCTCTTGACTCTTCTTTGCTTCTGTAGTTTCCAAATTACTGGGACATCGTTTCTCAAATTACCAGTTTCTTGACCATCTCACCTCCAATTTGCATTCCCTCCATGTCATATTTTAGCCATGTTCGTGGTGTGGTAGAGCTAGGTTGAACCAGGTTGCAAGAGTTGATTGTTACATTTTCAGGAATTTTGCAAGCTCATTACTAAAAGGGCCATTATTAAAATTTTAATTACATAAGCCTACAATTAGGTTATATTAAAAACAAGTGAAATAGATATTGAAAGTAATAAAAACTCATTTTGTCTTATCATTTTACTATTAATTATGCTTTTGATGTTATTTATGTTTATTGTACCTACATGTTGGAAATACTACACAATGGTGGGCATTTCTTTTTAGCATCTCTTCCCAGCACTGAATTTGATGAGGATATGTTGGCAGCTTAACACTGGCCATAGATACAGTATTCACAACAGAAATTGGAAAACTCTATAAAACATTGAGTTTTGGTTTTGCTGATTGCTTAGATATAAAAACATAATAGAGCATCTGTTAATAATGCAGCTTAAACTTTAAAGTGTTTTGTCCGTGGGTGTTGCATTGTGAATAGTGCTAAAAGTGAGGAAATACTTTCAATATTCAAAAACCCTTATCTGATTCACTTGTGAAGTTGCTTACATCACTGATTAATGAGTCAAGTTCCAACACACATTTCTGTTACTTTGCTTCCCTCTTGCACATTAGCAGAAACAAAAATAACAACTGAAATTCATGTAAAAAATACACTTGTCAATTCTAACCAGTTTGGCTTTGGATAAAAGAGTTTGGCAAAAATCAACAAAAGGATTCTATGAGAATCAATTAGATATAATGACTATAATGAAGTTTCATTAGATATGATAAATCTGTTATGCACTGTGTTATTATTTGGTAGCTGTGTATTAAACATCTTTTATATTAGTAAAATTTATGACAAAATTACATCAGTATATATATTCATATGTTTATATTTTATAAAGAGCCCATTGTTGGACATTTACTAGTATAGTATTGGTCATTTCCTTATCATTTTTACTACCCCATGCACTTTGTTAATTTCAAGCTTTCCTTTCTTTAAAAATCATCTCCTGTTTTTGAGCTCCTTCCATCATCCATTTAACTCCCGTGTTTTTAGGATAATACCTGTACTTCCTATAGATTAATTCCTACTAACTCCTCACTTTCTGCCACATTTCTCAAATTCTCATTTCACTTATTATCCAGTTTATTTCTCCTTTCTGTCATTGTAATTATTTCCTTTCATATGCCCTCCATTCCTAGTGCCTCTCTCAGTTCACTGTATTTGCCATAAAAACTCTTTTGTTGTTTCAGGTCAACTCTCCATGTACTTGATGCTAGCACCTAAGCAGCTGCACATGAATAGAGAAAATCCCATCATTTTACTGATAGTCTGTGTTAAAATTGGTGACTGTAGTTCACAAATACATCTAAATTTCTGCTCAGCAAACCTGCAATATGAAATTTGATTTTCCCAACTTGGTTTTCTGTTTCTTCCCTTCTTTTCTCTCCGCAAACTTCCAATGCACCTCACTCTTAGCTGAAATTGTATTTATTTCAGCTAAAAAAATGGAAGCAACCAAGAAAAGAGATTCACCGTTTCCACGAACAAATCAACCTTTATGTACATTCTCCTTCTTCCCTTCTATTAAAGTGGATGAACACATTCTGGTTTTTATAATTCACTCTACTTGTATACCAGATTCCATTTGGTCTCTCCCACACAAGCCACTTCTGTAATTTCCTCTTTCTCTTGTATGGTCATTTTCCCTTTCTACCACATCATTCCTATAGGCCTACAAACCTGGTGCTATTTTTCCATTCTTATAAACTTACAAATGAACAAACAAAAACTTAACTTATCCACTTCTTATCTGCTTGTTGCCAGTGTTCCATTTTTCTTTTTCTCTTCATTACACTGGCTAGGACTGCATCTAAAATGCTGAATATAAGTGAGGAGAGCAGACATTTTTGTTTTGTTTCTGATCTCAGATGATAAGATACAGTTTTTTATCAGCAAGTATGACATTAACCATAATTTTAATATAGATGTCTTTTACTAGGTTACACATTTTCCTTCTATTCCTAGTTTGCTGAGAGTTACATGAAAAAAAAAACCATTTTGAATTTTGTTGTATGTTTTCTGTGCATCTCTTGATACCATCAAATCCTTTGTTCTTTTTATTCTGTTAATATAGACAATTAAATTGATTCATTTTCAAGTGTTAGCACCACATGCCCACTGTATATTAACTTTTTTCTAAATTTCTAGATTCAATATTCTAATATTTTAAATTAGAAAATCTAATATTAAAGTATTTAATATTCAAATACTATAATATAATAATCTAATATTAACTAATAACAGATTGATCTAATGTAATATTAAATGCTATATCTAATATTTAAATCTAATATTAAAGTATTTATACCTAGGATTAATGGACAATACAGATTGTAATTTTCTTCCCTTGTAATTTGTCAGACAGATTCTGGCCTCATGAAAGGAATTGGGAGGTGGTTCCTACTTCTAGGATTAATTAAAAAAATACTTGATAAATGCACCAGTGAAAAACTCAATGCTCCTGAATTTTCTCAGGACTATTCAGATAGCCTATTTCTCCTTTTTTTTTTTTAAAGATGTTATTTATTCACTTGACACAGAGAGAGAGATTACAAGTAGGCAAAGAGGCAGGCAGAGAGAGAGGAGAGAGGAGGAAGCAGGCTCCCTGCTGAGCAGAGAGCCTGATGTGGGCCTTGATCCCAGGACCCTGGGATCATGACCTGAGCCGAAGGCAGTGGCTTTAACCCACTGAGCCACCCAGGCGCCCTCCTTTTTGCAGTTTTGACAATTTTTTAATTCATAGGATGGTGAATTGATTGGCATGAAATTTTTGTTATATTTTCTTACTCTATTCTTACTATATTTTAATTTAATTTATTATATTTTAATGTCTATAGGATCTACAATGATAATCTGTTTTCACTTGACATTAGTAATTTGTGTCATTTTTCTCTCTCCTTTAATTTTACTTTATCAGTCTGGCCAGAGGTTTGTAATTTCATTACAAAATACCAGATTTTTTGTTTCATGGCTTTCCCCCTGTTCTTTCTCTATTTTCTTTTATTTATTTATTTGAGAGAGAGAGAAAGTGAGTGAGAGAGAGAGAGAAGGAGCAGGGGGAGAGGCAGAGGGAGAAGCAGGCTTCCCACTGAGCAGGGAGCTGGATGCAGGGCTTGATCCCGGGATTCCAGGACCTAGGATCACAACCTGAGCCAAAGGCAGACACTCAACTGACTGAGCCACCCACGCACCCCTCTTTTTCTATTTTTTATTTCATTGATTTCTCTTCCCATCACTACTCTTTTCTTCTTAAATTGCCCTTTTTATTTTTATCTTCTTAAGATAGAAACTTGGATCAATGCTATTAGACTTCTGTTCTTTTCTAATATTAGCACATAAAACAAACAAAATCCCTATAGGAACCACTCTAACATATTCCCCATTTTTTAAATATGTTTTCATTTTTAAAATACTTTCAAAATTTCCTTGTGATTTCTTCTTTGACTCATTATTTAAAAGAATATTATCAAATTTCTGATTTGGTGGAATTTTATAGATTTTTGTTGTTGTTTCTTTATGATTTAATTCCATTTTTGTTCAGGAATCTTATTCTCTCTGGTTTCAATCTTTCTGAATTTATTGAGACTTTACAACTCAGTTATACAGAATATCCTAGTGAATATTCCATGTACAGTTGGTTATTGTTTCTTTTACAAATGGCCATTAGGTCTACTTATTTAGTAGTGTCTGCAGTAGACATGAAAAAGCATGGCTTAGGTCACTTTTTCAGAAAAAATTCTTCCAGGTAAAAAAGAATGTGGTTAGCTGTCAACATTTAGCTATTAGCACCTTTGGGGTCCATCTTAGTTTTTGAGTAGAGGTGATTTTCTTCTTGTCAATAACTGAGCAAGACAGTTGTACAAGGAGCTAGGCATGTGTGTCTGACACAAAACTCTTCAACAGTCAGTCTTTGCTCTGGTGCTTTCCACTGGATTGGCCAACACTTGGTCAGTCCTTGCATCATGACCTGATGCCTTCCTTCTCTGTAAGCCCTTCTCCCTGTCTTTGTCAGGTGTTACTGCCCCTCACCCCAACCAAAATATAAAAAATAAAAAACGCTTGTAAATTTGACCTCACCTCAGTATCTGCTTGCTGGAGAATACAACAGCCAAAACTGTTGTGAGGAACAGGCTTAATAATGAAAAGCTAACCTCAGAAAACAAATAATTGAAAGGGTCCCTGCCGTAGCGATATTATCATCTAGATGTATACTTTGGAGTTTTATTCCTCTGACTTCTTTGAACCTTCTGAGCTTTCAGAATTACCTTCCCTCCTATTGCGGCAAGAGCTAGAACTAACCCTGTGCAGGAAAAAAAAAATCAGAGGTATTTCTTCCATGAGGGTCAGAGAGAAAGGAAAGTATGAATACCAGTTGTTTTGACTATGGAGGAATAGCTAGTGTAGTACTGGTGACACCATCATGGCTAAAACTAAAATTCTGCATCCTTTACATTTTTTATAGACTATTTTTTTACAGCAATTTTAGATTTGCACCAAAATGGAGTGGAAAGTACAGAGACTTCTCATATGTGCTCTGCCCCCCATACATGCATAGCTTCCCAACTGTCAAAATTTCATACCAGAGTGATACATTTGTTACAATTGATGAACCTACGTTGACACACCATTGTTACCCAAAGTCCATAGTTTACATTAGGGTTCAGTCTTGGTGATGCATATTCTTTGGATTTTGACAACAGTATAATACCATATATCCAGCATTATAGTATCATAAAGAGTATTTTCCACTGCCCTAAAAAAATCCTCTGTGCTTCACCCCTTCATCCCTTCCTTCACTCCAACTCCTGGCAACCACTGATCCTATTACTGTCTTCATAGTTTTGTTGTTTCTAGAGTGTCATATAGTTGGAATCATACAATATGTAGCCTTTTTAGATTGGCTTCTTTCTTTTAATAGAATGCATTTAAGTTTCCTCTATGACTTTTCCATGGCTTACTATTTGATTTCTCTTAGTGCTAAGTAATATTCCATTGTCTAGGTGTACCAGTTTATCTATTCACCTACTGAAGAATATCTTTGTGGATTCCAAGTTTGGGCAATTTTGAATAAAGCTGGTTTAAATATGTATGTGCAGGTTTTTTTGTGTGGACATAAGTTTCCAACTCATTTGGGCAAATACCAAAGAGGGTGACTGTTGGATCATATCATGAGAATATGTTTAGTTTTGTAAGAAACTGCCAGACTGTCTTGTCTTCTGAAGTGGCTGTGCCATTTTGCATTGAACCAGCAAGTGAATGAGAGTTCCTGATGCTCCACATCTGCTCAGCATTCAGGAAACTTAATGTTTTGGATTTTGGACATTCTAATAGGTATGTGCTGGCATCTCATTGCTTTAATTTGCATTTCTCTGATATGTGATTGAAGCATCTTTTCATATGCTTATTTGCCATCTGTATATCTTCTTTGGTGAGGTGTCTGTTCAGGTCTTTTTGTCCTTTTTTTTTTTGATTAGGTTGTTTGTTTTCTTGTTGAGTTTTAAGATATCCTTGTATATTTTGGATAACAATTTTTTTATCAGTTATATATTTTGATAATATTTTCTTGAAGTCTGTGGTTTGTCCTTTCATGCTCTAGCAGAATATTTCAAAAAGCATATGTTCTATGTTTTAATGAATTCCACTTTTCAATTCTTTCTTTCATGGATCATGCCTTTGATGTTATATCTAAAAAGTCATCGACATACCCAAGGTCATCTTGGTTTTCTCCTATGTTACCTTCTAGGAATTTTACAGTTTTTCTTTTCCCACTTAGGTTTAGGTCCTTTTTGAGTTTATTTTTTCTAAGGGATATAAGATCTGTGTGTAGATTTTTCCTTTTCATGTGGCTATAGAGTTTTTCAGCACCATTTATTGAAAAGACTCTCTGTTCTCCGTTGTATTACCTTGTCTCCTTTGTCAAAGCTCAGTTGACTATATTTATGTAGGCCTATTTCTGGTTTCTCTCTTTTTTTTTCTATTGATCTTTTTGTTTGTTCTTGCACCATTACCACATTGGATTGTTGTAGCTTTTTATAGGTCTTGAAGTTGGCTAGTGTCAATCTTCTGACTGTTCTTATCCTTCACTCTTGTGTTGGGTATTATGGGTCTTCTGTCTCTCCATATAGACTTTAGAATTAGCTTCTCAGTATCCACAAAATACTTGCTGAGACTGTGGGATTACATTGAATCTATAACTCAAGTTGAAAAGTACTAACATGTTGACAATATTGTGTCTTCCTAACAATGAACATGGAATATCTCTCCATTTATTTAGAGTTCTTTGATTTCATTCACTAGAGTCTTGTAGTTTTTCTCATATAGACCTTATACATATTTTTAAAGATTTATACCAAAGCATTTCATTTTTTTTGGAGGAGCTAATGTAAGTGGTATTATGTTTTTAATTTCAAGTTCCAGTTGTTCATTGTAGGTATATAGGAAATAGTTGTTTTTTGGTATGTTAACCTTGTATCCTGAAAACTTGCTATAGTTGCTTATTAGTTCTAGTAATAGTTTTGTGATGCTTTTGGCTTTTCTATGTAGATGATTATGACATCTGTGGACAGAAACAGTTTTAGTTCTTTCTTCCCAATTCGTATACATTTTATTTCTTTTCTTATTGGATTAGCTAGGACCATCAGTAAAATATTGAAAAGCAGTGGTAAGAAGGGACATAATTGCCTTGTTCTTGAGCTTAGTGAAAAAAAACTTCAAATTTCTCACCATTTAAATCTGAGATTATCTATAGGTTATACTTAGATTTTTTTTTTAGTCAAAATGAGGTAGTTCCTCTCTCTTCCTAGTTTACTGAGAGTTTTTATCATAAATGGGTCAATTTTGTTAAATGCTTTTCTACGTCTGTTAATTGATCATGTGATTTTTCTTCTTCAGCCTATTGATGGATGTGATTGATGACTTTAATTGATTTTCAAATATCTAACCAACATTTCATATCTGGGATAAATCCCACTTAGTTATAGTGTATAATTTTTTATACATTGTTGGATTTGATTGCTAATATTTTGTTGAGGGTTTTTACATCTATGTTCATGAGAGATATTTGTAGTTTTCTTGTAAAGTCTTTGCTTTTGGTATTAGGGTAATGCTACTTCATATAATAAGTTAGAAATTATTCTTTCTGCATTTATGTTTTAAAAGGGATTATAGAAAATTGGTATAATTTCTTCCTTAAATATTTGGTAGAATTCACCAGTGAACCTATTTGGGCCTATGGCTTACCTTTTAGAAGGTTATTAATTATTGATTCAATTTCTTTAATAAATATAGTTTTTACACAGATTGTTTATTTTTTCTTCAGTGAGTTTTGACAAACTATGTTTTTCAAGAGATTGGTCCATTTGGTTTAGGTTATCAGATTTGTAGGCATAAAGTTTGTCTGAGCTTGGACTGCCATAACAAATACCCATATGCAATACCATAAACAAATACAAAAACTGGGCAGCTTACAAACAACAGATATCACCACCTTAAGAAGTAGGATTTCAACAAATAAATTTAGGGAGGGACACAAACATTCAGTCTGTAATATTTCGCCACTGCCCCCACAAAATTCATATCTTTCTCACATGCAGAATTCATTCATTCTATCACAATAGCCACAAAGGTCTTAACTTGTTCCAACAATCTCTCTAAAGTCAAAAGTCCAGTCTCATCTAAATACTGCATAAATTGGGTATGGATGAGACTCAAGATTTATCCTGAGGCAGAATTCTTCTCCATCTGTAAATCTGTGAAATCAAACAAGTTATGTGATTCCAAAATACAATGTTAGAACAGGTTTAAAGTGGACATTTCCATTTCAAAAGGGAGAAATAAGAAAAAAAAGGAATGATGGATCCCAAGCAAGTCCTAAATTGAGAAAGGCAAACCACATTAGACTCTTTTATTTTTTTAAAGATTTTTTTTTTATTTATTTCACAGAGGCAGAGAGATCACAAATAGGCTGAGAGGCAGGCAGAGAGAGAGGAGGAAGCAGGCTCTCTGCTGAGCAGGAAGCCCGATGCTGGCCTTGATCCCAGGACCCTGAGATCATGACCTGAGCTGAAGGCAGGGGCTTTAACCCTCTGAGCCACCCAGGCGCCCCATACTAGACTCTAAAGATTGAAAAATATTCCTCCTTGGCCTTCTGGACCTACTGGCATGGTAGTCCTGTTTTCCAGACCCACTGGGGTAGAAGTCCATCCCTGAGACTCTAGGTGGAGACTGTCTAGCCTATTGAATGCAAGACAGTGATCTTGCCGTTTGGAATTGAGGAGGCAGCCTTGATGATCTCCAATTAACACTGGTGTCCTTCTTCCCTGGTCTTGAACAATAGCACACAAATTTGGCTGAATAGCTCTCTGGTTATGTTCTGTAAAATCCAGGAAGTCCAGCAGCTTTATTCATACCTTCCTGTTTCCTTTCTCTTCAGTTTAAACTAGCAGTTTTCCTGTACGTATGGCTGATTAAATCCATGGTTCACATCCATTCCAATTTCCTTCTGGAACTGGTTGCTTGGCTGCATTTTTAGTGTTCTCATTTCCTGCAACATGCATAGGGTGAGATTTTTCCAAATCCCTATTCCTTTTTGGTTGATGATTCTGTTTTTATGTCATTTTTGTCTTCCTGTTGCATTTTACTATGAGCAGTCAGAAGCCACCTTCAACAGTTGCTTGGAAATAGCTTCGGCTACATATTCAGTTTTTTCAGTTTCATTGCTTGCAAGCTCTACCTTCCACAAAACACTAAGCCATACAGTTCGGTCAAGCTCTTTACCACTTTATAACAAGAATCACCTTCCCTCCAGTTTCCAATATGTTCCTCAGTTTTGTCTGAAATCTCAGAAAGTCATTTACCATCTGTATTTCTTTTTTTTTTAATTTTATTTTTATTCTTTGCCCAAGGGGTACAGGTCTGTGAATCATCAAGCTTACATCTTTCACAGCACTCACCAAAGCACAAACCCTCCCCAATGTCCATAACCCATCCACCCTATCCCTACCCTCCCACCCCCCAGTAACCCTCAGTTTGTTTTGTGAGATCAGGAGTCTATTATGGTTTGTGTCCTTCACCAACCCATCTCGTTTCATTATTTCTCCCTCCCTACCCCCCACGACCCCCTACCCTGCCCCTCAAGTTCCTCATATCAGAGAGATCATATGATAATAGTCTTTCTCTGATTGACTTATTTCGCTCAGCATAATACCCTCCAGTTCCATCCATGTCGTTGCAAACGGCAAGATTTCGTTTCTTTTGATAGCTGCATAGTATTCCATTGTATATATATACCACATCTTCTTTATCCATTCATCTGTTGATGGACATCTAGGTTCTTTCCATAGTTTGGCTATTGTGGACATTGCTGCTATAAACATTCGGGTGCACGTGCCCCTGAGGATCACTACCTTTGTGTCTTTAGGATAAATACCCAGTAGTGCGATTGCTGGGTCGTAGGGTAGCTCCATTTTCAACTTTTTGAGGAATCTCCATACTGTTTTCCAGAGTGGCTGCACCAGTTTGCATTCCCACCAACAGTGTAGGAGGGTTCCCCTTTCTCCGCAACCTCGCCAACATCTGTCATTTCCTGACTTGTTGATTTTAGCCATTCTGACTGGTGTAAGGTGGTATCTCGCTGTGGTTTTAATTTGTATTTCTCTGATGCCGAGTGATGTTGAGCACTTTCTCATGTGTCTGTTGGCCATTTGGATGTCTTCTTTGGAGAAATGTCTGTTCATGTCTTCTGCCCATTTCTTGACTGGGTTATTTGTTTTATGGGTGTTGAGTTTGAGAAGCTCTTTATAGATTTTGGATACTAGCCCTTTATCTGATATGTCATTTGCAAATATCTTCTCCCATTCTGTCAGTTGTCTTTTGGTTTTGTTGACTGTTTCCTTTGCTGTGCAAAAGCTTTTAATCTTGATGAAGTCCCAATAGTTCATTTTTGCCCTTGCTTCCCTTGCCTTTGGTGAGGTTCCTAGGAAGAAGTTGCTGCGGTTGAGGTCGAAGAGGTTGCTGCCTGTGTTCTCCTCGAGGATTTTGATGGATTCCTTTCTCACATTGAGGTCTTTTATCCATTTTGAGTCTATTTTTGTGTGTGGTGTCAGGAAATGATCCAGTTTCATTTTTCTGCATGTGGCTGACCAGTTTTCCCAACACCATTTGTTGAAGAGACTGTCTTTTTCCCACTGGACATTCTTTCCTGCTTTGTCGAAGATTAGTTGACCATAGAGTTGAGGGTCCATTTTTGGGTTCTCTATTCTGTTCCACTGGTCTATGTGTCTGTTTTTGTGCCAGTACCATACTGTCTTGATGATGACGGCTTTGTAATAGAGCTTGAAATCTGGAATTGTGATGCCGCCAACTTTGCTTTTTTTTTTCAACATTCCTTTGGCTATTCGGGGTCTTTTCTGGTTCCATATAAATTTTAGGATTATTTGTTCCATTTCTTTGAAATAAATTGCTGGTATTTTGATGGGGATTGCATTAAATGTGTAGATTGCTCTAGGTAGCATAGACATTTTCACAATATTTATTCTACCCATCCATGAGCATGGAATGTTTTTCCACTTCTTTGTGTCTTCCTCAATTTCTTTCATGAGTACTTTATAGTTTTCTGAATACAGATTCTTTGCCTCTTTGGTTAGGTTTATTCCTAGGTATCTTATGGTTTTGGGTGCAATTGTAAATGGGATTGACTCTTTAATTTCTCTTTCTTCTGTTTTGTTGTTGGTATATAGAAATGCAACTGATTTCTGTGCATTGATTTTATATCCTGACACTTGACTGAATTCCTGTATGAGTGCTAGCAGTTTTGGAGTGGAGTCCTTTGGGTTTTCCACATAAAGTATCATATCATCTGCAAAGAGTGAGAGTTTGACCTCTTCCTTGCCGATTTGGATGCCTTTTATTTCTTTTTGTTGTCTGATTGCTGAGGCTAGGACTTCTAGTACTATGTTGAATAGCAGTGGTGATAGTGGACAGCCTTGCCGTGTTCCTGACTTTAGGGGAAAAGCTCTCAGTTTTTCTCCATTGAGAATGATATTCGCTGTGGGTTTTTCGTAGATGGCTTTGATGATATTGAGGTATGTACCCTCTATGCCTACACTATGAAGAGTTTTGATTAAGAAAGGGTGCTGTACTTTGTCAAATGCTTTTTCAGCATCTATTGAGAGGATCATATGGTTCTTGTTCTTTCTTTTATTAATGTCTTGTATCACATTGATTGATTTGCGAATGTTAAACCAACCTTGCATCCCAGGAATAAATCCCACTTGGTCGTGGTGAATAATCCTTTTTATGTGCTGCTGGATCCTATTGGCTAGTATTTTGTTGAGGATTTTTGCATCCGTATTCATCAAAGATATTGGTCTGTAATTCTCCTTCTTGATGGGGTCTTTGCCTGGTTTGGGGATCAAGGTAATGCTGGCCTCATAAAAGGAGTTTGGAAGTTTTCCTTCCAATTCTATTTTTTGGAACAGTTTCAGGAGAATAGGTATTAATTCTTCTTTAAATGTTTGGTAGAATTCCCCTGGGAAGCCGTCTGGCCCTGGGCTCTTGTTCGTTGGGAGATTTTTGATGACTGCTTCAATCTCCTTACTGGTGATGGGTCTATTCAGGTCTTCAGTTTCTTCCTGGTTCAGTTTTGGTAGTTTATATTTCTCTAAGAATGCATCCATTTCTTCCAGATTGTCAAATTTGCTGGTGTAGAGTTGCTCATAATATGTTCTTAGAATTGTTTGTATTTCTTTGGTGTTGGTTGTGATCTCTCCTCTTTCATTCATGATTTTATTAATTTGAGTCCTTTCTCTTTTCTTTTGGATAAGTCTGGCCAGGGGTTTATCAATCTTATTAATTCTTTCAAAGAACCAGCTCCTAGTTTCGTTGATTTGTTCCACTGTTCTTTTGGTTTCTATTTCATTGATTTCTGCTCTGATCTTTATGATTTCTCTTCTCCTGTTGGGTGTAGGCTTTCTTTGCTGTTCTTTCTCTAGCTTTTGTAGGTGTAGAGTTAGGTTGTGTACTTGAGACCTTTCTTGTTTCTTGAGAAAGGCTTGTATTGCTATATACTTTCCTCTTAGGACTGCTTTTGCTGTGTCCCAAAGATTTTGAACAGTTGTGTTTTCATTTTCATTTGTTTCCATGAATTTTTTTAATTCTTCTTTAATTTCCTGGTTGACCCATTCATTCTTGAGTAGGGTGTTCTTTAGCCTCCATGTATTTGAGTTCTTTCCAACTTTCCTCTTGTGGTTGAGTTCTAGTTTCAGAGCATTATGGTCTGAAAATATGCAGGGAATGATCCCAATCTTTTGGTACCTGTTGAGACCTGATTTGTGACCCAGAATATGGTCTATTCTGGAGAATGTTCCATGTGCACTGGAGAAGAATGTGTATTCTGTTGTTTTGGGATGGAATGTTCTGAATATATCTGTGATGTCCAACTGGTCCAGGGTGTCATTTAAAGCCTTTATTTCCTTGTTGATCTTTTGCTTTGATGATCTGTCCATTTCAGTAAGGGGGGTGTTCAAGTCCCCTACTATTATTGTATTATTGTCAATGTGTTTCTTTGATTTTGTTATTAATTGGTTTATATAATTGGCTGCTCCCATGTTAGGGGCATAGATATTTATGATTGTTAGATCTTCTTGTTGGACAGATCCTTTTAGTATGCTATATTGTCCTTCCTCATCTCTTACGATATTCTTTGCCCTAAAATCTAATTTATCTGATATAAGGATTGCCACTCCAGCTTTCTTTTGCTGTCCATTGGCATGGTAAATATGTTTCCACCCCCTCACTTTAAATCTGGAGGTGTCTTTGCATGTAAGATGAGTTTCTTGTAGACAGCATATCAATGGGTCTTGTTTTTTTATCCATTGGCCTGGTACCATCTGTATTTCTACCAAAATTCTCTTCAGGATTACTTAGATAATCTTTAAGAAGATTGAGGCTTTCTATAGTGCTCCTCTTTTCTTTCTGAACTCTCACCAGAATCATCATTAAAGATCTGTTTAAGCAATGTAGGTGTTTTTTTTTTTTTTCTAGCATGCATCTGAAAACTCTTCTAGCTCCTACCCATTAGCCAGTTTCAAAGCTGCTTCCACATGTTTAGGTATTTGTTACAACAGCAACCCCAATTTTTGGTAGTGATTTCTATTTTAGTCACATCAGGCTGCTATAACAAAAATACCATAAACAGGATGGCTTACAAAAAAGAGAAATTTATTTTTTACAATTCTAGAGGCTGGAGGTCCAGGATCAGGGTGGCAGCATGATTGGGTTCTAATGAAAGCCCTCTTTTGGGTTGTTGACTGCTGCCTTCTTGATGTATCCTCCCATGACAGAAAGCAGAACAGAACTGTGCAAGCTCTTCCTTGACCCTTACAAGGGCATTAATTCCATTCATGAAGAATTTCCCCTTATTATTTTATTGATTCCTTTTTCCCAAAGACCTATTTCAAATACCATCATCTTGAGCAGTAGTGTTTCAACTTATGAATTTTAGGGCAATACAGACATTCAGTTCATAACAGAGTTATTCAGGTTATTTCTTTATTATTGGTGTGATGTCCATAGGATCTGTAATGATAACATTTCTTTCATTTCTGATATTGGTAATTTGTGTCTTTCATTCTTCATTAGCCTGCTTAGAGGCTTAATGATTTTATTGACCTTTCCAAAGAACCAGCTTTTGATTTTTTTTAACTTCCTCTACTGATTTCCTATTTTCAATTTATTGATTTTGAACCAATTTGTACTATTTCTTTCATCTGTTTACTTTGGAATTTGCTCTTCTTTTTCTACTTTACTTTACTTTACTTCTACCTCAGTGGTGGAAACTAAGAGTATTGATTCTACATCTTTCTTTTTTTTTTTAAATATTTATTTATTTATTTTAGAGAGAGAGAGAGAGAGAGAGAGAGTACAGGCAAGGGAGGGACAGAGGGTGAGGAAGAGAGAAATTCCTCAAGCAGACTCCCTGCTGAGCATGGAG
This sequence comes from Ailurus styani, assembly GCA_002007465.1. Taxonomy (NCBI): domain Eukaryota; kingdom Metazoa; phylum Chordata; class Mammalia; order Carnivora; family Ailuridae; genus Ailurus; species Ailurus styani. The sequence continues at coordinate 231,131 of LNAC01001300.1, forward strand.
CCTGACACAGGGCTCAATCCCAGAACCCCAAGATCATAACCCAAGCCAAAATCAAGAATCGGACATTAGATTGACTGAGCCCCTCAGGTGCTCCTCATCTTTCTTCTTTTTTCACATATGCATCCAACGCTATACATATCCATTAAAACACTGCTTTGGCTGGATCCCACCAATTTTGATAAGTTGCATATTCATTTTTATTCTAAATATTTTTAAATCTCTCTTGAGATTTCTTCTTTGGCCCATTATTTAGAAATGTGTTATTTAATCTGCTAGTATTAAGGGTTTTCCAGCTTTCTTTCTGTTACTGATTCCTAGTTTAATTCCACTGTGATCTGAAAGTAGTCATTGTATGATTTTTATTTTTTTAAAGATTTTATTTATTTATATTAGGGAGAGAGAGAGAGAGAGAGAGAGAGAGAGAGAGAGAGAGAGTGCATGAGAGAGAAGGTCAGAGGGAGAAGCGGACTCCCCGTGGAGCTGGGAACCCCATGCAGGGGGACTCCATCCTGGGACTCCAAGATCATGACCTGAGCCGAAGGCAGTCGCTTAACGAACTGAGCCACCCAGGCGCCCATGATTTCTATTTTTAAAAAATTGTTAAGCAGTGTTTTGTGGTCTAGAATATGGTCTGTCTTGGTGAATGTTCAATGTGGGCTTGAGAAGAATGTGTATTCTGGGGTTGTTGAATGAAATAGTAGATACATGCTAATTATATCCACTTGATTAGTGGTGCTGTTGAGTTCAACTATGTCCTTACTGACTTTCTGCCTGCTGAATTTGGCTATTTCTGACAGATGGGTGTTGCAGTCTCTGTTGTTAGGTGCATACACATTAAGAATTATTAGGTCTTCTTGGAGAATTAACCCCTTTACCCTTCTGTACCGACTCTCATTATCCCTGATAATTTTTCTTGCTTTGAAATCTGCTTTGTCTGAAATTAATATAGCTATAATTTCTTTCAATCAGTGTTAGCATGTAATATCTTTCTCCATCTATTTACTTTTAGTCTATATGTTTCTTTATATTTAAAGCACGTTTCTTGTAGACGACATATAGTTGGGTCTTGTTCTTTTTGATTCACTCTGACAATCTCTTTTAATTGTCATATATAAAACATTAATGTTCAAATTCATTATTGATATAGTTGGATTAATATCTATCATATTTTTATCACTTTTTATGTGTTGTCCTTTTTCTTTGTTCCAATTCTTGCCTTCTACTCTTTTTCTGCCTTTTGTGGTTTTTATATGATTCCACTTTCATTCCTTTCTTAACACATCAGTTATACGACTTTTGTCACTTTTATAATGGTTTCCCTAGAGTTTGAAATATATATTTACAACTAATCTGAGTCCCCTTTCAAATAACACTATACCACTTTACTAGTACGAGTACTTCACACTAACAAAATAATCTTAATTTCTCTCTCCCATCCCTTGTATCATTGCTATCATTTATTTCACTTATATACAAGCACACATAATCTTATAGATACACATATATATGTAAGTATACATGATTGAATATATTGTTGCTATAATTATTTTGAACAAATTGTTATCTATTAGATCAATTAAAAGTAAGAAAGATGCAAGTTTTCATTTTATCTTAATTTAGTCCTTCTCCATTTTTGAACTCTATCATTTTCCTTCTCTCCAAAGAGGTTTTAAAATAATTTCTTGAAAGGCATGTCTATTGGCAAAAAATTCCTTTAAAAATATCTTTTTTTTTTTGAGGAAGTCTTTATTTCTTCTTCACTCTTCAAGCATAATTTCACAGGGTACAGAATTCTAAGTGGATGAGTTTTTTTCCTCTTAATGCTTTAAATATTTCACTCAACTCTTTTACTTATACGGTTTCTGAGAAGAAGTTGGATGTTATTCTTATCTTTGCTCCTCTATAAATGGAGTTGTTTCTTTCCCTGACCTCTGGCTTCTTTCAAGATTTTTACTGATCTTTGATTTTCTGCATTTCGAGTATAGTATGCCTATGTTTAGGCTTCTATGTTCATGTTCTATGGGCTTCCTTGGTTTGTAATTTGGTGTCTGACAGTAATTTAGGGGAAATTATCAGTCAGATTGTTTCAAATATTTGTTCTGTACATTCCGTTTTCTTCTGATATTCTCATTACACATATGTTACACCTTTTGTAGTTGTTCAAAAATCCTTGGGTATTCTATTCTGTTTCTTTCGATTATTTTTTTCTTTATTTTTCAGTTTTGGAAGTTTCTATTGAGATATCTTCAAACTTAGATATTTGTTCCTCTGACAAATTCAGTCCATTAATGAGCCCTTCAGAAGCATAGCATTCCTTATTTCTGTTACAATGTTTTCAATCTCTTGTGCTAGTTTTTTTTTTTTTTAAAGATTTTATTTATTTATTTGACACAGAGAGAGAGATTACAAGTAGGCAGAGAGGAAGGCAGAGAGACAGGGAGAGGAGGAAGCAGGCTCCCTGCCGAGCAGAGAGCCCGATGCGGGCCTCGATCCCAGGACGCTGAGATCATGACCTGAGCCGAAAGCAGAGGCTTTAACCCACTGAGCCACCCAGGCGCCCTAGTTTTTGATTCTTTCTTAGAATTCTCATCTCTCTGATCATACTGCTCTTCTCCTTCTGTGCTTTCTACCTTATCCATTATCACTTTTAGTGTATTAATCATACTTTAAATTCCTTGTCTGATATTTTCAGCATCCCTGCCATACCTAGGTCTAGTTCTTATGTTTGATCTGTCTCAACAAACTTTGATTTTTGCCTGTTAGTGTGCCTTTTGATTTATTTTTGATAGTAAACATTGTGTACTGGGAAGCAGTACTGCAGTAAAGAGGTTTTTAGCAATGTGGTGGTAATTTGTTGGAGGAAAAAAATGTGTTGTAATGCAGTCCAAGGATTGAGTCTTAATTTTTTAATGAGACTGTGTCTTTAGATAGCAAATTTCACAAGTGCTTCTCAGTTCTCCTTGCCTAAGGTAGACCAGAATGGATAAAGTGAGCTGGAGTTGAATATTTCCTTTCTGTCCATGGAAGGCTAGAGGAACCCAGAGTTAGGTATTTTTCTTCTTCCACATGGAGAGCTAAAGCTGGCTAGAATTGGCCAAGTTAGTTAAGTTCTGATATAACTGTTGTAGTTTATGCTCTGTTAAATTATTTTCTTCTGAGGGCAGACCATGTTAAGAATAGAATGTTCTGACAAATTTCAAAATGTTTACTTTCTCCTCTTCTCGCTCCCAGAAGATGAGGGTATTTTTCGCCAGTATTCACTGTGAGAACCTAGTTGTGCCTCAGGAGGTAATACAAAACTATTTGGACCCACTACGACTGGGTCTCCTAGAGTTTTTAACTCTCAGACTTGAGCCACCAGCAATCTTTTGATTATATTTTAGGTTTTATTACCTTGAAACTAGTTCCTGTGGAGGTTACTACTATTTGAAGTTCTCTTGTAGTAAATTGTGATTCTCTGTATTTACCTATTGTTGTCTTCAATTTTGCAAGCATTGGTTTGCCAAGTGACCTCATTTCTCTGACTGATCTAAAAAGAGTTGATGATTTTTCAGTTTGTTTAACTTTTTACTTGTTATTAGGATGCAGTGATGATTTTCAATCTCTTTACATGCTGGAATGGACACCAGAAGTTTTTAAAATTATTGCTGCTATAAATCACTTTTAAAATCTTCCTTCCAGTTCATTAGTTAAGCCATATGTGATTTGTTATTTAATCTATATTTAAAATATTAAATTTCAAATCTTCTTTGTTTATAGAAATTCAGTTATTCTTCCCTAAATCTATTTAGTTGTTTTCCATAATTTCCTGTTCCCAGTTTCTTTTCTTCTTTTAGCCATGCAAAAATGGTCTGATAATTCTGATATTATCATTCTTTGCGCAAATTTTTTCATTTGTTTTCCTAGTTCTCACTTGTGATGCTTTGTCCCTTTTATGATTTTATGATTTTTAACTGTAAATTGCTCATTTTCCTAGGAACTTTATATGTAGGAAGTTTTTGATTCCTGGCCCAATGCCACACTTCTCTGGAGGTGATACCATTTTCTTTTCTTTTTTTTTTAAAGATTTTATTTACTTATTTGACAGAGAGAGAGAGAGAAAGAGAGAGAGAGAGAGAGAGAGAGAGAGAGAGAGAGAGAGAGAGAACACACGCAATTAGGCAGAGAAGCAGGCAGAATGAGAGAGAGAAGCAGGCTCCCTGCTAAGCAGGGAGCCCTATGTAGGGCTCCATCACAGGACCTTGGGATCATAACATGAGCTGAAGTCAGATGCTTAACTGACTGAGCCACCCAGGTGCCCCAAGGTGGTACCATTTTCTTCTGACATTCATCAGGGAAAACCACAAACCTAAGCATAACTAAAGTGAAATTTTCTACTTGAAGTTTTACTTCTGAACACATGAATAGCATAAATTCAAGCAAAAATTTATGCAATATCATTTATAATTAAAAATTCTTACAGAAGACTTTCCTTTCTTTCTATTCAGTTCCAAGTTTAACATGGGAAAGCATTTTTACTGTCCCTTCTATATAATGGATTTATCTTTAATTCATCTGTCTCTAAAAGTAGAGACTTTAGGGGTGCTAGATTCATCAGGCATGTCATATGTGTTATCATATCACATTAGAATCTTCTGACTTTTCTAACTCAGACAGACTAAAGGGAAGAGGAAACTTCAAAAGTCTCTCAAAATTTGACAGAAGTCTTCAGGAATAAAAGCTGGATTTGACACACTCACTTTGCTTCCTAGTTCTTATTTTCATTTAATTTTAGTCCTCTGCAGTTTCCATACTCTCTTTCTAGCTTGGTAATGCATTTAAATATATTTAAATTTTTCCAATATATATATGCTGGAAACATATATATATTTCTCATCAGGAGGGTTATTCTATAAAAGAGTTACTTTATCATTTGTTTCCGCTGACAAAATTTATGTTGGGTATTTATTTTTCCTACTTTATTTACAGATGATTAAATTACATTTGAATAAAATTTTGTTAAATCCATGCACTCAATCATGTAAATCAGAATGTTATAGAACTTTAATAAAATTGTTCTGTAAGTTTAATTAATGATTTAATTCATCACCTATTAATCAATTTCATTACATTATTTATGACATGTTTATTCTGTAAATGTGTTTCAATTAAAAATATTTACATCCATGTTAGAACAGAATTATATTGTTTCTCAAAAAGCAACTTTTCTCAGAACTGCAACAGATTTTCCTGATAGTAGGATGGTTTTATGCTCATGCAAGAAACTTTGGCTGTAAGTCCCTATCAGAATTCTACAAAGTCATTTTTATACATTGTTGTAAAAATGTCATCTAATGTGCTGTGTCGTGATGGTGTTTATTTAGTTTGCCCTGTTATTCTCTTCTTTCCTACCACTAAATAGGGTTTATTGCTGAAGTTATTTCTTTATGGTAAATTATGGTGCACTTCCAGTGTTTTGTTCTGTCAGGACACTAGAGTGCAATTCGGTAAGTAATATAACTATGAGTACTTTCAAGGTCTCGTCAGAGAAGGGATCTGATTTATACACAAAGAAGCAGCCAAGCAAAATTTTGGTGGGTGAAAAATTTAAAACTCTAAATAGTATATAAAAAGATAAAATAAGAGAGACTATATCTCATTGCAACCAATTATTAATGTGACTTTTTAAAAAAATTAAATTTACAAAAGTAAGGATATTTGAATTCTTTAGAGAAAAAGCACTAAATAAACCCAAGAAGTTGTGAAGATTTTGAAAGATACAATATATTTCTCAGAAAAAAATGGAACAAATGTACTTACTTAGATACATAAAAAATAACATTTTGCAGGAATTTGAAATAGATATCTGGAGAAATATTTTTAAGATTCTTCATTTTAGTAGTGTTTTTTTCATTAAATTTATATTCAAATTGGAAATAATCCTACAATTAAGGGATAATCTTGAAATAAAATAATATTTAGGCTTACTATGGATATGAAAGTAACTTTATAATCTCATATCTATGGAAGATGAGTTCCCTGTACTTTTCTTTAGCCTACATTGCAGAAAATAAACTTTTCTACTAGAACATTTGAAGGACATTTCCTTTTAATATGGTAGCAATAAGACTTAAAAAAAAGATTTTATGTATTTATTCATTTAGAGAGAGGAAGAGCAGGGGAGGAGCAGAGGGAGAGGAAGAGAGAGAATCTCAGGCAGACTCTGTGCTGAGTGTGAACCTTGACATGGGGCTTGATCCCACAACCCTGAGATCATGACCTCAGCTGAAATCAAGAGTGGGTCGCTTAACTGACTGAGCCATACAGGGGCCTCATGGGCAATAAGAATTTTATACAATGATAATCTTAGAGTAATGGGAGTGAACATATTTTTGTCATTAAAATATTTTTGTCAGATTTTGATTTAGGACATGATGATGAATTAGTATGTGCTAATATTTTTCTTCCCTGAGCCTGAAGCCAACCTTGTGTGTGTCCCAAATGAGAGGGGAGAAGTGGCTGGCTGTCTTAAAGTAACATTAAAATAACACAACGCAGAACAACATAACACAACACACACACATATAAGCACAAGAGCCTAGCTGTACAAAAAGTGTAGTAGTCATTGTTTTGGGGAAGAAATAGCAGTCCAGAGAGGAAGTGTGATGAGGAACATGTAGGTAGAATAAGGAAAAATTTTTAAAAAGTTACATAAAATGGGAGTGACTGGGTGGCTCAGTTGGTTGAGCATCTGCCTTTGGCTCCCAGGATCAAGTCCACATCAGGCTCCCTGCTCAGTGTTGAGTCTGCTTTTCCTCCTGCCCCTCACCCCAGCCGTGTTCTCTCTCTCTCTCACTCTCTCAAATAAATAAAGTCTTTAAAAAATTACATAAAATGAATGGCTCAGTATTCTCCACAGTCACTATGAGGTGGGAGAAAACAAACCCAAGTTCCACATACTAATTAAAGAGGAAGCTGCTTGCAGAGAGAATCCCTGATCCACTTCAAGTGGTCACCTACCTGATTATTATCTGTGCATGCATGACAGAAAAGAACCAAAGCCTAGGCGAAAGACTATGTAAAATAATTAGAAGGATCCATGCCTGGCACTCTCATTAAGCCAGGAATAGTACCTATTTTTATCAGTTAGACTGGAAAGTTCATATCTCATAGGTCAATAATTAACCCTCAACTGAGCACAGGTCCAGGCCCACTAAGAAATAAAAATAATACCTAAAGAGATCAAATGATTCCTACATAACTTAAAACACATTTCAAAAATGGCTCAAGAAATTATATAGAAATTTAAATAATCCACTAATTGCCAAGATGTAATTCATAATATCTGGTATCCATTCAAAGATTAGCAGTCATAAAAAAAAATAAACAGAAAAACAAGACCCATACTAGGTGATGAATCAATTAAGTCATAACTACTAGAGTTGCTGGAATTAGCAGAGAAATAATTGTTATGTGTATTTAATATATTCTAAAGTTAAATTGAGCCAATGAGATACCGCTTCAAACTGTCTAGAATACCTTAATTTAAAAAAACCTGATAATGCCAAATATTGCCAATAATTGGAGTAAGCATAATTCTAATAATTTCTTATTGGGGATATAAAACATCACAAATCTTAAATGCTTTAGTGCTTTTTAAAAAATTGATGTATAATTGATATATAATATTTAGTTTTAGGTTTATAATATAGTTATTAAATATTTGTATACATTGCAAATGATCACCACAATTAAGTCTCATTAGCATCTGTTACCCTATAAATGTAATAAAATTTTATTGACTATATTCCTCATTCTTTACATTATTTTCCCATAGGTTATTTATTTTAAAACTGAAAATTTCTACTCCTTAATACCCTTCACCCATTTTGCATTGCTTTGTCCAAACCGTCTCGCCTCTGGCAGTTACCAATATATTCTCTATATCTTTTAGTCTAGGTTTTCTTTTGCTTTGTTTGCTTGATTTTTAGGTTCTACATATAAGTGAAATAATGTGATATTTGTTTTTGTCTGTCTGATTTATTTCACTTAGCATTATACTGTCAAGTTCCATCCATGTTGTCACAAATTGCAAGATCTCATTCTTTTTCATGGTTGAGTCATATTCTATTCTATCTTTATCCATTGTGTCTTTATCCATTGATCTATTGTATCTTTATCCCAAAAAACACCTAATTGTTTTCATATCTAAGCTATTATAAATAATGTTGCAATAAACATAGGAGCACATATATCTCTTTGAATTGGAGTTTTAGTTTTCTTTGAATGGATACACAGAAGTAAAATTACTAGATCATATGATAGCTCTATTTTTAATTTTTTGAGAATCACCATACTGTTTTCCATAGTGACTACATCAATTTACATTACCACTAACGGTATAAAAATGTTTTTTTTCTCCACATCATCACCAGCACTTGTTTCTTGTCTTTTTGGTTTTAGTCATTCTGACACGTGTAAGGTGATATTTCATTGTGGTTTTGGTTTGCACCTCCGTGATGACTAGTCATGTTAAGGATATTTTCATGTGCCTATTGGCCATCTGTGTGTGTTTTCTTTAGGAAAAATGTCTCTTTAGATTCTCTGCCCATTTTTTAATCATTGTTTTTGTTCTGGGTATTTTTTTTGTGTGTGGAGTTGTTATTATTCTTTATATATTTTAGATATTAAATCCTTATCAGATATATGATTTTTAAATATCTTTTTCCATTCAGTAGGATGCCATTTTTTTGGTGGTTTCTTTGCTGTGCAGAAGTTTCTTATTTTGATATATCCCATTTACTTATTTTCACTTTTATTTCTTTTGCCTTTGGAGTCAGATCCAAGAACACATTGTTAAGACTGATGTCAAGGAGCTTACTATTTATGTTTTCTTCTAGGAGTTTTATTATTTCAGGTCTTACACTTATGTCTTAATCTATTTTGAATTAGCTTCTGTATGTGAAGTAAGTTTCATTTTTTTTGCATGTACCTGTTCAATTTTCTCAGGACCATTTATTGAAGAGATTCTCCTTCTCCCACTGTTTGTTCTTTTCTCTTTTGTTGTAAATTAATTGATCATATTTGTATGGGTTTATTTCTGTGCTATCTCATCTGTTCCATGGATCTTTGTGTCTATTTTTGTGCCTGTACCATACTGTTTTGATTACTATAGCTTTATAGTATAGTTTGAATTCTAGAAATGGGATCCCTCCAGCTGTGTTCTTCTTTCTCATTTTGGTTTTGGCTATTCAGGGTCTTTTTGGTTACATACAAAAATTTAAAATTATATGTTCTTAATCTGCGAAAAATGCCACAGAAATTTTGGTAGGGATTGCATTGAATCTGTAGATTGCTTTGGGTTGTGTGGACATTTAAAAATACTAATTTTTCCAATCCAGGAGCATGGAGCCTGTTTCCATTTACTTGTGTATTACTCAATTTCTTTCACCAATGTCATCGTTTTCAGTGTACAGATCTTTCACCTCCTTGGTTAAATTTATTGCTAGGTATTTTAATTTTTTTAAAAAAGATTTTATTTATTTCACAGAGGGAGAGAGATCACAAGGAGGCAGAGAGGCAGGCGGGGGG